>VXBZ01012551.1:44726-127559 GCA_013399135.1 Heliornis fulica | reverse complement strand
GCGGAGGAACCGAGCGGTGAGGGCCGCGGGGGGGGGCCCGGTGTCGCCTCACCACCGCCCCAGGTGAGTGTGCTGCCGGGGCCGGGCTTCTCCATTCCTGCCCCTTTGTTCGATCCCGGGGGGTTGCAGCTCCCTTTGTCTGACGGGGAGGGCAGGCTGCCAGCTGTTGACGCCGTGTGTCCTCTTCGAAGGTAAAGGCTTCGTCCGGAGGCGGGGGGAGAAGATGAGCAGCGAGGTACTGTGGCTTTTCAAGCAGCTGAACCTCCACCTGGAGCAGGAGGGGCGGTTTCAGCCCCGGGAGAAGGGGCTCAGCCTCATCGAGTGCGCCGCCGAGGTGAGGGGGCAGCGGTCAGCCTCCCCGGGGCAGGGCATGGGGGTTCAGACC
Source organism: Heliornis fulica (assembly GCA_013399135.1). Classification (NCBI taxonomy): domain Eukaryota; kingdom Metazoa; phylum Chordata; class Aves; order Gruiformes; family Heliornithidae; genus Heliornis; species Heliornis fulica. Next base: position 127,174 of record VXBZ01012551.1, on the reverse strand, counting down.
GCTCCGAGCTGGTAGGGAGACGTGCGTTAGTTTGTGGGGGTGTCAGCTCTTGCTTCTGCGGGGCCGCTTGCCCCGTGTTTTCACTCGGTCTTCGCCCGTCGCTACCAGCGTATGACAACCCGCGGCCCGACCCGTGCCGTGCTAGTGAAACGCTTAGAGCTAACCTCGGCGTGAGCGCGGAGCCCGGAGCTTCGGGGTCGCTCGGTGCCACGGAGTTCGCGACGGCTGGGGTGGCAACGCGGCGGTTCGCGAGGCTTCCAGGACCGGCTTTTCATCCGCAAGGACTGGGGGAGCGGACCCGGAGCCGCGCCGTGCTTAGCAGCGGAACGCCAGCCAAGCGAAACCTTTTCCAAGTTGCTTTGGGTCAGGGCTGGCTTGTCCCTCGGCTGCTGCGAGCTGTCTGGGAAGGGCCTCGGTGCTCGACAGGGAAAAGGTCTCTGCTCCTTGGTTTGGGAGACTGAGGGACTGCCCTTCAACACTGGCGTGCGGGCAGACGGGAGGATAAGCTGAGTGTGGAAATCTCGGCTCCCCGAAGGAGTCACTGTCTGCGGGCGCTCGGTAGCTGCTGTTACGCGCCTGGAAGTGTGTTTGTGTGGGGTGTTGTACCAGGCTGGGGACCCGTCTGTAATCTCTGCTCTGGGTGTCTTTTGGGTCTCGGGCTTCTAAACTGGTATTTTTTTTAATCTAAGAAAATAAAGTACTTAAGAGGAAAAAATTAACTGCTTCCCCTTGATCAAAGTGAAGATAACTTAGGGAATTAAAGGGCTCAAAGCCATCACTACTACTGCTGAATAATCCTGACTTTGCCTTTCTTGCCTTAGAATGAAAACAGTCTGTGTCCGAGACAAAGGAACGCCAAGGTGGAAGATCTTTGGAGCCTGACCAACTTTTTTGGTTTTGCAACGGAAACGTTTGTTTTGGCTGTCAACATTCTGGACAGGTTCTTGGCTCTTATGAAGGTATTTTGGGGGAGAAGACCCACTATGGTGTGAGCCGGGGATATGTGAGATGCCTGTAAACAAACTTGTCAGAGAAATAGAGGAAGGCTGTGATTTAGGTGATCACCATGGCTAGCTGTGCATTCTGTGCTAACAAGTCCTACTGAAGTCCTACTTTGTAAACTTGGAGTTCAGTTCTTGCATAAAAGACAAACTTATGTTGTTGTTATTTATTAACTACTTTAATCTATGGCCTGCCTTTATCTCTGAAGGCAAGTACCAGCATGCTTTATTTCCTCTTAAGTCTGTAGCCTTCACCACGTAGATGTAAAAGACTAAGGAGAATTAAGAAGGAACAAAGCAATTTGTGCAGGCTGTTACCACTAGGTTCTGTGTGAAGCATAGCTGAGCCCTGGGAGTAATACCAAATCATAATTTCCAAGATATTTTTATTTTTGTGTTTGTGCTGCTTTATGGCAGACCATTTGAACCTAAACCAGTTCCCCATTAAGTTGGCAGAAAAACTGAAGTTGTGTTGGCTCTCAGTTCTCTAGTCTGGCCATCCTTCAAGTTGCCCAAAATGTTATGCTGGTACGTGGGAGAGAATAGCCGAGGACTGCCTGTAACAGGCTCTGGCTGGATTTGTGTGGGCTTTAAATGAGGGTAAGTGAGCACTGCCGCTTGGAGAAGTGGGGTATTACAGTTCTCCCAGCAGCTTTTGTTGCATAGCTATGTGGAGCAATTTCAGTAGAGGGTGCTTAGCTGTCCAACCATTCAGTTCCTCTGACTTGGCTGTGACAGAGTCCTGTTGCTTTATTGTCTCTGCCAGCTGTGTTTCCATGAAACTAGAGTGATGAAACCAGTTACGGTCAGGTCTGGTTGAGATTAGCTATTCTCTCTCTGTTAACTATGAATATTCAAAACAATTTTCCCTAGTCCAGGTGAGCTGTTGTAGTGAATTCATAAGCACTGTGTCTGTGAGGGAAGGGCAAATAGTCATGGTACTTCCTCTTTTTAGGTGAAACCGAAGCATCTGTCATGCATTGGAGTTTGTTGTTTTCAACTGGCTGCCCAGGTAGTTGAAGAAGAATGCAATATTCCATCTGCTCACGAGATCATCCGGATCAGCCAATGTAAATGCACCGTGTCTGACCTGAAAAGGATGGAAAAGATAATTTCAGAAAAGTTGCACTTTGAATTTAAAGCTACTACTGCCTTAACCTTCTTGCACTTGTACCATACTATTGTACTCTGTCATACCTCAGAAAGGTGAGTTGAGGTACATGTTGCTGGCAGTCTCTGATTGCTAAACCCTTTCTTCAAGTGTCTCTTAAATAATGATAGTATCAGACATAGAGGAAGCAGCTCCTTAGTGTCTTCTTCCTGACAGTTGGATGCTTGTTGATACAAATGCCTCCTCTGGTTGTCTTGCAGGAAAGAAGTATTGAATCTCGACAAATTGGAAGCACAGCTAAAAGCTTGCAACTGTCGCTTCATCTTTTCTAAAGCAAAAGTAAGTAGAAGTAGCTTTCTCTGACTTCTGGGCAGGGTTTTGATTCATGTCATGTTAAGTGACGTGTTTTGGTGGGTTTTTTTTTTGTCTTTCTAGCCATCTGTCTTGGCCTTGTGCCTTCTCACTCTAGAAGTTCAGACTTTGAAATCTGTTGAGCTGTTTGAGATCCTTCTGCGTGTTCAGAAGCATTCAAAGGTAGATACTTCCAGTGGTTTGCTTTTGCAGTGCTTGGGATTGGTGGGGTTCAGGATGTATGGTGTTGTTTTTAAGGGGTCCCTGCTGTGAGTGCCTAGTCATTACAGGCATTGTTTGGCCTCAGCTGAGTTGGGTGGTGAAATGGTGTTTGAGCATCTGTCCGTAGCTAACATGGTTTTGTTAGAAGAATGCCAAATGCAAAAATGCCTGCTGCGTAGAGAATGAGGTTAGGTAGTTGCATGCACTGGCACAACTTGGCAGCTGCCTGGCGAGCAAAAGGATTATGGCTTCAAAAATTAGTTTAAATGCTTAAAATCAGAAGAAATGCTGACCTCCCACCTACGCCGTACATGCTTGAACTGTAAAGCAGCTCATTTAACTTGCACAGTTCTCACTGTTATGTTCTAGAGAGACTTCCAGTCGGTTTGTGGGACTACAAAGACTGCTGGGCTGGTTATTTTGTTTGCCTGAATAACCCAGAATTTAGAGCTTCTAGCTCTGTGGTCTATCAGCTGATGGTCTAAAACAAGCTTTTTACTCCTGGAGTCAAATGGAACTAACCTGGTTTCTTTGGTTCTGTAGAGTTATGTGATTATTTCATTTTAAAATAGAGTAATTATGGTGTCCTTTGGAAGTGATACAGAAATGTTAACAGCTGCTGACAGGCAAACTGTCAACTCTGGTTCTAGTGTGGATGTTTCTGGGAGGTGTGTAGCAGTTCACCTTCAAAAGCAGCCCAGCTTTGACAAAGGTAGCACAGTTATGACTCGGGTCTTGACTGATGTTTTTTAGGTCCTTTTGAGAAGGTGAAATGGAGGGAGTATCTTTACAGCCTGTGTGTAATAGACTAAATATTTAGTTCCTTTGTCTCTTTTCAGATAAGTGATGGTGACCTACTTTACTGGAGGGAGCTGGTCTCGAAATGCCTAGCAGATTATTCTTCTCCTGAATGTTGCAAGCCTGATCACAAAAAGCTGGTTTGGATTGTCTCGAGGCGTACAGCCCAGAACCTACAAAACAGTTACTACAGTGTTCCTGAGCTGCCAACAATACCAGAGGGTGGATGTTTCAATGAAAGCGAGAGGTGAGTAAAATGTAATTTAGGTGGTTAATTTGATGGGGGTTCTTAGTTTCTGGAAATGCTAATAGCAGCTCTGTATGCCTAGGTTTATTCAGTACTACTTGTGGAAAAATTGCTGGCTTTGCAAGCACTGGTGGACTTTATCTTAAACTGAAGAAAAAGGGGGAACTGTAATTACAGTGTGCCAAAAAGTACAAGCGCTTTGCAGGGTTGGGGGTAGGTGTTGCTGTTTTTATTTGTAAAGGCAAGGAGGTTTGCAGAGCACTCAAGTCTTACAAAGTAATTTGAGATCTTGAGCCACAGCTCCTTGGCTTGTAGGAGATGGCCTCTGAAGAAAGCAAGCTGTACCTTGTTAGGGTTTAGCTGTGGTGCTGTGCAGCGTTTGGAGCCGGGATGTTACACTGGGAACACATCAGCTCTCAGGGCAGCACAGGATTGAGGCATACATCGTGCGTTTTACGGTGGTGTGCTTTAAATTGCCTTTCCTACTCTTCCTTCTAGTGAAGACTCCTGTGAAGATATGAGCAGCGGAGAAGAACTCCTTAGCAGTTCTCCACCGAGCGATCTGGAAGGCGCCTTCTTCTTTGAACTCAAACTTAAAACCAAGTGGCAGCCTCTTGGTTGTCGGTCTTAATAAAATCAAGACTTAAAGCTGAGTTTTTTTAATGCACGCTATTGAGTCTTTTGGCAATAATAAATGGGGTGGTGATTGTAAGCTGTATTAAGGCAAGAATTACTGTGGTATATCAATGCTTTGAATGCCTGCCTTTTTTCCTTTGTAATTTTAAGGAAGAAAACCAAATTCTGTTCAGATTCCTTGTCCAGCAAAAAGCTCATGTATAGTTCTGTTGTCTACAAGCGTAAATGAAGTCCTGTGCCTGGGGATCCAGAGTGGTTAGCAGCGTGCCCTGGCAGTGATGAAGGCTGCCAGCGTGTACTGGGCTGTGTGAGCAGCGGGGGTAGGCAGGATGTGGAGGGAAGTAGCTGGTTTTCCTCCCTTTACCTGCCATTCGTGCTTATTTGGAACAGGATCTGGTTTTGCACTCAGAGATGTTGATCAGCTTGTACGAGTACCAATGAGAAGCTGCCAAGACGGTGATTTGGAGCACAGGACCTGTGAGGAGAGGTGAAGTGAGATGAGCTTATTTGGCCTGGCCAAGTGGGCTTTGCTCAGAGGGAAATAGGGGTTGAGCAGCAGCCTTCTAGTATCTGAGAGGAGGTACCTGAGGATGAGATGACTTAAGGGTCTTGACTGAGAAGCACGGAGCAAGAATGTGATGCTTTAATTAAGTAAAAATGACAGGTTTACATTTAAAGGCAGCTTGATCCATGGGGTTGGTCCACCATAGGAGTGGACCTTGAGTGGTTGTGCAGTCTTTATTCTGGGACAGTCTTGAGGTTCAGCATGACTCATTTTGGAAAGAGTGTTGACCTCGCTTTGAGTGGGAGGTTGGACACAGAGGTGCCTCTTGAGGGCACCTCTGCTCTTTAGTACTTTGGGATTAGATTAAATTGGTTTAATATGTCCTGTTGAATGCTATCTATACATAGTACCAGGCTAAAAGGGTTTACTGCCAAGTGGGCTAAATACTGAAACTGCTTTAGTGTTTTACAGTCTGTGCTCTTTTCAGCAGGATTTCAAGTTGTGTGCTCCAAGCAGGTGTTTCTTTTTTTTTTCCAAAGCTTGGCTTCTGTAAACTTCAGGAATCCCTATTTCACAGTAGGAGTGTGCATGGCAAGGAGGAAGCTTCTAGGCAATACCAGTTTTTACTGAAGGATAATATAAAGTGTGTGGCAGGGAGCAATTTCCTATTTCCTTTAATACAGATACACTGAAATTCACATTGTATCCTTCAGTGTGTTTAAAATCTGAATTGTTAACATGCCGATCCATACTATTAGCTTAGACTTATTAACATGGTAAATCTTGATAAGTCTACATTCCTTTTAATATTTAACCCTTGTAGTTGTTTTTCAGTATATTCATGTTATTGAGTCATAATCAGACTTGTTTGCATGCTTATGTAAAGCAGTTAGTGCAGGAAATGTTGATATTAGGCAGTAATATCAGGTAACTGTGATGTTGAAGTAGCAAATGTACTGGGGCTTTTCTGAACTTCTTCTATTGAAGCACAAACTGAAGTGTGATTGTGTTTCTCCACAATGAGAAGATTCCTAGGTAGCAAGAGGACTGATTAGCTCAGAATGATGGTGTGAAGTGTGGTGGTGCCAAAGTAGAAATGAAGGAGCGAACAAGCCGAAGGCTGTTTTGAAGATGCAGGCATTGTGTTAGAGTGGTGAGAGCGGTGCTTTAAGTTTGTTATGTGATTCCAGTTTTATAAAAATGCAAAAAAGTTTACAAAAATGTATATAAAAATGTAAATGAAAAAATGTACAGAAAAAATTTAAAACAAAAAATGAGCAGAAAATACTGTATTTTTTTACGTTCTATGTAACTTTTTGTAGGTATGTCGCATGTAGATAGTAATTTATTGTGTACTCTGTATGATAAATATTGCACATCTGAAGACTTCTTCCTGCAAGTCTCTGGGCCTGGAAGCTCACTTCTGAAAGAGTACTTTGGCTACAGGTAACGAACCCACTGAATCTTGTTTTGGTTGAGAACAAAAATAAAACCAAGTGCTGTATTTGTTACCTGGTGTGAGTTATGGCTGGTTCCTTCCAGCTTTTGACTTGTTTGGGTTTTTTTTCTGCCATGCAGCTTGTATGGTGCTGTGGCTGTCTGAGGTTCCCCAGAAGTTCTACTAAGCAGTTGGCAGAGAAAAAGTAGAGACTTCTCTCTCCCTTGCTCATGGATGTGAATCTTTTCAGCTTTGCTGCAGTCAGCTTGAGGAGATGGTGATGAGGTACCCTCAGCTGATTCCCCAGCTGCCTGGTGGGCTCTGTCATGCCAGGATGAGTGGTGCATATGGCATGCTGTGTGCATCTGGGAAATGGGAGGTCCCACTACTGCTTAAGTTAGAGGCCACTACAGGGAAAGTGTGGGGCTTTTGCTGGGTTTGTAGTTGCTGCGGTTGGAGTTCTGAGTAAAATCTATCTGGGTATGTGTCTGCATCTTTGCAACTGGAAGCACCTAAAGTAACCCCTCAAAGGCAAACTTGAGCCTGTTTTCTGTTTGTCCCAAAGTCTTTCCAGGTGGTGGCCATGATGCAAAACCTAAGGAGTAAGTGGCTGTAAAGGGTTCTCAATAGAAAGATGCTCCCAGCCCTAGAAAGACTGGAAGAGGGAGCTGGCATCTGCACTTAGTACCTCCTGAAATGGCTGTAAGCACCATGACAGACCTGTTGCACCTTGTAGCTCAATATGCACCTTTCTTTTTGTTGTCCTGTGAATGGGATGGAATGAGGGCATAAAAAGGATCCCTTGGCCAGGTCAGCCTATCTTCCTGCTTGACCATCCTGCTGCGAAGGGAAATCCTGCTTTGGATCCCCCACCCTTGGGGCTGGGAATTGGGTGCTGTGGGGCTGACAGAGCTCTCACACGTTGGCAGGGAGTATGTGTGGGAAGAATGGGGCCCCTACTGCTGTTAAAATCATCCTCTGTGTAATGACTGTTGGGGGGTGGCTTTTATAGTTTTGGTTTTTTTCTCAACATGGAGTGCACTATAAGGCTTCTCACTTTCCACAGAGAGCAGATATGGGATGGATGCTTGGTATGACTAAGAGTTGGGTATGAAAGTCCCTTCTGTCCAATAACTCACATGAACCACTGCAAGTCAATTATATAATTGAACTGTTTCTCTTTCAAACACTTAGTGTAATGTTTTAGGAGCAATGGCTTCCTTGCTGTCTGTTGTGACTGCTTTGAACATGAAAACTTCTGCAGGAGAGATACTAAGCTTCTACTTCAAAGGTGCTTGCTTGGGAGTCAGCAGATAATGCGTGTGCTGTGTAGGTGGGCTTTTAGGAAGGTAGGAAGCCATGAGCTGTGTCCCTGGGTTTACCAACAGCTTGTTTAATAAAGCTTGAAGTGCAGCGTTTGGCCTCTTTCAAGCTCGTCCCAGCATGAAAAGAAACTTGCTTGCAAGAACTTCTGTCAGATTTACATCTGTGGTTGGATAATTGAAGCTCAGCTTTGATTTTGACAGGGTAGATAGCTGTGTAGCCCTCGAAGGGGGTTTGCCTGACTTTGTTCAAAGACTGGGGCTTGTGGCAGTTTGCTCGTTATTAATAGCGGAGGTGCACGTGGTTTTTAAATGCTGGTTTGGGTTTTCTTATGTTGTGAGGTGAAACTTGGAATGCTTATAGTCTTGAGAGTTCAAATACTTGCTCGTTTTCATAACTGCCTTGTCAGTAAGACTGGTTTGGTTTGGGGTGAGGGGCATGAAAGGGGATGTTTCTCCAAGGAAGACATCCCCTGGGACATAGGGTTTGGATATGAGCTCGGGGATGTTGCTCACCCTTGCCAGTGTGGGATAATGTGCTAACTTGAAAATGTAAAGTGTAGGTCTGAAGGTTCACGTCAGTGTAGAAGGCCCCTGTTTTAAGAATGGATCTTGAGAAGTTACCATACTGCTACGCTCCTCTCCTGTGGCTGATCTGGGCCACGAGGGATCAGTAGTGGAAGCGCTTCTGTTCCCAGTTGGGTTGCTGTGCCATAATTAAATGATAATGGCCTCTTAAATGGGACACTTGTCTTCTGTACTGTTTGATTACATAATGAGTGACATGGAGCACTAACACCTTTCAGCACAAATCAGTCAGTGTGCTCAGGCCTTGGTCTTTACCAGCCCTGTGATTTTTTGGGAAGGTGGGGGGTGTTTGGTGGAATGAGTAATATGTTTCTGTTGGTCAGTGTTTGGAGCAGGCTCTGGGCTTGACTGGAGTGTGAAAGACTGTGATCCATACTGTATGGAAAACAGTTGAGGTTAAAGACAGTGCTGTTGTGTAATCTTGTACTGTTTTGTTGCTTGTGAAGGGGCTGGACTAATGGGTGAATGCCTTACTGCTTCGGTGCCAGTTGGCTGTTAGGGCTTCGCAGCTCAGCAAGATGTGAATCAGCAGATTACTGGGGCAAGACCAGAAACCAGCCTCTGAAGTTTCTACTTCTCCCACTCCCATTGCACAGGGCCTCTCACAAGGAAAGACGCCTGTGTTCCCATTCCTCAGCACCACCGAACTCATGGCTGCTGTCTTCAACTCCCTAAAATCTTGATGCATGTGAGATGAATGATGCCCTAGAGATTTTAACAATGTTCTCCAGGGACCAGAATGTACATGCTCAGAGGAAGATTTGTTTTGCTGTGCATATGTTTAGACATAAGCAGCAGTTCCACCATCACTGGACAGGAGAGAGGAACCAGAGTAGATGTTTAGGTCTAGCCGAGCAAAGCCTGAGCTGCGTTTATTTTTCTAAACTGCAGAACGCATGACTTGATTTTGGGTCTCAACTGTCAGGTTTTGACAGTTCTTGCTCTGAATTCCTGTTGTGTAAAAGCTTTTGTGGAAAAGAGTCAGAACTCAGACAAGATAACCTCTAATGCCTGTGCCAACAAAACTGCTGTTACTAACTAGCTGTTTGACAAAATGGACACTGTCTTTGCTCCAGCAGAGTCCCAGGTAGTGTAAACCGAGAGTAGTTTGTGTCAGAGGTAAGCATGGAAGTCGTTAATTGGGACAGTCAGGAGAAACTGGAGAATTTGTCAGCATATAATAGTGAAGCATTAGACTAAAAGGTGTTAGACAGCCCTAACTATAGTCTCTGTCTGCTGCATCTCGTGGGAGCACTTAATCAGTGCTGTTTATCTTGTGATACGTGTTGGAACTGTTATGGGTCACCTGGCCGTGCTTTATGGTGAAGCCTCGAAGAGTCTAGTGTAGCGCATATACCAAAAGGAAAAAGTTGCCATAACAACTGAATGAAATCAATTAGAGTAATAAGCAATTAAAATCTCATCCTTAGTGTTGCATAAACACAGCGTTTTGCTCATGAATTATTAGCAATCTTGCCTCTAGACCTGTATGTTCTGTTCCTGATTTGCAATCTCAACCATTTTTGAATTAATGAAGCATTTCATTTCTCCTTCAAAGAGTGCTGCTGGGGTGTTGTGTTTGGGGTTTGGGTTTTTTGGTTTTGGTTTTTTTTGGCTGCAGTGAGTACATCTTCATCAGAGACAAGTAAACACTATGAAAGCGTCTAAATGAAGGAAGCGTTTGTGATGGGATTTCCAGAGCATTCTGCCTTGGCTCCGTTCCCATCTAGTGAAGTCAATGGGAGAGCAAGCCTACGATGAGAAATTTTGTCCTGGACCTAGAGAGGCAAATGTCCCACGCTTCCTCCTTGAACTTGCATGTCTTTCTGAACCTAATGCTTCTTCAGTAGAACAAAGATGTATCGGCTCCTTACCTTGGCTCACAGTGCTGAAGGTGCAAATTGCCCAAAAGCGGAGAACCGTGGAGCTGTTGTGGAGAGGTCGGATGTATAGAGAGGGGCCCGGGAGCTATCAGGAGACATCAGGACTTCAGTGGGCATGGAGTTAGGCCAGCCCTTTCTTCCCATTGAAGTGGGAGGAGCTATTCAGCGTTTTCCAGGGGCGGGTCCCCTCTGTGCAACAGGGTCCCGTGTTTCTTTAACAGCCTTGTGGGAGCATGTAGAGCTTTGCCCACTCTGAGTTACATGTGGGCATGTGGACCAAGCTGGAGAGAGCCGCAGTGGTGGGAGTTACACAATGGTGGAAAATCAACATCTCTGTATACTTTGCAAGGGCCTGTGTGTTTGTCCTCTTGGGATTTCATGTAGCTGTGGGTAAAATGTTTTAAAGGTTAGAGGTGAAAGTATACTCCCAAGTCTCCAAGGGACCTGGGAAAACATTGCTGCGGTCTAAATAGTAGTCTTCTCATGTACAGTGGCTGAGCCAGGGATGTAGGATTTCTCATCCAGAGCTCAGTTATTAACTATGTTAGGGAGCAAAAGGACTTGAGGCGATCCCTGGTTTTGGCTTGCTGTCCTGCCAAGAGTACAAAAGCAGAGGCCAGGAGTCTAACAGCTTGTTCCACAGATGGTCAGAAGCTGGGTGCCATATACATGCCAACTCCTTTTCCAAGTTGTTGGCTTTTCCCTCGCAATGGGATGCTGCAGCTCCCAGGTGATGCCCTGTGTTCCCGCAGCAGCTGCGTGCTGTCCCTCAATCAAACATTCTGTGCTGTAAGAAGTAATTCTGGTGTGTTGCTCATGAGGCCAAGGCCACCTCTTCTAGGAAGGAATTCAACAGCACCATCTAACCGGAGGCACTGTCTGGTGCATCCAGAGGTCATCTGTCTGATGCCTTTTGCTTTTCTAAGCAATTTATTGTTCCATTAAGTGTAACCCTGCCACCTTTGTGCTGTCTGGGCAATTGGGAAAATCTATGCGCTCCATGCTGTTGGTGCAACATGAGCTGCTTATATCAGTTGTGAAATCAAATGTGGCTCTGTTGAAGGAATTTGGCTTTGTTCTATTCTCAGATGCACGATCTGATCGGTTACCACCACAATGTGCCAATGTGCCGTCGCTGTTTGCATAGCTGTTGTGCTGTTCTTACGAGCCTGAGTTAGGGATTCACTCTTGTGCCCCAAACTCTCTAATTCCATTCCAGTTCCCAGGGTGTTGCTTGCTTTAACATCAAGGGTGTGTTGGTGATGATGCATACTCCTCTGATCTGTGTCCGTGAACGCTGTTTGGCTCGTAATGCTTGTGAAGACAGGGGGTTCTGTTTCAGTGTTAAAAACCATGCACACCTTATCCTGGCAAGCAGGGAGGAATGCACGGCCATATACCATGTCAAATGTTCGTCCATAGCTGTGTGCTAGGCAGCTATTACATATGCTTATCATTGGGATGGGAGGTGCCTTTGCCCAAAGTATGTTGAGTGGGGGAATGTTCTCTGAAAATAACCCCTGGTGCAAGCATTTGGTGAGAGGGATGGCTTCCAGCTGAGGGTCTGGGTCCTGAGATTTTCATACCTGGATGAACAGAGCACATCCTGTGGCTTTACCCAAAAGTGTGGTTAGAGATTAGTGCCATGTTCTCTTCTCCACAGCTTTTCCCAAACAAGGCAGTTGTAGGATCAATGCCAGCACTGTACTAAAACTGCTGCTTCTTGGATTTTACTTTCCCTTTGATTGCTATTAAGGCTGATTTTGGGGTAACTGGCAAAAAATGGGGCCTTCAATTTTTAAGGGCAGCCTATAAACTATTCTTGAAGTATGTGCCATGCTCTAAATATCTGAGTGGGGGCAAACACATTTCCCCTTCTGTCCCACATGGTTTGGTTCCAGAGCTGATCAAGACATGGATCAGTGCAGAAGAGAGCTCCTTCGGTCATGAGCACAGCACTCAGGCTTTCTGGTTTGCAGTAAGTCTGCAAGATATGGCTGAACACTGGTTATCTTCCACAGGCTCCTAACAGGAACAGACATTTTGTTTGTTTGTTTCCCTTGGCAGCCTACAAGATTATTTTGGTCTTCTAGAGGAGGCTTTTAGAGGCAGGGGGATGGGATTTGTCTTTCCACCCTGCAGCTGTACATCTTTGCACTCAAAGTGAAGGGAGAAGGAGAAGTGATACTGTGCTAAGTATTGAGTCCTTGCATATGGCACCTCTGTCTAGATACCAGTTGTGGACTGGTTTGGTCACTGCTTGCAGGTAAATTTCCTAAGGCTGTGGCTGCTCTTTTCTAGTAAGAGGCCCTTCTTCTTTGCTGATAACCACAGTGGCGTGTGGTTTCCAACAGAGAAGGTTGGTTAAGGCATTTGACTGGCATAAAGATGATGCAGACTGAATTCCTCCCTTTGTCTTGGATTTTCAATGTGGCTTCTGAGTAGCTGCTGTCCCACCACATAGAAATGTAGCTACTCATTGTCCCATTTCTGAAATGAGAAGGATAATCTCTCCCATTTTGTCTGCTTGACATGCTACTGCAGTGAGTGGTGCTCCGTGTGCTTATGTGGTGTATGTCCTGTATCTCACTTGCACATAGCGGTCTCACTTGGTATCTTGGGATGCAGCTGAATACAAAAGATCACTATAATTAAGAGCTGTTCTGTTGTCTCTAATAACATCTCGTTTCTTATCCCTGTCAGCTACTAGCTGATTTAATAAACAAGAACGAACCTGTGGTGATGGCTGCTTAACTTTCTTCTCTGATCTCTGGGTTGAATATGGACTAACTCCTTTTTGGGGGACATAACAGTGGCTTTAACTTCCACCGCTGCCTGACCCCTGCGATGGCGCCTCTGCTTCTTCAAATAGTGCTCTCCTCCCGAACGCTCTCAGTCGCACATAATCCTTCAGGTTTTTCCCTCTGGACTGGTTTAGCCTCAGAGCTTTCAGTTCGTAGCTCCCACTCACATGTCACCACGTTCTCCAGAGCTCACCCCTTCCACCTTTCAGACAATTAGTCCTGCAGGCAAAATCTCAGTCCGGGTGGGCATTCAACTGTTAAAAGGGAACATCAGGAGCTGGGGCTAGCACTGGATTTTGTCTCCCCCTTCCTTTCTTGCCCAGGGACAACTTCAGCACTCTGAGGATTTGAGAGAGCAGAATCAAAGCAGTTGACTACAGGCTTTACAGAACAAACCTGCAGCCCAACTCAAGTATGTTTTGTGATAACATGATCCTCAGGGTGTGCAACAGGTGGCTTTCACTTGGCCCAGGACAGTTGCTGATAAGCTTTGATCTCACCAGGCCATGGTTACAAAGCAGAAAAAATATTGGAACTTAGACATGTTGTTGAAGGAGGCAATTAAGCCACCTGATGATCAGAGAAAGGTAATGTAGAAAGAGGGGACCTTTATCTTCCTACTTCACTGATCAGATAGGCCGCTGGCAGCTGCACAGCCTGTGCACAAACATACACTTGAGGCATTAGAGGCAGTTAGGCAGGACGTGGGACCAGCCGTTCCTGGACAGAAGGCTGCTAACCCATGGCTGGCTTCAGAAAACATTTCTTTAGGATACCATCTCTCTCTTCCTGAAGCAACCACTTTGGATCCCTCTCTGTAGTCTCTCCAAAAAGAGACAATGCCTGTCTGAGTTGGTGACTACAAATGGCTCTGCTGTGTCCTGCCAGGTGGGTGACCTTTAGTCACAGGGTGGCTGGTTGCATGCAATGTTACAGATACATTATTAAAGGTAATCCACACATCTCTGGGCCTGAAGGGAAGGGCAGGCAGTGGCTGCATCTCCAAGAGCACCATGTTAGATGAAGCATGAGCCACCAGTGTGAGCATACTGAAGATGTGAGCAGCATGGAAAGACTTTTGGTTTGGAGAACGATATCTGTAGCCAGTATTTCCAGGTGTCCTTGGAATGAGGAGGACCAGTAACCTTCTTGGGAGATGGTGGAGGCTGATGCTAGCATTAGTAAAGTTGGACTGCATCAGGAGCAAGGGTAAATCTATGCTGTGGCCAAGAGGGAGGCACCTGAGCTGGCTTGGCAGGGATATCCCTAGGGGTAACCAAGGGACTTGCTACTGCTTTTTGCCATTTCTTGCCATCGCTTTTCAGAGCAGCAGCTTACTGTATGGAGGGGGGACAACATTCCTTCCCAACTGCATAACACCAAATTGTAACATCTCTTGATCCTTTTCATTCCTTTCCCTTTAACAGCAGAAGATGGGATGAACAAAGCCCTTCAGCCTCTCTTTGTGTGCTTTGTGTGTGTGTGTGTGTGTGTGTCTGTCTGTCTGTCTAGAATTCAGCTGACTGCCCTGGCCAGGATCTTCAGACAGCCTTCTTGCCAGAGCACTGTTCTTTAAATGCAGTCACTCCTGTTTGTGTCTAAACAAGTCCAAATCTTGTTGTTAAATTTCTGCAGGGCTGGACTTGCCCCAGATGCTCAGCACTAACATAAACCCTGCTGTCCTTGAAGCTGAGCACTTTCTCGAGGGTCCCATCTTTACCCACCTAACCCTGCCTCTACAAGAAACACACCCTTCAAATGCGTGTCCGTTGCATGCAAACATGGAGTTGCAAAAGGTTGATGAGGCAATTGTTTCATGTGGGATGCTCTAGAGGTCAACCTGTATCTGGCATGTAATTCTCAATACAGAACGATTAGGATCGCTTCAGATTTCTACAGAAAGCAGCTAAAGGCTCGGCTGCTGCATGAAGTCCTGTTTACACCAGGCTGGCTGTACTGAGGGACATTTTAATCTGTGTTTTTTGGGGAAAATTTTATGTTGCCACAGTTATGGGAAAGAGACTTCGTGTAACAGCTGATCTGTAAACTCTCCAGCCAGCTGGCTGAATGCCCCTGTGATTTGGTTCACCCAAAGTCACAGGGCTGAGCACTTTTACTGTATATACATATTTCAGTCCTCAGGGGTTTAAAACCACACTGGCTCAGGTCATCAATCATTTTCCGCTTCACTGGGACTCAGGCTTTTATGATTGCTTTCTTTAGATCTTTCCAGGCCCATTTTTAAGATGCTGTGGCGTGTGGAGCATTTAGGTCTGCGCCAGCCGTTGCTTGATGTTGCTCTGTGATCAGCTTTTATCTTTGGGCATTATTTCTTGAGCTGTGAGCAGGAAATTCTTCCTTTTTTAATGAGCAGTAGTAGATGACAGTGCTCTGTATCCGGTACTTAGCCCTCAGATAAAGTCCTGCATGCCTTAGGTGATAGAAAAGGCAAATAAGATGCACTGTGGAATGTATCACTGCTTGGAGGAGTTAGTTTGGCAGCTCTGGAGGTCTAAGTCCTTTCTCAAGTCGCTAATAGCAGCACATGCTTTTCTGTACTTCCTCTTGTCGGTGCTTCAAACCTGACCTCAAGAGGCTGTGTTTGGAGAAGCATCTCTATGCCATGGAGACTTACCCAGCTGAGCCAAGCCACTTTCCTGCCAAGTTAGAAAACCCTGTACATCTCCACGCAAAATGTGGCCTGCCTGCAAGAACCTCACGACCCCGGGCTACTGCCGCTGACGGTGCCATGTTTGTCAGGCTCTGTCTTGGAGTGTCTTCTTGGCTATGAAATAGCAAAATGATTGGACTGATCTTTGTGTTATTGTATCACTGAAGCATACCTTCAGCACAATGTGTGCACGTTATGTGTAACTCAGAGAAGAATACTGCTTGGGTCAGACTGTTCAAGTTCCCAGCAGAGGTGACTGACAGGCTGTTTGGATGTGAAATGGCAGGAACAGAAAAAATGATTTCCCCAGTAGCTGAACACCTGCATCTGCCACAGCTTTCTGAAGGAGACAAAGAGATTCATAAGCTCCGAAACTCAGGTCTCATACGTCCTTCGGTTATGCCAGGGGGAAAGCCTTGGATGTAAAATACCTAATTGACACCTGAGCTCTGCAAATGCCTGCTTGAGTCCTTATCCAAGGAGTAGGTCTTTGAAAACACACAAGCAAAGCTCTGCTGCATTACTGTAGGCTGAATTACACCAAAGCCGTAATATGCCTGAACTTCAGGAAGTCTGCAATTCAAATCTGCGCTTTGAGACCGGGACAGTCTTTTTATTTCCATGTCAGAAGTGGAAACACCCCACGGTAGGTTGAGCCAGCAATAATGGACCAGGCCTGGTGTCCTAAGAGAAGGTTCTGAGCAGATGGATATAAGCAAAGATCACAAGGTCTAAGATGGAAAATACCAATTTTACTGCTTTATCTTCAGTCTCAAGCATTTTAAAGCTGATGAGTGATGCTGATTGCTGTGCTTATGTGTGAAGGACGGATGATCTAGGCTGGAACTCAATTTCCAGAGGGTAGGGGCTTGGAAGAAGCAATTTTCTGTACCCTATCAAGGCCAGAGAAGGAACATCAGATGCCGAATGTACAACTCTCTCATTAAAATACTGAAAATAATCTATTTTGAGAGGCATATAAAAAAAAAGGATGAAGGATGACTAGTGATGTGTCTTCAGTTTGTCGTGCAGCCAAGCCCATCCCTGAAATATAGGTCCCCATACCATGAAGCTGGCTTGTTTGTTCCACACAGCCATCCATCCCTGATGTCAGCATTTGGTTCCCAAAATCCTGACCTAGAAAAACACTAATTCACTCAAGCTGCACAAGCCCAGTCCATAGCCCTGTGGAACAGCCTTATTCTTTTCTCCAGCTCTGCACTTTGGGCTGCTCTTGCCAAATGAAGAGAAACAAAAGCAAGATGGGAACAAGAACTTGGTGGGTCTTCTACCTTCCTGAAGTTGGGAAACTCATGGGGGACAGGTTCCTGTATGACAAAAAAAACCAACTGAGGAGGCCTTTGCTATTTATGTGGTCACTTGATAATGGCGAAATACCAACAATTGTTGTGGATGAGCTATCAGACTGTTTCCATGAGAAAGGTTTGGGTAGAAATCCAACCTCATGGGTACAATTTGAAAATTTAAGTCAATCAACACAAGAGGAGGTTGCTGACTAACGTGCCCATGATTTCCTCTTGGCCAATGGGCAGGGCAGGTGGTTATACAGGAAAGAAGTGCTGAGTGAGAGCTGTCACTGGTCTATAAATATCCTGTTTGGGGAGGAAGGGGCAAACAGGAGGCACTTGGCCACCCCGTTGGCCTACATGTAGAAGAGGGAGCTGCAGGGTATACAAAAGGCGCTGTGACTGCCAGTAGTTTTTAAACAGTGGGAGGAAATTTGAAACAATTTGAGGGACGGCCAGGTGGAAATGCAGAGTGGCAAACCAGAATAGGCATGAGGTAGTATTTTCTTCTGTGTGCAGTTGATGGGAAATGGCAGGGAGATGCAGAGAATCACAGAATCCCTAGGTTGGAAAAGACCATCAAGATCATCAAGTCCAACCATACCTGTCCTCTCCTAAACCATATCCCTGAGCACCTCATCTGTCAGTCTTTTAAACATATCCAGGGACAGTGACTCAGCCACCTCACTGGGCAGCCTGTTCCACATTCCAACAACTATTTCAGTGAAGAATTTCTTCCTAACATCTGAACCTGCCCTGGTGCAGCTTAAGGCCATTTTCCCTTGTCCTATTGCCTGTCACTTGGCAAAAGAGACCATCACCCACCTCTCTATAACCTCATTTCAGGTAATTGTAGGCAGGGATAAGGTTTGTCCTCCAGACCCTTCACCAGCCTGGTTGCCCCTGGTTGCATGTTGTCACATAGAGAGGCATGTTGGAGAAGCAATTGTAGGAAGATAATAGATGTAGAGGGAAATGATTTCTTCGCTGACTTCACACCTGATCTCTAAGGAGCTGGAAGGCTTGATGGAAATCACTCTTCAGATTCAGCTGTTAGCATCAGCAGAAACAAACACAAGATGAAAACAACCTGCAAATAGGGAGAGACAGGGGTGGGGGGAAGAAACTACCTGACAGATAAATCACCTATGACAGAGGTTTTAAAGTGCAGCCTGCAGGGCGCTCCAAGCTTGACAAGCCTCTACATGCAGCCTACAAGGGGATTTTTTATATTTTTTTTTTTTAAATCAAAGCATTGTATTTATCTGGACTATCATGCTGTTACATGATCCAAGTCTAGCAGCCCACAAATGGAGTGGGTAACTACAAATGCAACTAGTCCTACGGTAGGACTTTCCTATCAAGAAGTTCCTAAAGTCTCCTTTAGGCATGAATGTTACCTCTACTAAATAACACAAAGCCTTTTGAGGCTAGTAAAGAATCACGATCACTTGGAAGCACTATGTTTCATCCTGTGGTTTCATTGCCTTTCTCAGGGAATTACACTTCAAGAAAAAAACCCACAAAGTATCAAGGGCAGGTTTGGATTTTTTCAGTACGTATTCAATTATCTGAACTCTCTCTCTGTTTCTTACTGCATTATTGTAGGGCTGTTCTCGGCAATTTGCCACAAAATGGCTGGAATAGCAAGAAACGACTTCTTTTACAATCTGCATCTTCCCTGGCCAGGGAAAAAGAAGCTCAGAGCTGCTTGTGTGGTGACATACTAACAGCTAGGAGAAATCCAGCTGCTGAGTCCCTGTGGCCCTCCAGGCTGCCCAAAATGGGTCACTGGAAACATGTGAGCAGGGTGGTAGGACAGAGGAGAGCCCCTTCATCCTGGATATTCTCTTTCTCTTTTTTAATTTTTTGTTTCTTGAGCACAAATTTAATGTTAAACTACTTTCTGACTAAAGCTAAAATGCTTTGCTGCAAAGATGCAGGGAAGAGATCAACAGAACATAAAGGAAAGGGAACTCTTGTGCATCTGAAAGCATCAGGGATTTCCTAAGATGTTTGAGAATTCCTGGACACGTGTTCCCACTTCAGTACCGCTTTATGGAAGCAGATTTCCATGCGATTAAGAGAGCTCCTCGTGCATGTGTAGAAGTCCCTTAGCATCCTCTCCTGGCACTTCAAAGGAAAGGTCCTTGGCTGGGAGGGTACACTAGAACTCCCTTGTCCTAGCTGATGTGGCGGATCCTTCAGTAGATAAAATCCACGTGCTCCTCACCATGGGACACAGACTTATGCAAACTAACACACCGCTCGGAGCCTGTTAATCTAAGCTTGGAAATTAATGCTGAGAAGGCATGTCAGAAGTCTGTAGTGAAGTAGTCAGTGGGTAAAGTGTCATTAACTTGCTTTTGTCTTCCTCTAATTAGCTCAGCTGGGGCATGCACAAAGCAAGCATCCCTTTCCCTCAGCTTCCCTGGCTCCCAGGTGGGAGCGTTTTAGGGGGAATCAGGCAGTGTACCAATCTTCCCTGAGCCCAGGTGTGGAGAATGCCTTTGCAGCCAGGTCCCTGCTAAGTGCAGGAGAAGCTGGTGGCCATGTTTCTTAGCTGAGAGGCTTCTGGGAGTAGAGCTGTGAAGAGCAGCCTGCCTGTGGAGGTGGTGGGACTCTTGGTTTGTTGCTCCTCTTGCAGCTACTGGCAGCAGCTGGCCTTCGATATGTGAGTACATGTGGTTTCTCTTGTTTTACTACTTGTTTGTGTCAGTGGTTGCTGCGTGGCTCCAGTAGGAACCTGTTTATCTGTAGAAGGAGAGTTTGATGTTGTCCTCTTTCAAGCATGAGGAGGTGTCTCTATGTGGCTGTGTGGTGGGGAGCCTTCCTTTCAGCAAGGTGTATCAGGTATGAGGGTAAGGCAGTATGTGCTGTCCTTTGAAGGGCACAGGCTTGTTGGTGTTAATGAAGCTTCCCTGGAAAGAAGTTGAGTTCAAATTTGCTGTCTGTTAGAAAGTTCTGGGACAAGGTAGCAGTTTTCTCAATGGTTGAAAAGCTGGTCTTTGAGAAAGAAGGAAAGAGGCTGTTTAATTAAGAAGAGCATGTGTTGGGGAGAGCAGCTGTTACCCTGTCTTGAACATACAACAACAGCTTTTTGGGTCATTTCTGGTGTGCTCTTTCTGGGGAGAGATATGTTGTTTTGTCTGCTAAACCAAGCTTGTCTTGAAGGTGGAAGCAGAGGAGTAAGAAGAGAGTGACTGGAGAGAGGAGCAGAACCAGTATATGTCTGAGGAAGTGAATGGACAGAGCACTAAAGCTCATGGAAGTTGCGTAGACCTTGGATCCCAAAAGACTCCGAAGTTCTGACTCCAAGATCTGAGTAAATTGCACAGACCTTTTCACCTCCACAGTTTAAAACCTTCCTAGAGAAAATGCGGCTATTTCAGGGGTTTGATACTTCAGTAAAATAATAATCTTACGGTTGCTCTTTTGAGAAGTCCTAAGATTGCCAGACTTGGGTAGTTGCTCTCCATGCGCTGAGAGTACCGTGCTCTCAGTGAGGCGTGGAACATCTGAAAACAGGAGCTGGGGAGAATGCAGCAGGAATAGAGCCAAGCTTTTAATTCTGAGGAGCAGATGAGAAAGGGAACTTGTACTAGTTGGGTTTTAATCACCCAGAAATTAAAAACTCAAGCAGCGATGGATGCATGGGTTCCCATTAGGCTCTCAAGTTAGCATGCCTGCAAATTACATCTGTGGGAGCAGAATATCAGCTGAGGGCACCACCTGAGAACCTGGCTTCACGCTCTTGTGAGTTGTGGAGAAGAGCAATGATACTGAAACTCTCCATAGCTTTCCCAAGGAAATATTGGGAGCTGAGGGAGGGAGAAAAGCAGTGCTTCTCTCTCTGAGTCATTTCAAAGCACGGGAAGGGCTTGCGATGTCTGTTTCAGAGAACTGTGACTGTTTAAATACAGCAGTAAGCAAGAGAAGGGTTATTGCCCTGTGACCGGGTCTTCTGGGGTGGGGTGTTTGGACTCTGGAGGAGGGAATATGTTTTGTATACGGAAAGTCCACATTCGGTTGTTACCACCCCAGGTTCCTTCTTTTTCTGTGCAAACCTTGAACTTTCCTGTAGTGTCTTTGAACCAAACTGTGTTTCTCAGTGAAAATGATGTCTCGGGGAACAGAGGGTTTGGGTTGGGACAGATGCTGTTTCTATGTCTTTTTAAAGTACTCGTGATTTCAAGTTGCTTCGTGAACGCGCCAATGTTCCTGGTGAATGATCCACTCTGGAAATGGGGTGATGTGTACAAAGCTGCAGACAGGTCCCAGACTCCTTCAAGAAAGAAAAGACAGGAGATTTTGTTCTTTTTTGCTACAAACTCTAGAAGAAACCACAACTTTCTCCATGCACTTTGAAGCACGAATGATCCATGTGGATCCTGTTTCCTTTCACAAGAGGCTGGCTACCTCCCTGAACTGGAAAAGCTACCAGACCTCACTAGCAAAAATAACCCAAGGCTCAAATAAAGACTTAAATGGGTTGGCTGCTTCTTGTCAAGTGCTGCAAGGTATTGCCTTATGAGGACAGGCTGTGGGAGCTGGGTCTCCTTAGCTTGGAGGAGACCGAGGGGTGACCTCTTTAATGTCTATAAATATGTTAAGAGTGAGTGTCAGGTGGATGGATCCAGGCTCTTCTCAGTGATGGCCAGTGATAGGACAAGGGTCAATGGTTCCAAGCTGGAACATAGAAAGTTCCATCTGAATATAAGGAGGAACTTCTTCACCTAGAGGGGAAGGAGACAGGGCGATGTTTGAATCGAAAGGGGATTGAGGAAGGGGTCCTACTCTGAAGCAGTGCATGGTTGTGGCTCTACTCACCATCAGGACTGGTGGGGTTCAGGCAGCACCAGCCAGTGCCCAAAAATTCTCCTTTGCCATTTAGAATAACACTGCTAGGCCTGATGCTAATGAGACTGTGGTTTTTGTCTGTCTATGAACACAACTTCGAAGGGTCTGTGTTGTCACGTACCCAGTTACGGAGGCGTGGTGGCACTTGATGTGTGTCCTGTGATTGGGATGTATTTCCCATGAAAGAACAATGAGCTTAAATAGCTTCCTCCATCTTTCAGATCTTATGCGTTGCCAAAGGGGGTCCAGGCGTCTTCCAGGCTGTGGTGGGCTTCCATCACGACCCTGAAACAGAAGCACTTACTGTGGATATGGCAGAACAGAGTGACCGCACCTCAAAAGGAGGGTTTTTTCGTAGGTGTGGTAGAAACGTGGGCTGCCCGCTCGCAGGTTAACCTGTGGTTAGCCAGAGCGGTGACTAACCTTAGGAGAGGCTGTGGGGAGGAAGGTGTGAGTGTGCTGCTATTTATTCAAACACCCTGAGCTTGAGCAATTGGGAAAATATCTCAGGGAGTGAGGAAATGTCACTAAGAGATATCAGCTGGGGAGGGCAGGTACCTGTGAGGAGGTGGAGCTGGCGACAGCTTGGGAGCGTAATGCAGATGAGTAACCGGACTTGCACCTTCACCTCGATTTGCCCTGGTCTAAAGCAGAGGAAGAAGGCAGGGAGGCAGGCAGGGCTTTCTGCCTGCTGGTTTGTAGCTGCCCAGTAGAGAGGCTGTCTTGGAGGAGGCATGAAACACGGCTAGCTCACCTTGGAGCTGCGCGAGAGCTGGGGTAGGGACCATGACCAGGACCTCATGCATGTCATGAGCTATCCAGTGGTGGTGGAGGCAGGACGAGGCAGCTCCCCTCCTCACACGAGGCAGCAGAAGTATGACCCTAGGGCTGATACAGGCAGAAATCCTTTGAGGAGCAAAGCCATCCCAGTGGTGTTTAGCACTGTGACCCTTGGACACATCCGCAGGTTGATTCAGTGTGGAGAACAGCTCGGGTGAGGTGAGGCTCCACATCTGCACACTGTGAATCATGCCACTGGGACGCTGGCGGCTCTGCTGTACCTGGTGTCCTTGTGTTTGAGTTCTGGGCAGACAGACAAGTGTCACTTGCTTTAGCAGGACAAACTCAGTGGCTGGGCGGCTCCGTTGCAGTTGCCCACAAATGCTGGATGGGTCTCGAAACAGAGAAGGTGTGAGAGCCTTAATGCATTGTACTGGCTGTTACTCCCAAAGCATTACAGATCCCAGCTTTTGAATATGTTTGGCATGGAGACACATTTTACCCACCATCCCTGCAAAGTTGTGCCTCTCTGGGAAGCAGATGAATGCCCTCCAGCTCGGCAGCTTTCCCAGCATCGCTCCCTTCCGGCTGGAATGGTTACCACCTGTACTGATGAACAGGAAAAACCAGGCTCACGTGAGGATCAGAGGAAGAATTGGCATGAGATAGGATGGTTGTATCAACCTGTACCCAGGACTGAATGATTTCTGGGTGGCAGCTTGCGTGAACCCTGGGGAAAATGCTGCTCTGGGCTCACACGTTGCCCTCCTGCGGCTGTCTGGAAAGAATTTTGTGTCCATACATAGTTCAATATTCCAGGGGGATTTTGTGTTTCTACAGAGCTGGGCAGGTTACTCAGTCAACCGACAGCTGTATCACTCGCTAGGAAGTACTGACTGTCCCAAGACCCAGGCATATTGTATAAAAGCCAATAGACCATGATGCATCGTGCTCGCGAGCTGTGTGTTGAGCTATACAGGGCCAACTTTGGTTACTCCAAGTTACTTTGGAGTAACTTAGTAGATTCCTTTAAATTTTTCAGGTTTAGAAAGGTGCGAGGGTGACTGTACCATTCCTCAGTCTTTCCTTCTTTATCTTTTGTCTCTGGAAGTCCTGCACTGTGGGCTTCCATTGTACTGGGGGAAGCATGTCTACGGGATGCAAATACTTGATACTCCCTTGCAAGCAAAAACCCAGGAGGAGAAAAAGGTTCTCCAGATGTTTCTGGTGGGAAACCTCAGCTTTTAGAGAATTTCTCTACTTTTATGCATGGCACACTGGCTGCCTGTGACACTGTTGGGTTCCAGCTGTTTCCAGGTGTGCAGTAACATTTGTGTGTCTGCTTAAGACCACAGACCCTACAAGCTCTGTTGCTAGGAGTGTAGCCTGTATACACCTCGTAAAAAGGCCATGGTATGTAAACTTGCATATTCGTGCTTCCAGCAAAGCTCAAGATACATTAACAACTCTCTGGACTTAGTAAAACAGAAGTGATGCTTTCCTAGCTGACTGTCCTTCCAATACTGGCACGCTGGTTGGACATTGCACCATAGCTCAGCAGTGGGGGGTCCGTCACAATATATGTTCTTCATCTATACCTTCTGTTTGCATCTCCTCCTCCTCCTCGCATTCTAGACTGATTGCTGCTCTACACAGCAGTCTTCCTCCATCCTCCCAGAACCAAAGGTACCTTTACATTGCTGCAGGGTCTGCAGGGTCTAACCTGTGTTTCTAGATTTCCAGGATGCCTCTGTGCCTCTCCCCACCCAAAAACCTACCCTAAACTCTGATTTGCTGGAGGATATCAAGACAAGCCAGTTCCACAGGTTGCTGCTGCATTTGCATGGGAATCAGGCAAAGAGCACTAACCTGTGTGTTTTGTGAGAGAAGGAAGCCCTACTTATTCCTCATCTATTTCCTTACCCTTTTTGCTCTCCCAGATCCAAGTTTCCTCTGTTCTTCCCACTCTGACAGCCGGTCGCTCAGTCCTTCTCTGCTGCATTCCATCTCCATGCCCATTCCTGGGGGTGACCCTGTCTTTGTGCAGCACCCACCTGCACCCGGGTCTGATGTTACTGGGCAGTGCCATGGCACTGGCCAGGTCCAGTTTTATCGCACCACAGTCACTAACTGAAATGACAAACTGGGACAGAAGTTAAAGTTCAGGAATACTTCTGAAAACTGCCTTTCTTTGGGAGGGGGCAGTGGGGAAAAAATCCCTTCGTGGTGGGAGCAGTCACGTGGGACACCTACAAAGATGCTAAAAGTTCTTCCATGTGGTCAGTCAGCTCTGACTGATTCTCTGGCCACGATCTGGATGCTTGGGCAGAGCCCGGGATGTGGGAAAGTCTCTCTTTAACCCGCTCGGGTTCCACCGCTCAGCTGCGCTCAGCTGCGCTCTGCGGTGCTGGTGTCTGCCGCTCTCTAGTGGTGCTGAGCCCCGAGTCTCCCGGCTTGTGCAATTTCCCTGACACGGACCCGTGTGCTGGCGCTGGGAAGGGCTTGGGGGGAATTTTGGTGTTTGTCTGTCCATCCACTCGTCTCCAGGCATCCTCTGCTGGCCCTTGCCCACAATGAGTTCCTGGGCTCCCTATCTCACCCAGGGCAGCTGCTATCTGGGTCTTTTCTCAAACCAGATTAAACATAATCCCATTAAGACAGAAAAATAAAAAGTCTGGATGCTGATTTATTCCACTTAGCCGTGCCTGTGGAATAAATCATCAAACACTGCTCTGAAAAGGAGAAGGGTTTTTTTTCTGGCATGCTGCGTATGAATCTTGTGGTGTCACTGCAAGGGGAGAACCTACCTGATGCTTTTTTTCCCACCACTTGCTTCTGCCATGACCAGTCCAAATCCTGTGTCTGCACGATGCGGGCATTTAAGCTGTCCACGTTCCCCCATCCCTTGTTCAGAAGCAGAAGGAAAGTCCCTCAGTTTTGTTTCAATAAGGTGATGTGTTATGTGTTATGCTGGGGAAACATCTTTCCCAGTGCCTCCCTTGTACACCACCTCCACCTTCCACCCAGCCCAAACAGCTGGGGAAATACCCACTTCTCACTGCCATGACACCCATTGCTCTCCAGTCAAATGTCCCCAGTGAACGCTGCAGAAAAGAAAATCCCCTCTCCAGAGGAGGAAAAACCCTTTCTACCATTAATTTCCCTCTACTCCAACTCACCATTTCCAGTTACTGCAGCTTAGATGCTCGTTCTGCTGTGCCGCGGTCCTCAGCAGTGAAGAGGAAGATCTAGTTGTCTTGGGCAAGCATGAGAAGGGGTTTCACTCTGTCTGAGGTTACACTCCTCTTTATCAGGCAGCAGTTTGGATTTTGTCTGCTGAAATGCAGACCTGTAAATCCTGAAACTGGCTTCTCTACAAGTACCTGCAAGGAGGGTATAGAGAAGTGGAGGTTGGTCTCTTCTCCTGGGTAACAAGCAATAGGAGGAGAGGAAATGGTTTCAAACTGCACCAGGTTGGATATCAGGAAAAACCTCTTTACTAAAAGAGTTGTCAGGCATCAGAACAGGCTGCCCATGGAGGTGGTGGAGTCGCCATCCCTGGAGGTATTTAAAAGGCAAATAGATGATGTGCTGAAGGACATGATTAGGCAGGGTTAGGCTGTGGTTGGACTCAATGATCCTAAATGTCTCTTCCAACCCAAGTGATCCTATGATTCTCTGTCTCCCAGCAGATATATATGTATACATCAAGGAGAAAGGGCATAATGCTGAGATCCAAGTTACGGTGTCTGGATTTATTTTGCCATTTAAAAATAAAGTTGTGACGTCAGGGATGAAAGCAGAGCATAAGCAGCAACCGATGGGAGCAAAGCGTATGAAGGCAACCAAGCAGCCCTCAGAGGAGGGAAATCAAATCTCAATTCAAACTGACTTGCTAGTGAATAGCAATCAGAAGCACAAGGCTGAAATACAGAGCTGAGATGCAGCGCTGAGCTCGGCCTGAGCGCCAGCAGCGTTTGATGCCCAAGCAATGCACGGCGGATGACCTCATGTTATTGGGAAGTGCATTTCAGCACAGGACCACGATCGGATAAATCTGGGGAGGGCCAGCTTGTATTATTGTGAAGCACAAACCCTACAGCCCTTTGGCAGTTTTGCTGCTTATATTGTTTGAACAAGGAAGATGGGACCCTAAAACCAAAATAGATTACAGAACCTGCTGTGTTGGTTGAGGTAGTTGATGTGTTGGAGAATCTGGGTTTCTATGGAACATAGGTGGTTTTTTATTTTTTCTTCCCAGCCACCTGTGTGTCTCCAGTGGGGACCAGCAAAGTAGGGAAAGGAGAAAGATGTTTTCAGCCAAATCCTGAGGCAGGGGCAGGTAGGAGTTTATCTTGGGGAAGATCCATAGAGTGTATTTGGTGGGAAAAGTAAAGATAAAATATTTATTGACACAGACAAAAGCAAGTTTCCCTCTGTGTCCTTTAGGTCAGACCTTTACTGATTCTCCCTCAATGAGGATGGTGTTGCAATTGAATGTATTATTTTTACTTCAAGAAAGGGCTTTCTCCCTGTTGAGAGACTCTCTGCAAAGCACATGCCAGAGTCTCCACCATGCCCTGAGGCACCAGGAGGTGTCAGGATGTGTGTGCTTGAGAGCTGTGGCTCAGCACCCTCTGGCCCTGGCTGCTCCCACCCTGTATCCAGCTCAGCCTGTTGTCTCCCCTGGTTTTGATCCCCTCTTCTGGGTCCTGGAAAATCTCCTGAGCCAGTATCCTCATAGTCAGAAGATGTATTTTAAACTGCATCATGCCCAGTGCTTGGCTATGCCTTCAGACCATTGCAAGGTTGCCTTTTGACTGGTTTGTAGGGATGATTTGATGAGACTGGAGACACCACATGTCTAGATGTCTCCTGAAGCTTTCCCATAGACAGCAGGACTGTAATTGGGTCAAGGATAAAACAAAATGTGAGGGTTTTGCCCGCAGCAGTTGGCCAATACCATGCTTCTTTCTGCTCTGTCGCTGAACCTCCAGGTGGGCTTTCCAAGTTTTGTGCTGACCTTAATAGCATCTTCGCTCTAACGCCACATGTGCTCAGCTGTAAACGTGCGCTTTGGCGGAGAACATGTATTATCGTGTCAGCACCAGCCATGCATGCGTCTCGGTCTGGAGGAGCCTGGCACAGCTGCCAGGAAGCACATGCTTCTAAGGGCATGGCTTTTACTGGCTGGAATTAGGAGACATTCCTGTTAGTGTTGGGTTTAAATCAACTATAATGATCGTATACCCTGAAAAGCCAAGGTGTTGTGTTTTGGGTCACCTTCCAGCATTCTCGTGATCAGTGACCCCTTGTAGCCTCTCCAGCACGATGCACAGCACGATCCTCTTGCATGTGCAGACACCTGTGCTGACTTTCAGTCAACAATTTGCAATGGATTGTGTCTTGTCTCTTTGTTCAAATGTGGGGTTAACACAACAGTTGTGAAGGGGGATTGGCTGAATTCTCCTGCAGGGTTGTGGCAAATAGCTGAATGGTTTCTTGTGGCATCGGCACTGTTAATTAGCCCCATAATATCCTGCCCCATCTCTTCCACCAAATCCCTGGTCAGAGAAACAATGCGCACCCCCACCCTCTCCCATTTCCCTGGCACAGAATGTTTTTGAATGAAGAAACTGTCTTGGGCTCTCTGTGATGAGGCAATTTGGGGCTGAATTGATTTGGACACACCTACATCAGTGTTTCAGTTTGGATCTCTAGTGTTTGGGGGGGTGAGAGTTGTTCTTTGTTTGGTTTGGGTGGGTAAGTTGTGGATCTAATATCCCTGGTGACCCCACTTATCACCATGCTCCTTCCTACGGAGTGGTCCTCAAGAACATAAACTTGGTTCCCTCCTGGCAAAACTGAATGGGATGATGAGGCACACCAGATGTGTGCCAGCCTCCCGTGGCTGTTTAGTCCACAGGACCAGGCTAGTCCGAGTCAGAGATGAAAATGAAAACACCCCTGGTGTGCATGTAGAGTCTGGATGTCTTCCAAGCAGCCAATGCTTTGTGGATGCTGTGCTGGTCCGGGCTACTTGTTGATGTCAATGGGACTATAATGGCTTTTTGTGACCTTAAGAGAATAAATCACCATGTTGAAATGGATGAGGGGTGGTGGTGGTGGAGATCAGTAACAAATCCTTTCTGGAGCACTGGGTTTATGAACTTCAGGAGAAAAAGTTAATTGGAATCTCTCTCTTCTACAGTCTGAGATCAAGCAGGGCGCTTTCCTCCTTAGATTGGCTTTCTTGGTGTGTACCTTGGTTGGGTAAAAACTGCTTTTCCCCATTTTCCATTTGTGTGTGGCTAGTTGGGGGCAGGAAGCTTTGTGTCTAGGTTGGAAAACTTTTCTCACAAGACAGAACCTCAAGCCAGGAGATATTCTAGTCTGTGCTTGCAAGAGACGGTCATCCGAGCTGCAGGAAGGTGGAGCATGAAAGAGATGGCAGATGCACAAATGGCTTTGGGGACGCTCTGGATCCAAATCAAGGCTGTGCCCTGTGACAGATGTGACTTTTAGGCCTTATTGTTTTTCAGGGTGTGTTTGTAAGCGACAACCGAGATAAAAGCTTAGGAGAGATCAAAGCAGGTTTCATGGTTTCTATGGGTTTATGCTTCTTGGTTTCACTTTCCAGTATCTTCTTGAGCCTTTCTTCTCCCCCTGTGCATTGCCCTTTCATCTGCCTCCCTGTTTCTGCCCAGCAGGCAAGAGCTTGCTGACCTTCCAGCTTTGAGTGTGACTTGTGAGCTCAGCCAGCCTTTCCTTCCTCCCCCTCCAAAATTCGAAGCGTCGTTGGATAGAGAACTCCTTTCAGTATTGATTCCCTTAGCTGGTGAGATCCGTGTCCTTTGTGGAAGTTGGCCTCCAGTTTCTGCTTCTCTGTCGGGAACAGCTCCGGGTAGCTGCGTTGGCTCAGCAGTGTGTGCAAGGTGCTGATGTCCAAAGTGCTGATTCAGGGATGCTGGGTCCAAGAGAAATGGCTGAGAAGGGGCTTTCCAAGGGGCAGGAGGGCTGCTCATCTCCCGAAAAGATGTTCATACTGCAGCGACATGGTTCCTTCTCGGTGGAGACTTGGATTTCCCCTCCTTACCATCTGCATTTCTACTTGCTGCAACATAGCAGCCACTCATGGTTGGCTTTGGGTTTTTTTCCTTTTAATTTATTTAATGTGACTACTCTTCTGGTGGCTCGTGGCTGAAATGTAGGGAAAGATATTCCCCAAGGAGAAGACACACTTGGCAAAAAGAGGACAAGGAAAGGACTTGAAATGTTAAGTGAACACGAATGAGAATGACTCTGGATGTAAGCCCAGGACTGATGGCTGAGTTTTGGCCCATTCCTGGTACATTAGGGTACAAGTGCTTTGTGACAGGAGGGATATGCTCAGGTGTGTTGTGCTGCACTGGGCTTGGGAAAAACTTTTCTGCAGTAGCTGGTGGTGATGTGCTGCTGCCCACCTGGGAAGGGAGGGTGGATGGAGTTGGCACATGACGGTCCCTGCAGCAGCCATGCCGGGATGTGACTGAGATGTTTTGGGCAGTGGGACGTCCCCACTCACCATACGTAGTCCCATCTCCATAGCTGTCTCTCACATATATCATTTTTCTTGACCTCAATACACTTTTAATAGTAGCCGGGTAACTTCTCACCCTTCCTACCTCTTGCAGACCCCTGTGACCCTTGGCAACAGGTCCTCAGCAGCGATTAACCCTGGCAGGAGAGCAAGTGCTCATCTGTGCCTACCTGTGGCTGGGACCATCACTCCCTCTCTTGTCCTGCCATGTGGCTCTTCCAAAAGTAGCATGTTTTGGTGCTCCAGGCTGTGATTACAGGTGCCTCTCACTGTACTGCAGGAGCCCTAGGACTTGGAGCGAGGTCTAGTGCTCTGGTGGCTTCTTTGCATCTTTTCAGAGTGGGACTGTGGCTCATCTCGTGGTCCATCTAGCTGGTCCATCCTGCCTTGCTGATTCCATGACCTCTAGGTAACTCATCCCAGGCTGTGAATGCTGTGCAAAGTTCCCATTTTGAGAAGTGGGCCCTGTGGGCTGCCAGGATTTGCAAACCCTTCAGGTAGTTTCTGTCACATTTGGGTTACTTAATCAGATTGGAACCTCAGGCAAGACGCTGCTTTGAGGTGCAGTGCTGGACGTCATGTGTGACTGGTGAACTTTGCACATAGGGTGGGTAAACCTGATGTTACTCCATCAGATGGGAAATAAACTACTGCAGGCACAAGATCTGTAAATACCACTTTGAACGTGTGGAAAACAGTGTAGAGAGATGTCATATATGCACATATATATATATCAAACCCAGATACTCTGGAAAGAGATGACATTTGTTGGGAAATGAGTCACTAACATACATGTGAAACAGATCTAGACATCAGGGAGGCTGGTGGTTTTGGCTGAAGAAGCTTGTGTCAAGTTAGAAAGCAAGAGGTGCTACTTTGCTCAAGATGAGCTTCTAACTTAACCAGAGGAAAAAAAATGGGTCAAGATGGTGTTTAGCTTTACCAGAAAGCCACACGTGCTCTGTTCAGAGGTTACTCTGCAAGCCAAATAATGTGGAGTCAGCTCGGGTACTGACAACTAAAACGAAGCCACTAATGTTTGGAAATAAATAAATAAAATACAGCTTTAACTGAGCCCACGAGCTGATAGCTGCATCTATTGAGGTGTCAAACTTTGAGGAGGAGGGGAGGAGACCTTGTGATAATGATCCTTGTGTTGCTAAGTGAGTTGCTCCTGAGTGTTGCTAAGTATTTGCCTAAATAAACTACCCAGAAAAGATGGAGTACAGCTCAAACTGTTAAAATGTGCCTTTAGAGGCTGCTCCCTCTGGTACGGTGGGGAAATGTGCTTGTGTACCCGTATCCATGTTGTCTTCTGGCTTCCTGTGGTGTTTTTGGCACTTCTTCCCTCCTTGTCATGTGCAGAAATGTCCAGCTGTGGAAGCTCATGTGATGTCATCCACATCTTGTCAGTCCCCTGGGTTTAATGCCTTTGAGCAGTTGCCTAGTTTGCAGTGCAATTGCTGACATGGAAGACAACTAAAACCTTGAGCTGCTGCAGCGACATGTTCAATACCCAGCCTCTCACCAGCACCGTAGACTCAGCTGGGTCCTTGGTGCTGAGGGGCAAGCAGGTGATGTGATCCTGCTGCTCTGATTTAGCTTCTCTCTAAGCACCCTTTGCAAAAGTCCCCTGGATCACCATCCCCGGTGGGGCAGCATCCTCTTTCTGTTCCAGGGAAAGGCGCTGAGGGTTACAGGGGCTGCCTTCGAATTTGGTGGCATCTTGCCATCTTGTGGAGCATAGGCTAGGTCTATCTGGGCAGGGTTCCAGGAGTGGGTTTCAGTGTAGCCAATGTGATTAAGCCCACGCTGCTTCTTTGCTAGTCCAGGAGCTAAGCGCTGAGTGCAAGAGACTTGCCTCCTGGCCTGCTGGGACACAGAGGAAATTGTGTCCAAGTTGTACCAACCACGCAACAAGAGCAGCAGGCCCATGTTGACAGGCACGTCTCACAGCGAACCACCTTGCCATTTATTGGCTCCTTCCCTGTCACAGCCTGACTTCGTTTCAGCTCATCATCAACTCGCCCCCATGCCGGGGCGTCGAGTTGTCTTCATCGCACGCATCCCCTATGCAAATGGTTAACGGCGCTCGCTCGGTGGCACCTGCAGCGTCTAGACCTGTTCCTGAGCCCCCATGCAAATGTGTGCTGAGGGAGCCAGGCCACATCGCCGAGCTGCTGATGCCACTTTCTGGTAAAGCCTTTGGGTTTCATTCTGGCTCCGTGCCTCCCGTGCCAGGCAGCGCGGTGCTCGCTTCTGTTCTGGCGTGCCATTGAGGAATAACACCCCCTCGCCTTAGGGTCCTTTCGGATCAAGCCGTACTTGGATCAAATAGAGCACTTCAAGCGTGGAAGTGAAGCAGGCGCCGGGGTATTTCTCCAGTGTGCTTTTCTAGCAGCAAGTGCAAATGAACACAGCAGGCTGGGGATTTTTTTCCTGCACTTGTGTGGTGCCATTTGCATCTCTGGGGTGGACGGGATGTCCCAGAAACTGTCCCTGCCCTGGGGTCGGGTGATATGCTCTGTCACGCTGCTGAGTGGGTGCTATTGCTTTCCCCCAGTCGCTGCTCAGCAATCCCAATGTCTCAGGGTTGACCAAGGAGCCAGGATAATCAAACTGACGTTTCTGCAAAGTTTCCCTTAATGTATCTCACCCTGATGAAGGTTTTGTTTTTTCCCTGAGCACTTCTTCCTCCTTACCTTACCCTTACCAAGCTCCCTCTTACTGCGTTCCCATCCTTGAGCCCTCAAGCAGACCAAATACCCAAGTCTTACTTTTAAAGATGCCCATAGTAGGCTTTTTTTCACCTGCCAGCAGATGTCCAAGGGTGTCATCATGTTGCTCTTATATCTCCAGAAACAAGCCCAAGATGAGGTCTTGCCCCCATGCCACGTTGCCAGTAGACCTGAGCACCTTCCTTCAAAGGCAGCCAGTGACAATGAACTCAACAGGCAGTTCAAGCAACCTAATTTTGGAGCGCTTTCATTAGGCTTTGGCTAGTTCTGATGTGCCCACGTTGAAATTTCGCTTCTATACCTGGTATCTGCCACAATAAGCACTGTCTGTTTTGCATCCAAGTGTGAATAAAACTTTGCTGAGTTGTGTTCAAGCTGGTAACCACCAGCACAGGGCCTCAGAGACCCCCGTGTCCTGTCCAGTCATTCCCTTCCCCTGGGCTGTACCATTGTGTAGGTGGTGGTTTTCCTTTTTCTTGCAGACTTGGGCTAGTAAATTTTTTTGAATAAGGGATGGTCAGTTGTATAAAGGGAACAATTCTTCTGAAAATGCAACCAGGAGAAGGGACCTAGGGCGTGGGGGAGAAAGGGGCTGAAGAAGTTATTTTCGTACGTGGAGAAAGGAACAGAGGCTGCTTGGGACTGTTTTTGAGGTTAGGAGCCACAAGGGAACAAAGAACATTCCAGTTGGGCTCGAAGGAGCCTTGGGCTGGAAACTGGGAACCGTGTGAAGTAGCTGAGAGTCACTTTTGTACATGAAGAGAGAAACCATCTCCATACTCTGGTCTGGAGCACATCTGCCCAAGCTTTCATGCGGTGATGACCTGGTTGGGGCTGAAATAGGTGTTGGTGCCGCTTGAAGTCAGGATCTCTCAGGAGCCACCTTTATCTTTGAAACAGGTGACAGACCACAAACCACAGTGCTGATAATTCCCTTCAGTTGGGGTTTTATTGGGGGTGGGGGTAATTCTAAAAAAAAAAAACCAAAACAAACAAAAAACCAAACAACAAAAAAACCCCCACAACAAAAACCAAACCCCAAAGACAGTTTTGATCTCTCCCACAAAAGGCGCTGGGTGAATTGTGGAGCAAGGAGGGGTTTGTTCAAAGTTCACTTTCTGTGAAAACAAACCTGGTGGTTTCAGTGTGGCCGAGAGGTTTTCGTGCTGTGGATGTTTCTGTTGCAGCCTCTTGTGAATCCTGAAGTGTGCTTGCTTGTGGAGCACACAGGTCCTCACTGTAGGGCAGAAGAACTGGCATCTCCATATCTCCATAGCATTAATATCAGAGTTGGGTTCCTACCCATCCTGGTCAAATGTGGAAAAGGTTTTTTACAGGTTGGGGGGGTTCTGGAGTCTTTTTTTTTTTTTTTGGTGGTTTTTTGTTTTCCCTTCCTGAACCATGTAGCTCAAGGCATTTTTCATCTCTTCTTTCCACACATGACTCATCTACTTCCCCTCTCATTTCTCATCACCTATTTTTCATTGTCTTCATGGAAATCTTTGACCTCCCTGACTGTGCCTGAGGCTTTTTATAGCTCAACACCATTAAATTACATGGGTTTGAGCAGTTTAATGGCTGCCCAAGCGCAGCAAAGCCAGGCAGCAGGGCACTTCTTTCCTGACACTGTCCTTTGCCTTCAGGAGGTACTTGGGCTGCCTTTTTGTAGGTCACCACTTTAGGTACTGTGAGAAGGTTGTCTACAGGATCCATCAGCTCTTAAAACCTCTTTTTTATTGAATTGAATTTAATAAAAATATCATACACAAAGTGACTCAAATCGAGCTCTTGCCTGTGAAGGTCCAGCTACTGCAGAAAACACAGCAGTTGTTAAGATCTTTCAAGTATGTCTTGGTTGATGCTGACCTGGATGAGTCCACAGTGAGGACTACTATTCTCAATTACTGGCATCAGGTTACATGTAATTGCAGAGTCTCGCCCTCCTTCTCCCATTTCAGAGTTACCAGGTGGTGTGTGCAAGCCTTGGCCACCCGCGCAGCCTGCAAGCTCTTCCTTCCAGAGGAAACACCATGATATTTATCACCATACACGTTAGTCATACATCAAAACCACCGTGACTATGAAGATGACTCGGAAACCCTGGGATTACAGTATCTCTGCTGAGTTCTCCTTTCTCGCTGGGTCCACATTTATTTTGCCTTTCCTACCCAAAATAGAAACTTGTAGCAGCCTGAGGACAACAAGGGAAATGTACATCGCCAGGGTGAAGAGGCGGGGATTCACCACACTACCCTGGTGTCCTGGGGGAAACCCATCGCTTCAGAGATGGAGCCTGAGCTGGGCTTCGCTATGAGAATTTCTGTGTCTAGGTATGAATCAAGAGGGCATGTCTCCAAAGGAACTGCTGGTACTGCTGGTTCATCTTCATAGCCTTGTAGGCGATGACTGCCATTGCCACCCCACCAACTGAGATCGGAAGCTGAGCCCGCATTTTGGGCCATCTCTTCAAAAGCATATGTGGGCCAGGCCAGGGACGCTGTTGGGTGGCACTGTCTGACCAAAGGATGCTGTGATGGCTGTTGCTTCCCCATAGTCCCAGGGGAGCATGTTATTTTGCCCCAGCAGCATTGATTTCTCCTACTTAGAGCTGCTACCAAAGCCAGCTCTGCAAAGGGGACAACTTCTTTGGTGCTTCTGATGAAGAGGAAGTCCTCCTGTCCTTCCCCCAAGGGATATGTGGATTTCATCCAGGATACAAAGGGAGCTAAAGGGTGCCATGACCATCACAGAAGAAGTGTTGTGAGGAAACTGCTCTGGCAGATGGGTGGGGCTATAGGACTTGGAAGGGACCTTGAAAGATTACAACGTTCAACAGACATGATGTCTCATCAACAGACATGTCAGCACAAAGTAGCCCATGCCTAGAGGGCACAACCTCAATGGAAGCACATGGAGTCTTGCATAAGTCTGTAAGGAAACATCTGATCTAGGCTAAAACTGGGGTTGCTGTGGTTGAACTCATTGCCCAGGACCCTTCTAAACCCATCCAGCTGAAACATCCTTCTGTAGCTCCTGCTTCTCTCCAGGGTAGACAGGAGATGGATATATGCCCTGTAACCACAAATATGGCATATGATCCTGCTCATCCGTTATCTTGGTCTGTTCATTGTGCGTGTCCCAGGGTAGCTTCCTCCCATACCAGTTTCCTTAAGCACTGCCAGCCCTGGTATTGGTTTCCTCTTGGTCATGGCAGAGCCACATCTAGAGTGTCGGCCACATGTCCTGACTGTCTTCTTCACCATGCAGCTCTGGGGAAAGTTGCTTTCACTTCTCTTGGTTTTACCCAGCTATAAAAGCAGGATCATTTTGAAGTCATGGACTTAACAAAGGCTTTACAATTTCTTTGGTGCCTCCACTGCCCTTTGGGCCAGTAACAAATCATCTCTCCCAGTAAATTGCTGCCTTCCACACCATTTTAGCGACATGTCTTTTGAAGAGACCCCTGTCATGACCCAGCAAA
Source organism: Heliornis fulica (assembly GCA_013399135.1). Lineage (NCBI taxonomy): Eukaryota > Metazoa > Chordata > Aves > Gruiformes > Heliornithidae > Heliornis > Heliornis fulica. Next base: position 90,852 of record VXBZ01012551.1, on the reverse strand, counting down.
ACTACATGAACTGGTCCTAGGTTGGGCTCCTTCTAATGACTCTCTACAAGGAAATGAAAAATTCTGAAAGTATTGAACAAAACCCAGTGTGAAAGCCATCTCCTTTTCCCCTGCCAGAGTGGCAAGTCTCTCCATGAGTCTTTGGGAAGAGCTGATAGAAATTGTCTTTGGCTTCTCTGTGACTTTGATCTACAGGGGGTTAAAAGTACTCATTTGTCTGTTTTTGACCTTAATCCCTTAAATTCCCTTTAGGGCCTATCTCAGATGAAAAACAAATTTTTAAGAGAAAGATGAGAATCGTAGAGTTTGAATTGAAGACATTTTTATTGCTTTTTTTAAGTTCACCATTTCATTACCATATAAAATGCTGATGTAATTTGAAAGCTCTGAATGACAACATTATCACACAACCACATCATTTTTCTTCTGCTCTCTTCCTTCCTCTTTGCTCTCGTGGCTGTGTGTCCCCTTCCCCTTTTGCTTCCTGGCTGGTGATTTTGCCTTATTCAGGGCAATCCTGAGAGCACAGGTTGTGCTGCAGCTTTGTGGTGAGGGGCTGTGAATATCCTGCGTGAGAGCTGGAGGGGTTGGTGTTACAGGACTGGCCCCTTGCATGCCAAAACACAGCACCTCAGCCCTTCAACATCTCCTTTTGAGAGAAACCCAGAAGCTCTGTGAAACGGTCCGATGATGCCCCAAACCGGGCAGTGTTTGAGGTGGGGAGGACCCTGCTTTGCCGAAATGAAGTCTTAAAGCCTTGTGGACATGTGGTCTCACAGCGCTATAAGGATGTATGTGGTCTGACCTCCCTTTCTATGTCTCCTATGGCTTCTCACTGCTGTGTGCACACCTGCTTGGGGGTCAGTAGTTTGCCCACTACCACCTGATGATCCCTGCTGTGAATAATGGAGAGAACTGCCTGGACAGCTGCATCACATGGTGCACCCCTGAGCTGATGGCGCAATAGAAACTGAAACAGCGGCCAGTGGGCACACCTCTTGCTAGGCCCAGGTCCTTTTGTGTCTCCAGTACCTCAAGGGGCCCTACAAGAAAGATGGGGAGAGGCTGTTCAGTAGGGCCTGTTGTGACAGGACAAGGGGTAATGGTTTTAAAATAGAAGAGGGAGATTTAGATTGTATATTAGAAAAAGTTCTTTACTGTAAGAGTGGTGGAGCACTGGAACAGGTTGCCCAGAGAGGTGGTGGATGCCCCATCCCTGGAGACATTCAAGGCAAGGTTGGATGAGGCCCTGAGCAACCTGATCTAGTTGGGGGTGTCCCTGCTTCTTGCAGCGGGGTTGGACTAGATGACCTCTGGGAGTCCCTTCCAACTCCAGCCATTCTATGATTCAAGTTCCGTAATGGGCTACTAAACAGGCCCAGGGAACAAAGCCTTGTAGCCACCCCATGGCTCCTTGCACATACAGATGGGGATTTGTAGCCTCGCTTATCGCTCCAGCCATGGCAGAGAGACATGTTCATGAGGGGAGGAACTGTAGGGCTGCAGCCCCCCTCCCCTTTCTCACTCCCATGCCCCTGCTGTGCGGGGAGAGCTCAGGTCTCACCCTCTCAAATCCTCAAACCCATCCCAGCCCTGTTGCTGTTCCCACTGCCATTCTCCAGCCTCTCTCTGTGTTTCCTTCCCGGGCCGCTGGTAAGAAGAATCTCAGGGCTGATCAGCGTGTGTGTCAGCACAAATGTGCAGCGATGGGGGCACAGTTTGCTTTCTGCCAGCGCTATGGTGCCAGTCATCTCATGTGTTTACGGGTGCTTTACCCATACAGCCAAGTGCTTGAAGGGTTGGAGTGGAAACATACAGCCAAGATCTCGTTTTGGTTTTTTTTTTTTTTTCCATGGTACAGTGCTAGGCATTTTTGCTGATGTAAGAGAGAGTGAAATTAGCACAGGGGAATTATAACCCCAAGAAAGAAATATGTAAATAGGTGAGGGCATTAAAAAAACCCCTGCTTACCCAGGGTTTGCGCTCCGATTTCACCCTGGGCTCTTTTTGTGGTTGAGCAATACATGCAAAAGGGGGTTGTTTGTATGGATCCAGCTAACCAGAAATGGGGTGGGGGGAAGGTTACGTGTGGGATCTACATGCGTGTTTTGTGCCGATGGCTGATGTTAATCGATTGTATTGTAAAGTTGGATTCTGACCCGGATGCCAGGAGCATCTGAGAAATTACGTCACCTCTTTCCATGCTCTGCTGGTCAGGTGTGACTGCACAAGTTTGAATCTTGCCGCTCGTGTCGGAGCGTGACCCTCCTAAATAAATAGACGGTTTCTTCACCCTGTTCCTTAGTCCGTCTCTGCGGCTGAGCCCTACACCAGGATGCGAGTGCCGGCAGGGTTGGGGGCAGGAGCCCCTGTGCTCCTGTGGCTGCTGGTGCTGCTGGTGACGTCCCACTCAGCCTGCGCAGGTGAGCTCACGGTGCCTTTGTGGATGCCAGTGGCTCCCAGCCCGTTGTGGTCCAGTGGAGATAGGGTCGGGGGGGGGTGCTGCACCTGGCTACTTAGCCCAGGATTGTTCTTGTAGCTAAGGAAAGAGCACAACTGTGCTCCTTTGCCTAGGACTTGGTGTTGGGGAGCTGTGTGAGAGTGGGGTGGTGAGGTAGAGGTAGAGATACCAGTTTCTTACTGCAGTGCCTAAGTGCTGTCAGAGAAAGTGCGGAAAGGGACAGTTTTGTTGGCTCTCTAGGAGATCTGGTTACGCTGCCTCTGTGAATAGTGTGGTTTGTGAGTTGCTGCCTTCTCTCTCCCTCAGCCATCCTGGAGGTGAACGGAAACCTGAACTGTAGGTGTGTAAAAGCAACCTCGGACTATATCAGTCCAAAGAGGTATGAAAGCATTGAGATAAGACCCGTGGGAAGCACCTGCAGACGTATAGAGATCATGTAAGTGCCACAGGAGGTTGCTGGGGCAGAAAACTGCTCTCTCCTCCAGCCCCGCAGAGCAGCGGGGCCAGCGCTGTGCTTTTCCTTCCATAGCTACCTCGCACCGCCGCCCCCTTGCTGAGAACTTAAGCTTTCAAAAACGCTACGCGACCTCACTCGTGTGTTGGGGCTGAGAGATGTCAGAGTCCCACCGACCTGGTGGAGCTTCCTGGGAAGGGAACATGGGGTTTAATACAGGCAATAGTGGGAAGCATGCTGGGGGGTGTTTGGATGAAACACATCCTCGGAGACCAAGGCAGGATGAGCCATAACCTATTTTCTTCCACAACTGCTGCAGGTCAAGCCCTTACCATGCTGCTCCCATCCCGACTAAAGGGGCATGTTGAGCACAAGCCTAAGAGTTCTTTAACTGCTCAGAGCTGACAGGTTTGTAAATCTACAGGGAAAGCTGTCTCTGGACAGTCACTTCTGAGCTTTAAACCAGCACAGGAACACGTTGCACCTTGCTTTTTCCTGGCTGTCCTGTGGCTTCCTTTTGTCGCAAGCAGCTTTTGGGGATCTGAAATTCATACAGATCCCCTCTGGCCACTTGAATCCCTGCCTTTGGAGGGGATGGGGATGCTCATGGGCTCTCCTTGCATTTCAGAATAAAACTAAAAGCCTCAGGGAAGGTGTGTGTGAATCCTGATGCCCCTTGGGTAAAGAAACTGCTGAAGCGTATTGCTAGCACGTAAGTTGCTTTGATGAGAAACTCTTCAGCTTGGGAGGCCCCAGACAGCATCCCATCATGTCTGTGGCCCTGGGGAGCACTTGCAGGGCCGAGGGCTCTTGAGGGACTGAGGGGAGGGTGGGGGGGGGCAAGGTACCTGCCGCCAAGGCAGTGAGGGGTGGGATCTCTGTGCAAAGTGATACTTGGTTGCTCAGCATGCCGCTGCCATCTGTGGGTCATGCTCTCCCCAGGTTGTGCGCAGCAGCCATGCCTCTGAAAACATTTGGGGGGAAAAAACATATATGTGTGTGTGTTTTGGAGGGAGGGGGAATGGCAGGAGCAGGGTTTGCTCATTGTGAGTGCAATAGCGCGCTGGGGTTTGGCGGGAAAAGCTGCCTTCCTTCCTTATGCCCGCGGTTGAGACACAGCAGAGGGATGGCCAGAGATGTCCAGCAGAATGATGCCTGCCCAGGGGAAACAGCAACCACTTCCTTCAGCCGGGGTAGGAGCTTCCTCCTCCAGGGCCCACTTTGCTCTGCGTTCACACGTTTCTTCTCCTTCTGCTTTTTGCAGGAAGAAAAAGTAAGTTTCCCATGAAGGCGGTTGGCGCTCAGAGCCCCAGGATGGGCTGGCAGGCGAGGCACAGGCCTGCAGGCCTGGCCACTCCTCGCTTTGCCCCAGCTTCCCCCCTGCCTGAAAGCCCCGTGTCTGGCCCCAGCCCCACAGCAGGTTCCTGGGGGGTGTTTCCCTCTGCATTCAGTCCTTGGGTCAGCATGAATGCAACCGCTTGATTTTCTTGTTTGCCTATAGACTGTGCAGCCTTTCTCTGTCAGGGGCTGCTCGCGTCGCTCTAAGGATGCGGCAGCTCTTCCTGTGCAAAGCCCACATTGCTGGAGCATGTCTGGGTTTTCTATTACTTAGTGTGGTGTGTCCCATCCCGAGAGCTCAAGTCAAATAAAATTTCAGGTTTGGGGTTTGGTTTTTATTTTCCTACTGTTGTGTTTTCTTGGATCTCTGCACTTTGAAAAGGAATGTGCCAGAGGCTTGCTGAGCCTTACCGGTGTGGCCTTCCTGGAGCTGAATTTATCGTCTGTGCGTCCAGCATGCTGCTTGTGATGCTCTTGAGTGGATTTGCTGCAGGCATTAAAGTGTACAGCCAAATGTACGTCAGGTGTTTCTACTATAGCTTGAGGAACACACCTAGGTGCCCATCAGGCATGATAAAAACCTCCTTTACGTGGCAGAATTGAAGCAGGGATGGAGAAAGTTTTGCCCAAGGCTGGGTAGTTGCTGAGATGAGTGTCCCAAGCCCTGAACCACCGGCAAGGGTCCAGCCAAGCTGGTGGGAAGCAAAGCTCCTTCTCCCATGCCCTGGTGTGTCCCTAAGTGCTGGTCTGAGGGCACAAGGTGCCCACACAGCCAGGCTTACGCCCAAGCGCCAGGGTGCGGGATGGGGCTGGGGTCTGCAGGCAGCTGTAAGGCTTCAGAAAGTGGTCAAGGCCAAGAAGGGAAGGAAGGAGATGGGTGTAAGGTCACTTGGCAGAGTCTGGGGGTAATCGGCAAAGCAAATGCCAGCAAAGCCCTGGCAGGGATGTGCCCTGCAGGGGGAAGCCTGGCTGGGGGAGACAAGAGCAGTGTCTGATTGTGCAGAGGAGGAAAGTGCCCCAAAAATGCCTCTGGGCTTGTGCAGCTGTAGGGACTAAGATGAGGCGTTGGGACACATGACCAGTGTCTGTACAAGACCCAGATTCTGAGGAAGGGGAAAACAGAGCTGGTTTCAGGAAGCCGGGGCCATTGACAAGCCCTGAGCTACCTTTTGGTGTTGGCAGCACGAGCTCTGTGAGCACAGTCAGCAGGGAACTGAGGTGGGTGAAAACCACCCTGACCCTGGGGCCTCCCGCCCGCGCCGCCTCACTTCTCCTATTTTCCCGCTCAAATAGTGGGATGCTGCCACGGCTGAGGCTGGGGTCGGCATGGCTGTGTGGGCGACCCTGCTGCTGGGGGTGCTGCTGGCAATCCACCGCCCTGGGGATGCAGGTGAGGCTCACTCACTGCCCCGACGTGTGGGGCGGGAGGATGCTGGGGCAGGGGGTGAGTGAAGTTCTTGGAGGTGGCATCCCGCTGCTGTCTCCAGGCTTTAAATAGTGCTGAGGTTCTTTTGCAAGGGTGTGAGGTGATCCAGGTGGGATGTGGAGGGGAGAGGCGTTGCCCAGAAAGGGTTTTGGGAGATAGGCTTTCAGGGGATGCATTGGTCACGGCTGTGTGCCTCTCCAGCTCTTCTGGAAGCCAACAGCAACCTGAGCTGCCGCTGTGCCAAGACTACCAGGTCCTTCATCCACCCGTGGAAATACCGCAGTGTTGAAGTCTGGCCAGTGGGGAGCAGCTGCCGGCGCCTTGAGGTGGTGTAAGTGTTTCACGAGGGGGTACAGGCTCTCTCCTCCCCTCCTCATCCTTCCTGAATTACCGCAGCATTTTTCTTTGAGAAGGGCGGTGGGGGGGAGGCTGCCAGTGCTCCCCACTGGAGGAAGGGGAGGTGACGGCACCAAAACCTTACGTGTTTTCCAGGATTAGGTTAAAAAGCCTGGAGAGGGTCTGCGTGGATCCTGACACCCTGTGGGTAAAGAAACTCCTACAGGACCTCCCAAACTTGTAAGCACCCCTCTGCCCGGAGTGAAGGGGGCTCCTGGCAGGACCAGGGGCATCCCGTAGCGAACGGGCTTCACAGATTTCTCCTCCCCTTCTGCTTTTGGCAGGAGGAAGAAAGAGGCTCCCCAGTGAGGAAGCTGCCACCGGTGGGATGGCCAGATGTGCCTGTGTCCAAAACCAGACACCTATGCCCTGCTGTCGCCTTGCCCCAGTGTGGAGGGGCACATGCTGCCGCGTGATGACCTGAGCCCCTTTGTCCTCTGTGTTCTGTGTGTTTAAGCCCTTGAAAACACCGGTCCCTGCTTTACACAGCTCTGTGGGGCCAATAAAGGCATCAGCCCTTGGACACTGTCCTTTGCGTCCCTTCCTGCGGCATGCCAGGGGCTGATGGGGAGCACTGGGGAGCAAGTTCCTGCGGGGGGTAGGTACAGAGTGGGGGTCACCGGTGTTTTTCCACCGAGAAACATGGGATGGGCAGGAGGTTTTTGGAGGTAGCTATGGTGGCTTCCGCCTTTTCTGATGGGGACACAACACGGCCCACGTGTGATGGGGGGGGAAGCGATGGCAGGGAAGTCGAAGCGCGGGGCAGCTCCCTTCCCCTCCGCCCTCCGGCATTTCCCAGTCTGCAAAATCCCCAGTGGGGCTGGCTATAAAGCAGCCCCCAGAGAGGCTTGGGGCAGGTGGCGAGGATGCAGCTGCTGCCCGTGACGCTGGCCATGACTGTGCTCCTGAGCACCTTGGTGCCGGGGGGTGGTGAGTGACCTGGGGGTGACTGTCTATCTGTCCGTTTCACCCTCCCAATCCCCAAGCAGAAGCACTGGGTGCCTGGCTGGGGCTGGGCACTGGGTCCTCTAAGCTTCCAAAGTGGTCTCTCACCTATCTTTGAGCTTGAGCTTCTCTCTTAAACCTGGTGGCTGAGCTCGAGGGGATGTCTGGGGTGGGGTGGGGGGAGATCTGCCTGAGGGCTTTAAGCTGCTTCTCTTCCAGACCCTCGTGAAATTTGAGTGCTTTGGGGATGGGCAACAGGTTTAATTCATGAAATCTTGGTTTATGTTTTTAAATCCTGAAGCAAAACCTTTGAGATTGTGCCAGGAGGGATCAGCCTTGCGTCAGCTTTGCCGCTCTCGCCACTAACACACTGCAAACAGCCCCATGCGTGCTGGGGAGGGGTGGGATAATGGTGAGGATGATGGGGGTGCTGTCTTCATCTGCCTCCAAGACCTGGGTGCAGGCTGCTCTCGGGCGCAGGTCTGTCGCTGGAGAGCCTGCTGACCAACATGAGGTGCAAGTGCATCAAATCGACTGCCCAGATCATCAGCCTGGGGCTGATCCTTGCCATTGACGTTACACCACCGGGAATTCACTGCAGGAGGAAGGAGATCATGTAAGTGCTCAGCCTGCCCACCCATGCCTGCAGCTCACCCGCTCGGGGGGTCGGATACATGCGGGGTGCTTGCACCCTCTCCCAAGCCCCCAAATCTCACAGCGACTCTTGCAAGGCACAGACTGTTGCGTGGGATGTCGTCACCCGTCTTCACAGGGGTCACCCCTGGAATGGCTCAAGGAGCTGAGGTTGAGGCTCAAAAATCCCAGTCTGTCTCCCAGCAAGGGTTGCAGGGGCATGAGTGGGGTTTGCTCTGTGTGCAGTGGAGCGGTTAGAAAACTGTTGGGGAAGAGGGTTGCGTGGGGCTGAGAGGGTCGTCGCCCCACAGCCTCACCCTGAAGAAGAACAAGAAGGTGTGCGTGGCCCCCGAGGCGCCCTGGATCCAGCTCCTGGTCCGCAGGCTGATGCAGAGGTATGCAATGCCCAGCAGCCAAAACCCAAGCAGTGTGTGGAGCGCGCTGGCAGGACCACCCTTTCCTCCCCACAGCTTTCTGTTCAGTTTTTTCCTCCCCAAAACTTGCAGGACCACCACCAAAAAAGAAGCGGTGGCGCAGCCGCGGCGGGAAGCAGAGGAGCGGTGGGCTGGGGGGGCAGAGCAGTGGTGCCGACCCCCTCGCAGACCCCCTGCCCCATCCCTCCCGCTGCCTGGACACAGTGATCAATAACCAGCCGCGGTTATTTATTCCACTGCGGCAATGACATAATCTCTCTGCGCCGAGCTACACTGGGTTTCGGGCACAACGCTGGCACTTGCTCTGCCCCCGGGGTGTGGTGGGGGGCAGGAGCCTTTCCTCACTCCTCCTGGAACCAGGCACCCGGCATCGTCTCCTGTTTCGGGTGCCCGTGCTGTCCCTGTACTCGATGGCAGCCTGTCCTGGGCGCGCCCAATAAAAGGATGAACGTGCTTCACACCCCACCCCTCAGCTGCAGCTGCTATTTCTGTAAGGGCTGGTGTAAAAACTGGGATTTTTGGGGTGGGGAGTTGGGCTGGCCCTGGCACCACGATGCTCTTGGCTGACACAGGGATGTCCCCCGGCTGCACAGAGCAAGGCGACATGGCTGTGACTTGCAACCCCCTGCAAAGTTCTCCCCACTGACAGCTCTGTCTTGGGTGGGCAGGTAGCAGGTGGATGAGGTCCAGGGACATCCCTGAAAGGGTAGGAATCAAATTTGCACCACCCTGGATGCCAAAAGCATGTCCCAGGGCAGGGACGAGCTGTGAGACACGCGGCCGGTCCCCATGTCCTCCTTCTTCCCACCTCGTGCTTCTCAGGGACCAGAGCAAGGGCTGAGAGTGGTTGCAAAGGGGCTATTGCCTATAGAAGGGCATAAAAGTACACGAGTGGGAGGGAACAAGCAGGTATTTATAGCCCTATCCATCGTGTGTGAGCAGCACCCCGCTGCCGTGAGGCTGGGGGGGTGGGTGTGGGGGTTTCAATTAAAAAACTATTTAACTTTTTTTAAAAAAGGAAGAAAAAGGCCACGGTTCTTCAGGGTTTTGAGGAGCTCCAGTTCCTGAGCTGCCCTAGGGTTAGGGAGAGGCAGGGCCTCTCCGCTCAGGCATCGCTGTGATTTTGTCCGTGTGGGGGGAAGGTCACTGCCCTGGCAGGGTCGATGGGAATTCTCTTGTTCGGTGAGCTCTTAATCTCAGACAATAATCCCGGGGGGAATCGCGCCATGGCATGGCACTGTCTCTGGAACAAGAGTTCTTTCGGACAGGGAGGCAAAAGAGGATCCTGTTGTGAAAGCTGAGGAGAGAGCTGGAGAGGAGCTTTCTTAGGGCTTAGTGTCATGGGAAACATGGCATTAGCAACTCAGGTTTGGTGCTCATGTTTTAGTTGGAGGTTGGGGCTGGTGTCAGACTTAGTAAAGTCCTTTTTGTGCCAGGCACTGCTGTCCCTATCCCTTCCCTGTGCCAGGGCTGGCAGGGAGAGCACATCCCCCACGCTCTCCCTGGGGTGACACTGCTGTGGCACTGCCCTAGGGGCAAAACCAGGGTGGGGAGGGGGCAGTAGCGGCTCCAGCCTCCCTGAGCAGCAATTTCTTTTCCCCAGCATAGAGAGCCCAGAGCTCTCCTGCTTTAAAGCAAAGCTACTTGTTCCTTAAAACAAGATGCAATGCTGCTCTCCACCCTCCCCATCCCAAATTTTAGCTCCAACGTGCCACGGAGGGACACTGCAGCTTCCCCCCTCTCCACATCCACTTCCATCTTTTTTGAGGGACAGGACCTTGCAGTTGGAAAGACAACATGCAAGAAAAAATAGTCCAACTAAACCCACCCCCTCCCCGACCTCCCAAAACAGCCACTGGGAGTTGGGGCAGGAGGGGGAGCCTGGGCTCCCGCTGCCGATGCCACCACTCAGACCCAGCCTGTGAGTTCATGAATTAAGGGGATCTTCAGCTACCATGGTGCACACAAACACTTTAATTGCTCAGAAAGCAAACACATGATGCAATAATTAAAAATGGAAAACAAAGCCAAAATCATTTAACATGTCACTTGTAAAGAAAACCACCATGAGGGTTTGAGTTGGGGTGGGGGGTTGATTGTTGGTTTGTTTTTTTTCTTGGGAACAAATACAGACAAATGCAAACTTGGTCAGTGCCTAAGTTGTAGAAACTGTTTAACAAAGAGGACAAGACCAAGTACCAGGATCACTAACCTTCACCACTCAATTGGTGAGAGATTTAGTAAGCGAAACGCACCGTACAGTCGCAGGGAGGGAGGGGAAAAAAGGAGAAAGAGTCATATCACTTGGTGTGGTTTTCCATCAACACTGTTTCAAACACCCCAACGTCCCAAAGTCCCTAAGTGTCTCTACCCTCACACTTATTTTCAGGTACACCCCACTCCTGACGCCATCATCCTCAAACACAGCCACACCAATAAGCTTTGTGCTCTCTTTGTACCTTTTATAGTCAAGTAATTTTTCATAGGATAAAGAAGTTCCTTAGAGGCATTAACTTTGTCCCATTTTTGGTGGGGCAATGCCCGCACCTGCCTCAACTGCTCTTTTTGTCCCTGCTCGTTTCCGGGAGGAAAAGCTGATCTGTGGTTGGAGTCGGTGCAAAGAGTGGTCCCCGAGAAGGTACTGTGTGACCTAGAGCTGTCCCTGGATCTAGAGCCTTATAATTTCCTCTAAAAGTGGTTTTTACTCTTAAAAGGAGTTCTCGGCTGATACTGTGCAGAGACTTAAGACATGAATGGTTTCCACTGGGTTCCCTTGGGTGTTTGTGTTGCCTTTGAATGCTGAAGGGTGAGCAAAGGCAGGTGTGCGACAATACTTCTGTGAATTTTTAAAAAGAACAATAAAAATGAGCTATATCACAAAATGCTTTTCCTCACTATGGGAGGGAGACTCAGTTAATAGTAATGTCTATCAGAAAAAGCCAGATCTCTGCTTCTAGGGCTCATTTCTTTTCCAATCTTTCAAGAAATCAGGTCCTCTGCCCCTTTTAAACCTGTACGAGGGTGTGTATCGGGTTCCAGTGATGTTCCTAGGGCAGGCTATTAATTTGGTGTGGGTAGGACTGAAAAAACCCAACCCTTTCCCTCTGTCCTGCTACACCAATTCATGCCATTAAAACCAAAGGAAGGTCTTGATGCTGGAAGCTGAAAAGACATTGTGGAAGTGAAGTAATTGCTGCTGGGTTCAAATCTGGTTTTCAGATAATTGGGACAGGCAGACACTTTGGGTTCCTGCTCCCTCCCAAGAAGTGAATACCGTGCTCCCAGTCTAGGAATCCTTAAAGTGTTTCCCCAACCTGTTTTCTAGATTAACAGAGAAACTCAGAATTTCAACAAGCTCTTCTGTCTTTCCCTCCCCCTCCCACCACCATATCAAAACCAACCCCTGGAGAAACAAGTGATATGAACCTTTGAAGTCTCAAAGTCTCGCTCGCGATTCGGACCAGATGCCTCACGAGCCACGTGCAGAAAGAGGGTCTCCAAAAGCTCAGTCTTTGGGATTAAGCGGGAGCTGCAGCAAAAGATGCTCAGCATCTTTGTGAAGCGGGCCTTGGGAGTTCAACAATGTGAATGTGGGTTTAGGAGTCTCCGCAGCAAAGCCAGCAAGGTGGGAGACCATGAGCCATCCACGGCGTTACCCGAACACCGAAGACCACGGTACGGTTTTGAAAGCCGTGTTAGGTCAGTGGCAAGTGCTTCTGAAAAGGTTGAGAGTCAGAGGTTGGCTTTCTAGTCTGTAAAACACAGAACAGCAAGACCTGGGGATAACGAGACCTTTTCTGAATGTGTCTGCAGACTACACAGGAGAGGCTTCCAACAGACAGGGAAAGCTCACCCATAACATGAATATTTTTTTCCCGGTGAATGCTACAAAGAGACAACAAAAGCTTTTACCAAGGTGAACGGGAAGCAAAGCTGGTCTCAGACCCCACTGTGCCACACCTGACTTCAGCGTGTGGAACACAAATGTGCAGGCTCCTTACATGGAAAGAAAGAAACAAAAATATTCGGCTACATCGTACAAAATTCTCTTTTGTTTTTATATATATATATATATATATGTACACACACACACACACAAAACCCCGTATCTAACAGATTTACCATATTGAATTTTAAAAAGTTGCTTGTAGAAGGGTGTTGGATTTTTTTTTCTCTGCTTGCTTTAGGCAGTGCTGTTGCTTAGAAGTTGACACCAGGCACCATATTTTTGAAAGCAAACCAAAACAGCAAAGAGCAGTAAAGGGATGGAGCATTTTTCCCTCTCCCTCACAGGCATCGGTTGCAAGGACGCTGTGACGAGCCGGGAACTGCAGGTCAGTGATGGAGGGAGCTGATGGTTTCCCATCCATCACCACTTAGAGTTAGGGATGTTTTGCTTCAGGTTGTTCCCTCTCCTCTAAAAAATGCCCCATGATCAGTTTCCATCTGGGTCAAAGGAGAAACCAGCATTGCTGTCTGGATGATGTATACGTTTGCCGAAAGGGACCTCATCCTGCACGTGAGGCTGCCTGCTCGCCGCTCCCTCTCTTCTCAGAGCAGACAATCCCTACGGAGAGCAAGCAGCGTTTCTGCTGGTATGGGAAAAACCCCATCTCAATCCCCTTACTGCTCCTGTTGGGAAGGGGAAAAACCAGGAGGAAAACAGGGAGGGAGCCAGACAGGTGAAAGGTGGGTAAACACATCCCTGGTTACCGGCATTGACTGAAACACAAACAGGACCTTTTTTTTTTTTTTTTTTTGTAAGAAAAAAATAATCCAGAGGTTTTGTGCAACATCTGTTACAATAACTTGGTTTTTTTTAAAAAAATCACACAGCGTAATGGCCATTCAGAAGTGTGTTTCGCAGCAGAGAAAATCCAATTAAACACCTTCCCACAACGCTTCGATCGCTTAGAAACCAAAGGAAAGTCGAACTTGAGCAGTTTACAATGGTCACCAGGGTTTTGGTCTGTTGGTTTTTTTTCGTCTTTCATCCCCATCCTCTCCCACCCCGATATTACAAAAGATTGTTGTTGGGTTTGATTTTTATTAATAAATGGGCTCCTCTGCAGTTCATTTACAATCATAGGTGAATTTTAATCTCCATTTTATACAAACAGCTCAAAAAATATTGGGAGTGAAGTATGGTAGGAGATATTGCTCACGTTGCTAGTTAACATGCGTGTAGGAAAAGGAGGAGAAGGGCTGGTTAGTGCACAACTCCAGAGCAGAGCACCGCCCCCGCCCCTCCCAAAAAAGATACAGCAGCCGATTACAGAAAGGTAATGTCCACAAAATTAAGTTTTTCATGCTATTCTACTTTCCAGTACTATACTCTCCAATCGCTTTCCCAATTTATCTGCAGAGGTTGGGTGGTGAACGCTGAGGGGTGTTCACAACGCGACACCTGCACCTAGAGGAAAACCTGTCTTTGAAGGGCGTTTTGTTTGTTCGTTTGGGCGCTGCGCACAGCAATTCCCGGACAGGAATTTCCCCGTGCTACGACTGCTTCCAATTGACAGTAGGCAATAAAAGATGATGACTCTGTTTGTTTAGGCTTTTTGTTTTGGGTTTGTTTTTTTTTTATTTAGGCACTTCTTTTAAAAGAAGGGAGTTCTGGTTTCATTAAACTCATTTTCGTGTTCTGTCCCACACCACCCCGCTCCCCGGCCCCCAACAAGAGTCAGGGAACAGTTTCTATTCCGGGTCCAATTGATTATCTTGCTTTGCTTTCCCTCCCCCACTCCACCTATGGATAATTTCCTATGTATAAAATGACAGAGGAAATGTTTAATTGAAGAATAGAGGAACAGCCTCTAGCAGTTTTGCCAGACAGAAGATGGCTCCTTAACAATTAAAACTAATTTCACAATTTTAAATTTGACTTTTTTAAGTATACGAATGAGACATAAATATAGGCTAACAATCTGTTTAAAAATTTCAATTAAAAAATGTAAAATTTTTTTCATTTATTAAAAATATCACATTTTGAGACTAGAAACAGTAAAGTGCATGAAAAGTTTAAAATATAAATTCAAGAAAAATCTTATAGCAGCAAAAAAGCAGAATAAAGAAAAACTTAAAAACACAGACACAACCTTTTCCTATCACTGTGCCTTTTTTTTTTTTTTTTAAATTGAGCAGCCAACCAATGTTTCAGAAAATTGCATTATGTTTAACGCCTCATGAGGCACCAAGTTTTGAACTGGCCATCTAGAGCATAAAAAGGGAAAGAAAAAAAAAAAAAAAAAAGATTTCCAACACATCCAAAGAGCATTAACATTTGGGAATGACTCAGCAACTTTTTAGTTCAACCCTGACCAACAAGAAGAAAGATTATTAAAAAAGTGTGATGGTTATTTGGCAACTAGGGTAAGGAAAAATAACCCGAGGAATGATTACAGCTACCACTCACTTCCCCGGTGAAAAGAGCGTGCCGACAGCTACTCCACATGCCCTTGGGAGACAGAAGTAAGATCATTTCCAGTGGCTTTTTCCTGTACCCTACTCTTAAACATTTAATCCCAAGTTTCCCATCTTTGCAACAAAACTTTGGAAAAAGGAACCGAGGATGGATTTGCAACTTCTTTATTCACCCAGAACCCAAATGCTTGCAAACGGCTCACTTCAAGTGCAATTTCTTACTGGTATCGACTCCTGCTCCCACACTGTGCTGCCCAGTTCTCCAGAGCTCTGGAAAAAAAGACCCCGCAGCATCTGCCAAACATCCGATCTACAAGCAGCATTAAGCGCTCACCTGCAAAGCCTCACGAGATGCAGCTTTGCTGGGCATTTTGTTGTAAATGAAATTACGTCAGGAGAATTTAGACCTCAAATTCGATCACAGATATTAAGCCATCTTTGGTTTTCTAATAGTAGTTAGGCAAGGGGCAGGGCCACACTGCTAATCATTTACAGTCGGGCATTAAGTGCTTCTCTAATGTGCAAAGTTTATTTTGGATGCAGAGTTCAATCTCTGTTTTGGGTTCAAACAAACAGTATTTCTAATATTCTTCCCTACATAGCAAGCATTTCTGGTTTTGTTTTTCTTTCTCCTAAAAGGTTGGCTCATTTTGCCACGCTCTGGAAAAAAGCATTGTCTTGAAGTATGTTAATAAGCAAGTTTTTAAATCTCATTTGTCCGTTTCTAAGTGCAGCTTCCTACTGAAAAGAAAAAGCTTGCCATTTAAAAAAAAATATTAAAATAAAAACCTGGAAAGGGAATAATACTTTGGTTCCAGCCCTAGTGCCAAATGATATCAATATGCACCAAAATGTGCAAAATCTCATATCAAACACATAAGGAAAGGAGCTCGAAGAAGCAGCTTAAGGTTGGCCATACTTCACTCCTATATACTTTGATTTACAACTGTACAGGTCCATAACAACAGGTCCTTGCCCTCAAAGGGGCAGGGCTCCACTACCTCCTGTTAGGCAAGTGCACACCATTGACAAGAGGCAGGAGCGGAGGATGGAGTTCGAGTTGTGTTAACAGTGAGAAGTGGTCTGAAGGGATGTGAGGGTGTGGACACCCAGTGATGTTGTTGTCAACCAGCCACTGAGGGTCCAAAGGCCCCAGGACACCAAGCACGTTCATGTGAGTGTTGGAATAGAAAATGTAGTCAATCACACCCTAGGGAGAAAGAGAAACACGACAGTGAGAACAGACCTCGCTTCTGGCAACCTGAACTCGACTGGCTTCTGGCTGAGATTCAGAGGAAGAGGCGCAGCGCTGGAATTTGGGTAAGAAACGCCCGTGGCGTTCTGCGTTCAAAGCGCTGCATCCGTGCTCATTAAGTCACTGGCCAGAGCTGGGTCGTTAGCTTAACAACGCCAGCAAATCACGGATTTGTGTGCGGTAGGAAAAGCGTCCAGCGAGTGTAGGAACCAGTGATGAAGCACTTACAGGAACAGAGGGAAAGACAGCCAATGGTCAGAAAACTAAGGCAGCATCCTGGGGAGACCAGGTCAATGCCTGCCATTTCAGAAAAATTGCTGCTTACTTTGAAATCAAAAGTGTAATTGGTGTAAGGCATCAAGTTGTTTTCATAGGCGCTCTTGAGCTGGAAGCCGTGCGTAATTCTTCCTTCAGAAGCCCCGTTTTTGCCGTTGCCACTGAAGTTCATGAGACACTCGTTATAACGCAACTCCTTGAAGTCCTTGTGGTTGTCAGCTACTATGCCATTGCTTAAGTATTCCACTACACCTGTTTGCAAAAGAAAGGAGTCGAGGAGTTGCTTTAAAATACAGCGTCTGGGGAATGTTGGCCTCGGAGTTAAAAACCAAACCACAAGTAAGACACCCCGTAAGATTAGAAAAGAGCTTTCTGTCTAAAGGGAAATGGACCTGTCTTGTCCAGGTCAGAGCCATACACACCTTCCTGACACGCAGCCAGGGAACTGAGGCTCTCCAGAGGTTTTGACAGCATTTTTTGAGGGTTACAGTAAAGTAATACCCCAAGTGCATGTACTATGTGACAGGTACATGTGTGACAGGGTGCTAGAGAGGCAGCTTTTGTACATCTACCTGGTCTTACAGTGTCAAATGTTAGAATTGTTAAAGCATAAAAATCCAGACTGGTTTAGGTGGGAAGGGACCTCAAAGCCCACCCAGTCCCAGCCCCCTGCCATGGCCAGAGACACCCTCTGCTAGCCCAGGTTGCCCAAAGCCTCATCCAACCTGGCCTTGAACACTGCCAGGGATCCAGGGGCAGCCACAGCTTCTCTGGGCAACCTGTGCCAGGATTTCACCGCCCTCACAGGGAAGGGTGTCTTCCTAACATCTAATCTAAATTTCCACTCCTTCAGTTTAAACCCATTCCCCAAACTCTACCACTCCCTGCCCTTATAAACAGTCCCTCTCCAGCTTTCCAGGCAAACCTCCTTCCTCAGAAAGTTTTCATGTTCCATCACAAACTCACATCTTTCCTACTTATTATTGCTGCCCAAGGCATTGGTTATTTATTCAATGATTTAAGATCTACTTGTGCTTTTCTACATCTTTGTAGGTGTAACCAACTTTTCAGGAGTGTACAACTGATAAGGAAAAGCACTCTGATCGACAAGAGGATTTGCACTCACTTCAGACAGATCTCGAAGGACAGATGTTATTAAGAAAGCTTCCATCCATCCGTACCCAAAGAAGTGCAAACCGCCCCAGTGTCCTCAGAGGAAAAGAGGATTCAAATGTTCTTAAAGGTAAGATCAAAATTAAACCAGTCTTACCTGAATCAGGCAATGAGTTGAGATCTGCACACAGCACCAGAGGGATAGAGTTAGAATAGGCTGTTGGGCTACCAGGCCTGCTTGAGGCTTTCTCGAGGATGTTTTTCAGTTCCGAGACAAACATCATAGTCTGAATGAGTTTCACATCTGAGTATTCAGGGTCCCAGTGCATGTGGGCATTGGCCACAATAAGCAGCTGCTTGTCCACATGAAGCGATTTCATACCTGGGTAAGCAAACACGTTTTTGTCAGGGAAAGGCTGATTGTACAAATATGGCAGATTTTCACCATTAACCTTCAGGGTCCAGGCCAGATGGACTAAGGACTTCAGGTCAGATGCTGCAGCAGATGGATGTACTTGCATTGTTGGTAAAAAAGGCATTACCTGAACTGCTACTCCTCTCTGCATCAGCAGCATTTTCATAATATTATGTTACTAAATACCTCTGAAACAGGAAAGAAATAGCCAGCAGAATCTGATACCATTTCAACTGCGTTCCTCCTCTGCTGCTGAAGATGACCTGAAGTGATGCAGGTCATCACTTGACCTCGCACCACTATTCAATATTTAAGGCACCAGGGGATTTTCCTGACTCTTTAGCTGCCACAGTACGGCAAACTGTTCCCTCGGAAAAAACTCAAACTTGTTTAAATGAATGCAGCGTGAACCTGGCTACTGCATAATGCTGTAACTGGTTTTACTATTTATCTGAGCAACAGCATGCTGAAAGATGGGGTGTAGAGTCACAGGCAGCTTCTTCCTGTCCTGCAAGTCAGACATTCTGCTCCTTTGAAGGGTATGCTGGCAACAAGCCATCAAAAAACCAGACACGCAGACAGCGGAGGGTGGCAATTTTATGTCTGTTGAAATTGTCTACTGCATCTTATCAAACTTAATGAAAATGTGACAGTCAGTCAATCAAGTGGCATGGAAAGATACCTGATAATCTCATTCTTCCACAACAGTACGCTAGCACTGTCACATAACCACTGGGGGAGGATGGGAGGATTCAATCCAGGGGAAAAAAAAAGAGAGGTGAAAATAGAAGTCAAACATTACCCACAGCTATTGGTATGCTCGTACACATGTAAACACATTGAGCTTGGAAAAACTTAATTCTTCAGGTAGAATTTAACAGAGTAAGTGAGCAGGGAGAAAAGCTTGAAAGGAGAAAGCTAAATGCTGGGCATCAGGCTGCCCATGCAACGAGAACTGGGAAAGCATGTCATCTGCCTCCTGTCTTAGCCACCCATGGGGTCGATTAGCACAGTGAACAGCGTTTGCTCATCTGCAAGCATTTGGTTACCACCACTGGTGGAAATAATATTCTAGAGAGCTGTATTATATCTAGGAATAACTCATGCCTTTCCATGGAAGTCAATAATCAGTGAGAGAACCACAATCATACTCACTTGCTCCAAATAGTTCTTTGTGCACCTCTAACACCACGGCAACTCCGATGTTGTCCTTCGTCATCACTCTGTTTAACATAGCCTCTGAACCTTCAGAGTTAGCCATCGCCACCTGGTTGAATTCCACTGTATGCTTCTGCACCAGCGTAAATCTGGCAAAACAGAAAGAACTGCGGGTGAGGCACAGCTACGTGAAAACAGATGGTTTCTATCTGTGCTCCAGTCTACCATGTCCAAGGAGAGGGCCTGCAGGACAGGGTGAGACATGTTTCTTCTCTCGTTTTATAAAAGTAAAAACAGGTCTAAGAAATATTCCTGCAGTCTGGATAGAGCTCTCAGTCTGGCAAGTGAGATAACTCTCAGGGGAGATGAGATACCGGGGGTTTAGGAAGTGTTTACTTTGTTTCAGCATAGCACTCTGAGAGAACTATTCAGAGTAATACTCAGAAGTTATCACACCTCCTCAGCAGTGTTTTAGGCAAAAAATAAATATGAAGTGATAAGCAAAGACGAGGTTTTCCTCTGGATAAAATGCATTATTACAGACCTGTTTCTTTTTAAAACCACTAGCTACCACCATCAGTTTTGTGAAATTAGTTTTTCACTCCTTTCCATCCTTAGGATGCCCAAAGCCACCTTGCTTCAGGACAAACTGAAGGCTACCTATTGGAAGGGGTTTTTCTGTTTGTTCTGTGCTCTAAGAAAATTAGAACTGAACTTTTTTCACCTGAGAGCACCAGGGCATAATAAATAGTTCTCTACATACACTTGTTAGTTTCAAGGTTTGAAAAACATCAGTTTGTTTTCAAAGACTTCCCCTATTGTAAAACAAGCTGCATCGTTTTTAAACATGTTCTGAAAGGCATATTTTTGTTTTGTGGAAGCAGCAAAACCTCTGAAAGGGAGCGAAGGCTTTGGTAAACTTCCATCCTCATTACTGAAACCTGTTCTGAGGGAATATTTACAGGGATACTCGGTGTGGTACAACCTGGAGCAGTTTACACAGATGAGAAGTGTGAATGCCAGCACCTCTCGTCCCTTCCAGCAGTTTAATACTTTTAGTGTAGCAGAACTGTTTGCATCAGGTATCCAATAAGGAAATGTTTCAATTCTTAATAGCAGAGCATATTCTGTGATCTGCTGGCACCAGGACATCTTCTAATACTTGACAATTAAGACAACATTGCTTACCAGTCTTTAATCTTAAGAGAGGTGAAAATTGTGTCAAGCAAGACAGAAGTTTGTAGAGAAGCTGAGGTAATTATCAGATCTGCCAAAACACATGCAGACGGAGCATATAAGCTCTCCTGCTACTTCCACCTTTCTAAAGAGAAATCTTTGTTCATAGTCTGGAAGGAATAGAAGGACTATGTTGCAAAGAGAGCAGCAAAAGGGAAGGGAGGATCATTCCCTGTAGTGAACTTTACCTTTTGTTTTACAGCACAGTACTTTACTGACTGTGCACCCTATGAGAGAAGGAAAGTTTTCAGACTTAAAACAAGCTGTTCTTTAGAAACTGCCCCTGCCCCTTACTTTTCGGTTTTGAAGAATATCGCACAGCCATCCACATGCTTTTTCTCCTGCTCAGACATGATTTTGGCACGTGACTTTGGAGAAAAGAATCCATCGTATCCTCGCTCTTTCAAGGCTGGCAGAAAAAGGGTGAAGTATTGCTCTGTTTCCACTTCCTAGAATTGAATACAAATACATTAGGCTAACAAAGTCAAGTAAACCCTTCTCATTGCTGTACAGCAACTTGTGCCTGCCTTGGCTTTCAGGCAGCAGCTCTCACCAAAGCAAAAAGCTCCTGTTCGTGTCGCTTCCTAGATTAATGGCCTGCTGGAAACAGATTTAAATTCTTGGATATCCTGGATTTTCCTCCCAAAAGGGGAAGTGACAGGTGTATTTTGAATAGCAAGAGATTACACCTGGTATTTTTGACATTTGAATGCAGATACCATCCTATGTTAAATCTTCTGAGAGGTCGACAGGTATCCTGCAGCAATTAATATTTAATCAGGAGAGCTCTTTCTTGGAAGGATCTCTTGCTGTTCTGTAACAGTACATTTTCTTTGTAGTAACAGTTGGTCTCCAAGAGGATTTCAGAGGTTGATCTCTTCAGGTTTTCAGACCAAGGTAACTACTAAGCTTTTGTGCAAGATTTTTACTTAACCAGAACTTGTTTAAAAAACAGAACAACATTTTAAGGAAGATGCATTCAACTATTCTAAACATTGGCAATAAATCTCTAAGAACACAGCAGGATACGTGTGCCAATGACAACTGGTATTTAACTTTGACCACGAGAGTCCCCTTGTTTGCCAATGAGAGTATTTTTGAAAACTTTAAGTTCTATACCAAGCAGGAACAGACTAGGAACAGTGGCATTTGGGGATATGGCATTCAACATCTCCCTTTCTGCAGTAAACCACACACACCGAGAGGCATAATAGTTAGGATGCTTATCTGAAAGCAGAAATACCCAGATCTTCCAATGCATATTACCTACTCATTTAGCTGAATTTATGTCACTTGCATTGCCTCATTTCATAGAAAACAAGCCAGTGCACAAACAAGGAGCTGTGGATATGGTTTCTATCAGTGAGCTCCAGAATTTGATAGCAAACAGTTTTTTCTAGGCAGCATTTAATTCTAAAGGTGGAAATAAATGTTTACTGTCTCTGATGAAAAGTAAGTTATTTTCCAGTTACCTGAAGACTAATGATATCTGCATCACAGTTGACGATTTCTTCCATGATTCCCTTTTTCCTATACTCCCAATTGAGTGCCCAAGACGGGCAGTAGCCATAGAGCTGCCGGGTAGCGTATTTATCACACAACACATTGTAGCACATAACTGTGAATGAAGCTGGAAGGAAAGAAAGAATGAAAGAAAGGGAAAGGTTATCAACCTCAGAAGCTTACAAATGCTGAACTTATTCAAGCCAAACTACTGAATCTTACATGTTTCTATGTCACGATATCACAGCATCAGAGAACAATGCTGCTTTAGAATGATTCTGTTTTATGTTGATTCCACAAACCTTTCTACAGTTTTCCTAGCGTCTGACCAACATGTCTAAGTTGTATCAAGTTGTATCTGTTTTTATCAGGTCTAAGGGGCAGAGGGAGTTCTGGTTGAGGGCAGGGAAGAGATGGAGAAATGAAGTCATAAGTTAGCAAACACCTATATGTTGTTTGGTTGCATTTCTTTTTTAAAAAAGAGAGAAGCTGGCATGCAGCTCATTAACTTGAAACATGCTTCTTTCACACACAAACTTCTCAACTCCCTTAGATTTTGCACCAATTGAAAAGACAGCTAGTGCAACGTCCTAGCACCTCACCCTTGGGAAAATACTGCTCATATTTGCAGGGAAAGAAGTGAGGTTTTACTGTGTGGCTATCCCAGTGCTGTACATTTTTGTACTCGTGGACAAAGAAGAGTTCTGCTGCTCAGTTGTTCCAATTTTATGACAGCCAAGTGGCTTGTTACAGTTTCCACCAAGAAATTTTCCACAGCCTGCTCCCCTAATGCAATCCTTTCTAATGACTTCCGAATTCTGTTTCTGCTCAGAAGTTTCATTTAAAGAACAAAAGCAAAGTCTATAGAACTCCAATGAGATGCAGATTTATAAGGGAATTCAAACCAGAAATGCAGAACTTGATGTTGTGGGAGCTTACAGGACATTTGGCATTTCCCATTTCTTACTGTTTTCTTTTTCTGTTTTGTCGCTCTTTAATATAAAAAAGTGACAGCTGATCCTAACTGCAACACACAACTGAGTTAAGTTTAGTAAACTTAACTTTAAGTAAAGACCTGCTATACTCATGTTTCTAAAAGAAAAGCATAGAGGACTGCTACATTATTCTTTCTGGTTATTGATCTGATCTTTTGCAATTATAGTACGAGTCCTTTTCTTCTTTATACAAGCTCACAGATGCTTTTTTTGAGGGCTGTATTCAGGATGCACAAGGGAAGAAGAGCCACCGGATTTGGAGATCAAATGCTGCCTCTTGCACTTTACTAAAACCAACAACAGAGGGCATTACACTAATTTCAATACCAGGAGCTTCCCGGGTTTACTTCCAGATAGGGACTTCGCCAAGTCTCACTTTAGACAGCCTTTGCGTTGACATGGCATTTGTACACCCTTACTTCACAGTTCCTATTATTTCTCAGAATTTTTTTTTTTTTAAATAAAAAGTTCTTTTGCTTGGCCATCAGCAGACAGAAAAGTTATGAAAAAACCTAACATGGAAAAGAAATGATTGGCATCCCATTCAAATTATAAACATGGTATTTACAGCACAGCCGTATGTAACTTGTTTCAGTACACATGAGCACAAATTGCTATTTTCAATCTGATCCATGTAAGGCAGAGACCTTCTGAAAATACACACAAAAGCTTTTCATTGTGTGAACGTAGGGAAAAGATACATAGATTTACCTGAGGGAAGAATTTGGTCTCGTTCTTTTAAAGTAATCCATGGCCTTGGAGGCAGCTGCTCTGGATGAACTAAAAAAGAAATTGAAACCAGTGATTAATTCAGGGTTTACATCTCTAAGTTACAATTTCTAAGTGAAAATGATGACTGAACAATAACGTTCCATACTGTGCTTTGCAACCCCAACTCCCTAAATCTTTTTACACTCCATGGGAGGCAAAAATCATTTAAGAGACTAGCAATAGTAAGAGCAAACTTGTCTGTTTTAAGACTCATGACTCTTTCTGTCTCTTGCTTTCAAATCTAGAAGCACTGTTGAAATACTCTTGCACCTTGAATATCCTGCTGAAGAAGGAGGGGTAAATCCTGCTGTGGTTCAGATATCACTTCTCTTCTCCAAGAACCTCACTCTATAGCCATCGCTCCTGCAATGCTGTAACTTAATAGACACAAAGTGGCAAAACAAAGCTCAGAACCACCAAGCAGGGTTTAAGTCAGGTGCTGGATATTCTTGATTTCTAAATTTGAACGTAATATCTTTCTTGCATTTGGATTATAATTTCTAGTGGAAAGTATCAGAATAGCTTCAGCAAGGAAGACTGCAATTTCCTGACAATTGAAAGGTTTCAAACAGGAACACTGGGAACAACTGGCTGTAAGGTGGTAATATAGGAAAAACTTAGACAACGTATGTCAACCTCTTCCACTGTGTGTGTCTGCATTCGTGTGTAAGACTGGAATCACTTGACAAAAATGCAAAAGCAATTAGAAAATACTCTCCCTTCAGCAACTCAGAGTCTTGTTTTTAGCAGCAAATACTGTTAGAAATGCATGCTTTTAAACCACTTCTGTCAATCAGATTTGTAGGGCTGTCACCTGCTAGATTGTCAAGCATGTAGTTCAGTAGCTTTCGAGTTCCGTCTGGATCCTGGTAGAGGCTGAGAATATCTTGTGATAAAGGATTGCCTGCCAACAGCATAAAACAACAACTGGTGATTAGCTGCTGACTTTCTTGAGGCTTTCCAACCAAAGAAAATCTCCCATAACGAGCAGAGACACATTGACTCAGGAGATATTTAGGTTGCTTAACTTGGAACTGTAGAATATCACAGTAACAGATGCTATAGAAATAGCTGGCACAAGTCAATTTTCTTCCTTCGACTCACCTCAATCAATAATACAGCATGTTAAAGGCTTTATTTACCTGTCTACAGATTTGAAATAGGCCCATAAGGAGGTTTAACAGCATTGAAAAGAAAAGCATTGTTCCCCAAAACAGCTGGTCATTTTTGCTACAAGCTTAATATCTCAAATAAACTGTAAGAAAATGCTGAGTAAAACACAAAGCTTTTGAGCCCAGCCTCCTCAGTAATTCAAGAGTTCCCCAAGGAGTATTTAACTATAAAGAACTTACCTTTCAAACCAAGGGTTTGTAGCTGGAAGAGCCGTCCAAGTTCGTAAGGCAAAACCCGTAACAGATTGTTATTTAAAAGCAATTCCCTGCAGCAAATGCAAAAAACACTTTTGATGAGTATCACTTCAGAAGAAAACTCTTAGAGCATATGTCATCTTCAAAGACGACACTTCTCACCCTGAATTTTTTTGCATTAGGGAAGGATACGATACTCTTCCCCTTTCAAAGCACGACTGAAATACTTTCATTAGGGAAGAAAAGCACCACAAAACCCCCAAAATTATGTCAGGGAGAATTTAAACAGCAGGCAATCACGAAATCTCAAAGAATGTTTCAGAGCAGAAGACTACATGGCTTACAGACATGTTTCTGTAGAGATCACAAAAGAAAGGTAATCAAACCAGAAGTCATTATTAGAACTGAAGCTCTGCATCAATTCTGAATTGTTCAGATTTATTTTACATACAAGAATGGAAAGCAAAATAAAATTCTTGGTCCTGATCCTAGAATATGTATTGATGAAAGGTTAACCAGAATAATTTCTCTCACCTGAGAGATACCATGTTTCCTAGTTCTGCTGGTAAACTTCGTAGTTTGTTGGATGACAGATCCAGGTAAACCAGATTATGAAGCTTGGCAATATCAGGTGGAATGCGAGTCAGATTATTGTCATTGAGGTGCAGAGCAGTCAAGTGCGTCAGTGACCAAAGTGACATACTTAAGCTCCGCACTCTACCTAAAAAACAGAAGCAAAGAACCACCTCTTCAGTCAGGTTTTCACTCCAACCATCCACCACAAGCTGTGGGGATGTCGGAATATGGGATTTCCAGTGTGGAAAGCCTGCCACTTCACTGGAACACACAGTGACTCTCACAGAAGGTACCACTGTGTATCTTTTCCACAAACAGACTTCAAGTAATTACCTAAGCCCCACAGCAGTTAAAAGGCTAGAGACAGAAGTAGAGCTCTAGGAAAGCAGATGTGCCGCTCAAAAACCCGCATCCAATCTGCGTCAGTGTTATAAACTGACTGGGCTGAACATGAGCCAGCCAAGCGTGAATGCAATCTGCTAAGTCAGTCGCTCCTCCTTCCCCAAGTCAGAAAAAGCGTTTCCCTGACAGGATCCCCCATCTGAAAGCCTCTGGTGTGATGCTGGGGCACCAACAACTCTGCCAAACCAAAATTCAAAAGCAAACCAACTCACCCGAGATCTCTAATTCAGCCCAGTGTGACTTCTTCCCGTTGGCTACCTCTTCTGCTGACATGATGGTGTAAATTCTGCGAGGATCTGGAGGATCATATTTTTCCTTTGGCATCCCTGTTAGTCTGAAAGACCATAACAACCATTACTATCTGCTACTCATCAAAATTTCTTCGTTTCTAGACTACCTTTCCCCATGACCCTCTGCAAAAACACGCGCCTTGGAGTTTCGTACAGTAAATACTATGCTGATGCCCTCTCAACTGCTTCCAGTGCATGGAGGTAAGCTCAGACCTTTGCAAAATACAGGTCCATGATGAAAAAGGACATGTCTTCCTACAAGGTTGGGTTTTCTGCAGTCATCCACAGTGCAACCCTGTACTGACCCAACAGAGACTTTCCAGATTTTCTAGCTTATGCCCCAGACCAAAACGTAACCTATGTTACTGCTGAGTAGACAAGACAACAGCATTTCCCTATTCACAGTGAAAGTACAGGCATTGCTCTTCTGTAGTTTTCCCAGGTAAGCAATAATTGAAGGGATAGCTCTTCTCTTTGCTTTTACAGCAATTATTTTCACCATAGAATGTCCCACTCTGGCACTCCACTTACAGACTTGAAATTGCAGACTGAAGCTCAGTTTTTTCATTAACTATCTAGCTTTTCTGGTTTGTGTTTTTTCATGCTCAGTATCAGTCAGGACTTCTTTTACTCCTAATGGCCTAGGAGATGTGAAACAAGCTCAGGTAAAATTCTCATGAGCTGTTTTGGTGTTTACTGGGCTTCGGCCCAGTCTAAAATGTTAAGTGTCGGATTCACTTGTGTGCATGCACAAATGCAACCAATCTCATTTTCTGTATTTTTGTCACAGGAGAGCTGCAATATCCCACTCAAAAACTAAGCTCTTCCTAGATGACATGGGGAGAAGTTTCCCTTCATCACTCTCCAGGCCATTAGGCTGAGAAAGATTTTGTGGAGAAGAGAGAGGTGAGGTTGGTTTCAAAAAAGTTCCATCTTAATATAAGGAGGAACCTTTTCACTGTGAGGGTGACAGAGCACTGGAACGGGCTGCCCAGAGAGGTTGTGGAGTCTCCTTCTCTGGAGACACTAAAGACCAATCTGGACACATTCCTGTGCGATTTACTCTAGATGAGTAGATGCTCGGGCAGGGAGGTTGGACTGAGTGATCTTTCGAGGTCTCTTCCAGCTCCTAATATTCTGTGATTCTGTGAAAACACAAGGTTACCTGACTTCACTGGTCTTACCTTCCCCCCCCGACACACAGTATTATACAAAACCCTTCACTTTGCACAGGTCCAAAGCAGCGCATCTTTTCCCTCATACTACAACTGGCAGCAGCAAAAGGTGCGCAGCTCTTAAAACAACTGTAACTCATTTGGTTTGCTGAACAGACAAGACAGAAAACCATGCAGAGTTTGAGGAAACTAGCTTTTCTTTTTTTCTTCCAGCTAGTCCAACTAAACAAAAAAATCACACATCCCCTTTATGAGCTGGAAGTACTCAAATGTTTTCCCAGCTGATGCAAATGGCCAAAGCAGTGTTTCAGCATTGCACAGGAGCAACTGTCACGGCTGCCCCCTGAGAAGGGTCCCAGTTACACATCTGGTGCTTCCTTCCCCACAAACACTCAAGGAAATTCTATTTATGCTGCATTAGGGCTCTCTGGTAAAAGCGTAGAACAGATGTGAGACGATATCTAATTATAGCCAACTTCTATTTACAGGTGAGGTCATACGGTGAGGAAAGCTAGAGGGTAAGAGGATTCTGTGCTCACACTGCTCAGCTGCAGCAATTCATTTCAGGGCTGTGAATGAAACAGGTTACTTAAGGACACGGGATTAGACCCAAAATCCTTTGATCCTTGTTTCAGAACCCCAAAATTGGTAACGGTACTTCCCAACACAATCACAGTTACAGGCTATGCTCCAGGAGTGCTACGTCTCCAGTGCTTGGGGTTTGCTGGATTTATCTTCACTGTTAAATACACATATGTGCAGAGAAGCAGAAAGCAGTCCTGGCCATGAACAGGATCCTCACAGCCCACACCAAGAGCCACAAGAGCCCTGTTTCACCTTTTCTCCCAGGTATCCTTGCTCTTAAGACACATATGACACTAATGCATGTTCCTGGATTTTGCTAGACCTGTGGAACCAACCAGAGGCATCCAGCAGAGCTGTGAATCACTGCTGAGACTGGGGGGACTGAGACCCAAGCCCTGGGAGGAACCTGCAGTCCCCGGCAGCTGCGGAGAACATGGTCCCAGTCCCAATGCCTGTGAGGAAACACATCACAAATGCTACCGCACTCTGTATTAAATCCTAATTGCCTCGAGCAGCACTGAGTGTGTTATCTAGTGTACTACTCAACATGAATTCTACGTGACAGACACCCAAACCAAGACCCCAGTCCTAGAGTTTCAGACATGGCATAAACGGAGCGAGTCTGCCTGTGCCAAAAAGGCAGCAAGCTGGTTCTACAGCAAGTAAAGTTGTTGTGTCACTGTCTCAGGATCACCTGAATGATCCTTTAACAGGAATTGAGATGTCATTACCTGGCAATATTTATTTCAGCTGCAAGCCATACTACATGTTAGAAGGGGAAAACCTAAAGCTAGGCAGTGAAAATCAAGCAGAAGGGATTAAGGGTTTATGGCAGAAGGGAGGCTTTTTGCTCTTCAGGTTTTAATTGTCAATCTTTTGAACTGACACGGGATGGACCTTCATTTTGCCTTTTGCTCTGTCATATCTTAAAATGATCCATACTTCTAACACATCTGGACCTAAGACATGACAAACTTTGTTATCCAATACCAAGTATCAGCATTTGGGTGAGTGGTCTACAAAACACCCATGCTTACCAGGTCTTGATATCTACACCATTATACTATAGTAACATCAGACCCAGGCAGTAATAAAAAACCTATCCTATATACTGCTGGCAAAAGCCTTGGCCACAGAGGCTTCCTATGGGCTTCTCAAGGTGCATTTCCAGCTAAAAAAGCAAGCAGGAAATGGTTTGTATTTTTGCTTGCCATTTCATTGCAGGCCAGGCACAGATGGCTAACAGCTCAAGAAGGCTTAGTCCAGCCAGAGGTCCTTGCTGTGCACACACACATTGATTCCAAGTCTCAAAGCAGCCATGGTCTTCTCCAGCTGCTGAGCATCCTCACTGGAAAACAGAGCAGGGTTTCACACTTCCAGCAGCTTTGCTCCTTGCAATGAGGGGAGAAGTCAGACAATATCCCAAGGCCTGGTGATGAAGTCTTTAAAATCGTGGTGGTTAGACCACCTGAGTCACCCCATAATCATCATACCTGCCAAGAGATGACCACTGACTGGGTGACACCATCAAAAAGATTCAGGATTAGTTTCCTCCTTGGCAGGGAACCTGATTAAATTATGTTGAAGCATTGCTCATTATGAGAAGTGCTCTGCTAATTTAAAGCAGTTTGTGGCTGGCAGAGGCCCTCCAATGAAATGAGCCCTGAACTGCGAGTCAAACAACACGCACATTTTTTCAGATATTAGTCACTTTAATATTATTTTGAAATAGTAGTGAGTCAAACGAGCATCAGTGCAATTTCCACAGTTACAGAAAAGGGAAAACAAATCTAAATCAAATATACTTTTTTTAATCTCTTCTGCGTAACAGCAACATTGAGCAAGACTTGAAACCCACCAGATGTATTTTTTTAAGAAAAAATTAATTTTTCCTGGGTTCCAAACTCCTATCTCCCTTATGCTTATCCTGGAACTAAACCAATATCTAAAAATCCCAACCTATTTTTGCTCGGTCTTCAGGGAGCTGCACCGAGTTCCCTGAATCAGTTAACCCCCACACTGGACATGTATTAGTGCTGTCACAAGGAACAAAGCAGGAAAACTCAGCCAGGGATGTGGGAAATGAAGAAGCACTGATTTAGGTCAGCTTGAACTGTTGCAGTTAAGACCCCACATGTTCAAGCAAGGCTTTTGCTAAAGTTCAGCTAACACGGGTGTGACACGAGAATATGTGCACTTGGTTTCTTGGCTTTCAAAAAAAAAATTCTTGCTGGCTTTTCTTCTAAAGCCTTTCCTTTGAAGAGATGAAAACCTGAAAAAACCTTCTGAAGGTACTAAACCTTCTCCACTGCAAATCTAATCATGCAAACGTCAATAGTATGACTCTGGTATTGTGTATATTAAAGAACTGTGTATTATTAAGAACACTACTGAAGCTCTGAACAAACTATGAATTCTGGGGGGTTCCCAACAACACCACGCTTACATGCTCTTTGGCTAGGAGGCCATCCTCAAAAGCCTAGAGATGACTGGGATAACAGGGCTGCTCAGCTGAAACCCTAAGCATGGTCCCAGGTGAACTCAAGCAGCTCCAGCTCAGCTGTATATAAAAGGGGCTTAGGAGAGGTTATTGGGTTTGGGAGCTTTGTAAGTAGTAGTTATGTGGATGTTTTTTTTTGGGTTCCCCCTCTTTTTCCCCAGTCTTGGTTTTATGTGTTGTTGTGTTTGCTGGCTTTTTGCATACGGGGCATGCTAGTTATCAATTAAAGCAAACAAAAACCAAAAAAGGAATAATGATGTGACAGTACTGAAAGTGTGGAGAGCAGCAAAGACGGAAGTTTTGAGTTCTCAGATTGTGCCCCAGGCTTTTAAGCTGAAGATGATTTTTTGGGGGGAAACAAAGAACAGGAGCTTCTGTGCAATTGGAGTTTCAAGCAGATAATAACAGAGTGCTTCTCTACTGTACTTAACTATGGAAGGTCTTCTCAAGTTCTGTGGGTGTGGAGAACATGATATGGGGAGGACAGAGTTAGCAGTGTGAAACAAAAAGTAAGGGCCTTTTTCTTAGCAAGAAGCTGAAGGCAGCCCTGCAAATTCCATCAACACAACAAGAGGGGTGAAAAAAGGATACTATGCTAGGGATTAAGAAATGTCTTGCTCATAGTGTTTTGTGTTGTTTTTGGGGTTTTTTAATGGGTGGGGGAAATCAAGAGCAGCTGCAAACCTAGAAAACTCTCCCATTAAACAACACACCCAAACACACCAAAGCAACTATCTCATGGTCGCTAGGAGAGATGAACTGCATCACTATGGTTTTTAATCAAGTCAGATCTCTTCTTCCAAAGGCAAATATCCCCTATCAAGAAAAAAGGATTAATGTATGTTCAGTGGAAAAAGAAAGCCTGCTCAAAGCTGTCCAGATTATTTGGCATTTAAGTTGCAGGAGGACTTTGAAGCCAGATAGGTCAAAGTCTCTTAGAGCTGTGTGCTGCTGCAAAGTAATGACCGGTCCCTTCCCTGGGTCAGAGGTTAGAAGACGCATTTCTTAAATTACAGTGACTATGATGTGTTGACCCATATAAGTTCTTTCATACTTCAATGCATAAATGAATTGTCTGGCTCTAATGAGGATGTAAATTGAAAAGAGCTGCAACTTCATCTCATTTCAGTCCTGAGCTTGGGGAGGTGCTGGCACAACTGAAAATCCTTGCCTCCAGCAGAGTGACATTCTTTGTGATTTCCCCCCTCCCTTCTTTTCAGTGCCTATATATAGATGAGTCAAACTGACAAAGCTTTTGGAAAAATATCCATCAGACTGCCCTGAATCATTCCCCCTTCCTCTGTGTGGGAACAGCTTACTGTCCATCCACTTCCATACGGGGATCCCTCGTAGGAATTAAAAGTATTGCTGGCTGAGGGGCTGGGAGTGTGCGCAGGTATACACATAGGCACGTCTTACCTAACGGTGGAGAGTTGGACCACGAGCTGAAAAACGGATCTGTTTATGTAGTTTTGTAAACAGGACTAAATGGTTGCAAAGGTGGGGGAGAAAGGCTACTTGTGTGTAATAAGCGTGGTCTAATTTTGTGGGAGTTTTTGACAAAAGTCTCCCCATTCCAGCATCAAGAAGTACAGCTGATACCCACAAGTACAAAAACTGACTTAGAGTACTTGGGGAGGGGGGATGAAGATCAAGAAAATAAGGCAATTGTTCAAGGGGATTTAAAACAAAACTGCTAATACAAGGATACACAAATATGTGTTAGCTTAAGGTGAACTACTTAGTATCTAGTATCTAGAGTATATATACTAGCAAGAAAATACGCATAGGGTAGTACCTTGCTTGGATCTGAATTTTCTTCCTCGTGCTTTCCTGCAGGAACATGTTCTGCCACTTCTGCTTACACTGCCTCTACTATGAGATCAACAAGTACCCTGAGCCTGCCAACAAAGGTACTGTCTCTTCTCAGTTTCCTATTCCCAGTAACCTGTTTGGGACAAGACACTATCGGTAAAACAAATACAAGTGCCTTATCACCTTTGTTTCTTTGTTAAAAAGGGAAAATAAGTACTTTATTAGTATCACTTTCCAATACTGCGATTTCCAACAACCTCTGAAGAAGTTTATTTGAATTGTAATCAAAGTACACAAACAGAAGCTACTTGGACACCACTAAGTATCCTACCAGCAGGAAGACATAGAAACAGCAAGTAGAAATAAGCTGTAAGGCAAAAGATTAAATAAGTGAGCATTAATTTGTAGGAATAACAAAATTACAAGTTTAGCACCATGGGGCTAGGAACAACCGATAAAGGTGAAACTGAAAGAAAAATTTCTTTCTATTTTAAGTCAGTGAGAAGATGTATCTACATCCACATCATCCATCTGAAAAAATCCTTTCTGACAAGAAGGTGCACTGATTGCTGTGTAGGATTATTGATCTCTGCTCACTAGAAATTTCTTCTTTAGCAGAGAGAGTCCAAACTCACATATCTAGGAGAAGTAGAGCATTAAAGGTCCTTTACTTGTATCTCCTTTCAGGTCTGTAGCAACAGTAACTCTGCCTCTATAGAAACCTGTAGACAGGGCCTCAGCCCAGTTTGTTCTTTTTTTTTTTTTTTATAATCTGTCTCCAAGTGGGAAAGAGGTATCAGACCTTGCTTCTGTAATGCTGTTAGAAATTACATCAGCTTGTACTCTTCTCATCTGCTAATGCATTTAGAAATACAGCAAGGTAATACAGGACTTTTCCTGAACCACATCAATCGTGCTTCTAAAAGCAAGCTTGCTTTAGTAGGACATCTTTGTTACTCTGAGGTTCAGTACTTAAGAGTTGCAAATTAAGGACTTTTTAGGGAGTCTTCACACGTATTGTAAGCTGAACGTTTTAATGAAACTTCCATCTCTTTTACATGATGAAGATAAATATTAGATATAGAAGTTATTTCAACAAAACAAGCTTTGGAAGTAATTTTCATAGTCCTTCCTTGTGCATATCACACAAAGTAGATCTCCATCAAGAACTAGAGCTTTATGTTGCAGTTGATGTAGGCAAAAGAAGCAGAAGTGGAAAGACCCGAGTCGTGGGACTTCCATACTGATGCTGAGAGGATGAGAAGCTATGCCTCCAAGTTCTAACTAGTTAGGAGGCACATTTGTTCTGAGATGCAGAAGGGAAGAGACTCTTACTATGGTAATTTTACCTCTGCCACAGTCAAGGGAAACTCTCAGCCATCTACCAGGCTTGGAACAAGCATGAGGCATCTTCATGAAGTAACTTCAGGGTTAGCACTGAGCAGTACTGCTTGATAAACTTGTTTTATGATTTGGAAAGTGTTGTTGTTCTTACCAGAGTGCTGTCAACCATGCAAGAACTTGCATGCAAGATTTTGGATTTGCACTCACCCACTCACACTAGAGACCCCAGAGGTGCGGTGAAAAGGGCATGTCAACAGCAAGCACTGCAACAATACGATGGAACTTGTCCAGACTTTGCTCTAGTTTTTATCCCATGTGGTACTTACACTGGGGGCTCAGCAGGATGAAGCTGTTTAAGTTTCGTGTGTGTTTGGTTTCACAAAAAATCATCTCCGCTCATTAGAGAGTTGGTCATCATGCATGAGGTGTGGCAGTTCACAGGGATCTGCTAGAAGCTGTTGTACCAAAGGACCCTTTCCAGGGATTGAAAGTGCAGTCACTACACAACTTCACTCTTGTCCAGTAAGGAACTGCCTACGCCTGGCACACGGGTGAGGGTACTGGCTCTGCTCGCAGGCTGCTGAGCCCCTGTAAGGTACCAAACAAGATGTACAGCTGGCTGTGGCAGCGTTCAGTAACCACATCCTGCCAGGCTTCTCCCTCCCCTGCCCGTCTCTGCGGACAGCACGAGCTCAAGGGCAAGGAAATCCAAGCTGGGGTGGGGATAGTGAAACTCAAGAAGTAACTGAGAACTCGGAGCTGAAAGTAAATTCAGTGGCAGTAGGATCCCAAAGGACTTTATGTTATCACCTCAACATAGACAGTAAAAACCCAGAGAAGCATAGAAAAGTCATAGAAGCCAACACAGAGGAAAAAAAAAATAGCAGCAAAAGCCAAGGGGAGGAGTGGGAAGGGAGGGAACGGCCTGTATTTGATTAATTCTAGAGCCAACTGGCACTTTCTTGCTGGAAATGTTAATTGTCCTACTGACATACACCCACTAGTTACTTCCCCCTGCTCCCTCATCTCCTCTAAATGAAGTATAGAGTCTTCTTAAACCACAGGTAACACAAGAATATCCAGATTTCCACCCTTCCTCTTCCTCGATGTCACACCCCCACTTACTGAACTATTCACTGCATGGGAAGAATATGCAGCATTCTGTAGTTATTTTTAATGTCTGTGCTCAGTTAACATGTCAGTCCTTACTCCAAAGAGCAGTGTCTGCTCTGTTTGAAATAGTCTGTTACCTGTCTTTGTGTACATGACAATTCTTGAATGCCTGCATCAAGCCATAGAGTAATACCTGCCTTTGCAGATAGATACCTTTTATATTCCTTTCAAAGGAGGTCTTAGTGGCTAGTTTACATGCAAGCACAGGGTAGGTATCTCCTCAAAAGCAAAGCTTATCAGAAATGCATACAAGGGGTCTATTATAGGGCAAGAGGAGTTACATCAGACAGCCTGTAAATAAATCTAACCAGAAGCCCCCACAGGGATGGTTTAAATAGTACATTTATTTACACCAGTTCAAAGAAATGACCCATTTGCAATGCTACCCCATCCCCTGGAGAATACTGGTCTTTTAATGAGATACAGGATGGAGTGGCTTAAAGGATTAAGAACTGAAGTCTCCAGGAGCCTGGGGAAGGAAGCAGAAGGTGTCGAATCAGTAGCAAACATCAAGACAAAATGCTGTCCTGGGCACAGCAGAAAAGCAGCCATGCATGACTCCAACTTAAAGCAGGAGGTTTTACTAGTGCTGGCTTGACAGCAATAGGACTGGGGAGACAGAAACCTCTCAACACCAAGTACTGAATTAGCTTGAAGTGTGGCGTGTGTGAGCATCCCTTCAGGCCTCCAGGGAAAGAGTTGTTTTACTGACAAGCCTAATCCAACAGCGCAGCTCATTCAGCCACTCGCTTAGAAATGATAAAAGAGCCTGTTCATCTTGCCCAGAGCCAACACCTTGTCTCACGCCACTCCTCAGGATCAATAATCGGAGAAAAGCCAAGCTATCAACCTGGTTTTTGAGCAACACTACACTGGAATTACTAATTTGCACAGGCCACTGCCGCAACTTGGAAGTTATCTTCTCAGTGAAGGTTTCATCCTTTCTTTTAAACACAGTTTGAACCATCAATAACCTTTCATCCTTCAAAGAAAAGTTTGTGCTAGGAGAAAAGCACAAACGAGACAATTTCTGCAGATCCGATGTTATCTTGCCCTTTAAGTGGTAGGCTGCCAACGCTTTAACAAAATAAGCAAAGCCCAGCAGGCTTCAGCTGCTCTATACGATAGAAAGATAACAGCCAGCTTATCGCTCAAGATCTGTTCTTTGCAGCAATAATTAACAACAGGGAAATCTGCCACCATAAAACTTACTTCAGAGACCTTTAAAGGCCTGCCTTGTTCAACTACAGGTAGATTTGGATAAGTCAAAGCTCAAGATTTTAAAAGAA
The DNA here is from genome assembly GCA_013399135.1 of Heliornis fulica. Classification (NCBI taxonomy): domain Eukaryota; kingdom Metazoa; phylum Chordata; class Aves; order Gruiformes; family Heliornithidae; genus Heliornis; species Heliornis fulica. The sequence continues at coordinate 55,104 of VXBZ01012551.1, read as the reverse complement.
AGAAGGAAAAAGAAGTGTGAGGGAACCACAGGAAAAAGTACACACCAATAGTGGAAACGGTTTTGCAGTTGCTGGTGCAATGAATTGGCCTTTTCGTATTACTGCCCAGTTTCAACAGGACACAGGATGCTGCTCTGGTGCTCAAAGCAGGTAGGCTTGGATGCTCAGAAGAGGAGGAGAAAGAAAAGCGATCTCTTTAAAACAAAGCAGTTGATAGACCTAAACCCTCTTCTCAGTAAGGTATGTTTAAATGTACTTCTTTAATCAGCAGAGTGAAAATGCTTTCCTTACGGCCTGAAAAAAGTATGTTATTTGGGTATCAATAGTTCAGTTCCTTCTGTATCGTGATTATCTAAATCTTCCCCATGTGAATTTACACCACACTTACTCATCCAAATACTAGACTTATTTTTAAAATCAATGTTGAGAAGTAACACATACTCTTCCAGCTATATTCCAGAAGGTGGAAAGTGAGAAACTACAGCAACAATAGCCCAAGACAATCTCTGCAGGGACCAGGAAATTCCCCTTTATCAGAAAAGTGAGATTACCTGGAGGTTGAACTACAAGCATCTATGAAATCTGACTGCCACAAGACACTGGTGAACTGTGATTTCCAGTGGATCAATACACTACCCTGTGCAGGAGGTATCATGCCCTCTAAACTCAAATTCACAGGAGGCTAATTCCGTTTCCCAGAACGATGACTCTAATACTTAGTTTGTCAGAAGGAAGTAGGCTGTACAGACTAAGCCTGATGTGTGTGTTAGCTGGCAGGGGGCATGGCCAAGGGCTGATATGAATAGCGATCTTTCCTCTGTCAGAAAGTTGGTTGAATTTGGGTGGAGTCCTCTGTTCAGGCCCTAGAAGGGTGATACAGAGAAAAATAAAGTTTATGGGGTGTCCCATATTTTATCCAGCGCATGCTTACACTTGCCAAGTAAAAGACAGCTTGGCCTGTAAAAACAAGCATAGCTTGTGGGGAAAAAGGGGAGTTGAGATAGAGAAGCTGATGTATAACCTTGGGGTTATACATCAGCTGTGCTTGAAAAATAGGAGATCAACCCTAAAATGTGAAAGCAGAATGACCTTAAAGACAAAGAAGAAATGAGCTGATGTACCTGTGAAGAAAAAACTGTTTGAGCTTCTCGTGGTTACATAAAGCAGTCAAAGTCAAAAGTTAAGGCCAAGGAAGACTACAAGTCTTCATCAAAAGATCACCAGTGACCACACAGAGACTGAAATGTACATGCGATAGTAGGAGGGAACTTCTGATATCGACTTCTTGGAAAGTTGTTGAATATGCAACCAACTTACAGGGAATATCGTGGATAGGTACATAGTTTAACAATATAAGCCTACTCCTCCTAACCTTCGGTGTGTATGTTGGGTGGAGGGATCCCCTATACACCCAGCACTGGAAATAAAGAATACCTGCTTAAATGCTACAGTTACTGAGTTTTCACCACATCAAGGGATTTCACCTAAAGCATGTGTGTTACCTAACCAGGGAATACCTTTGGCCAATTTTGCTGAAGTTTTTTCAGACAGGTGAGTTTGCTGTTATTTCATACTGTGCTAGTGCAGAAATTCATTCAAGAGTTCCTCGTGCCCAGCCCCCCACCTCCCTGTAACACTAAGTTTTGGTAATGATCCTTTGCTGTGGATTTGGAGTGGTGCTGGAAGAGCTGTGGCCCTGACACTCCTTTCAAGGCTCTGAGATGCTGGGGGTCCATGTCCTCACAACGCTAAGTGCTGTAAAAACCTGCCAAGAAGATAATGATCTCTGAAAGGAAGTTAAAGAGAAATACAGTCCAAAGCCCTGGTCCTACCAAGCCTCCCTCACCGCTGAGTAGCATGCACACTGCTTGCTGCTTTACAGAAACGGAGCCTAAAGGAAAAGCACAGACACAGCGGGTATGCGGAAGAGGCAGGTACGGATTCAGGAATGCTGTGGCATTGTTGACAACCTGAGGTTTTATAACCCGTAATTTTCCAAGCAGAACATACTTCTGTGTTATACTCATCTCCCTGCACACACGTCCAAGGTTGTTTTGACCATACCTGCAGCTGCCACAAAACACAGGGCCATCAATTTAGCATTGAACAGTACCACCTTTATGTGCTGGGAGAGCTTTATTTGGCAGCACCTAGGGGTTACTATAGCAGGCAGAAAAACATATCTTGCAGTTCACTGCAGGACTAGTCACTGTGCAGACTTCAAGTCAAACCATGAACAAAAAAAAAAAAAAAAAAAAAAAAAAAAAAAATCAAAGAATGAAATGGATATCCTAAGGTCGTAGCCTCACCCAGACTTTGCTACCTAAGTCTGCAAACAAGGCTACATAACCTTGTAACCCCTGACATTTCTGAGATCTGTAAAAAAATCCAAACCTCTTATCTCCACAGGTCTCAAATATTTAATATACATGATTCTCTTATCCACTCAAAATGCTCCTAATTTATCTGATGAACTCTAATCCTTCAAATCTTTCACTCCAGAATGAGAAAAAGGAAGAGGATCATTTCATATGTACAAAAAACATACCTAGAGACTGAACTATTTACTACCAATGTAATATGGCTGGAGGAAAAAATGCAAGCCAAGAGTTATCTGACAGTCCAAACTCTTTCTGGCACTTGTGACTACATCTGAGTATGTGAGGACTTGTCTGGCCCCCTTTTTCATTTTGCTTTCTTAACTTTCCAAAACAAAATGGGTTTAGAGGAAAGGCGTTCACGAGTGGAAATTTCTGCTGGGTGGATAATTCATCCTGTGCTAGCTCTTTCCCGCTTGCGGGGCCTATTGTAAATTCATGTAAGAGAATAAATACAACTTGAATTTTGAGGTACAGAAGAACCATAACCAGCTTTCTGGAACTACATGCAGCCGTGCTCCAACTGGCCTTTTCCTGGCAGGAGCTGTGAGTTCCAGGAGCCTATGAAAATGCAAAGACCTTTCTACTCTGCTGTTTATAAAACACAGGACGGTAATACAAACTAACTTCTGCTTGCCCCCCTTCTCTGTTTTCTCCCAAGTATCACGTGAGGAAAAAACCCACCTAATAGAATCATAGAATCATAGAATTTTTAAGGCTGGAAAAGACCCCTAAGATCATCCAGTCCAACCATTAACCTACCACCACCAAGTCTATCCTTAGACCATGTCCTCAATATCTGCAGAAGGAAGTCTTCCTCAATGTGGTGCTTTCTCTATGTACCTAAAGTCAAGTCAGAACTTTCAGAGAAAGCTTTTAGATGGATTTCTTAGGAAGAAAAAAAAAAGCAAAACTAATTTGTGATTAGAATGCACAAAGATGTTCAGTCAGCTGGAAGCGTTCCTGAAAAGCGAGGGGAAAACAAGGCAATCAGTTCATTCAGCTGCCCTAGAGGGTAAATGCAAGCTTGAACACTGTCTACAAATTCTGACTGTTAAGAACAGCTTGACCAAAAGTAGTGGGTTTTTGTAGGCATTGTGGCACCTGTGAAATCCGTTGAAGTAATAAAATATATAGGACAGACCCTGGCACCAAAGCAAAGAGGACAACAAGAAGGAGATTCACTCTATACTACTGCTCCTGATGTAAGGTTCCAGTCCCTCACTCAAAGATGAAGTTGCTAAAAGCTGTTGTTTCAGATGGTAGCAGATAACTCAAGGAAATGAAAACAAAACAGGCTTTCTGGGTTTCAAGTTTACTCCAAAAAGCATACATCTTAGTGTTCACAAAACTTTGCTTAGCAGCCCACAAAATACTCTTCTTCACAATGATCTGTCAGTAAGACAGGTTTCCTGAGTTGCCAAAATGTTTTAAGAAGAAAACCAAACCAGGTTTGGATTTTTTTTTTTTAATGTGAGGAAGTTCTCTTTTCAATAGTTTTTCCTTTATGCCTGCTTTAGGGTAAGGAATAACCCTGATTCACATCACTAGGAATGATGGCAGGGTGCTCTGAAGGATTAGTCAGTTCATGTCTGTAAATAGTTATGGATTTACCAATCCTCAAGCTGTACATGGTGTGGAGAGGAACCCAAAACTAAAAACCCTTCTGAAGAGCCATCATCTGTGAACTCAAAGTCCCAGACTTCTCCCTCAAATGGGCCTATTGGATTGGGAACCTGTCAGCAGCACTGCTGGTTTGATCCTGAGATTGCTATTTTTGACATGACTGCTTTTACCCACCAGTGTCACACAAGCCTCAACTTGCTTTAGGCAGTGAGGCAATGTGTGAAAACCCCTCCTCTTCCCCTCCCCTGGCCCTACTCTCATTGTTGTGCTCAACATGGAAGTTTCACTTTACTCGACCTGTTCAGTTTGACAGAAAAGGGAAAAGTATTTAATGTCTAGCATAATTTTAGCATATTTAATGCTAACATAGCTGGGCTGAACACCTTTGTGAACCAGCCTGCACCATAAATCTGTGAAATCTGCCTGCAGGCAGTGCTAACTTCCTTTAAAATACATACTTATCCCACAGACTTCGTATCCTAGGAAATCTGCAGACAGATTCCCACTGCCTTCGTAATCTCATTTTTATATACCTTTCTCTGAGAAAACATAAAGCTCCTTTAGAGGCAAGCAGAAAGCAAAAGACAATAAACCATTTAGCTAAATGCTACGCATAAACAGCTACAATGCCATGCAATCATAAAACGCCATTAATCATTTACATCAGGAAATGCCAAAGTAAGGGTGAACACACACAACCTTATCTGTTCCTTGTGTACACATGCAGGTTACAGGCTTTAGTTAAATTACTCGTGTGCACAACACGCAATGGATAAATGGGGTTCTGCTCCTTGGCTCTGGGTACTGACTTCCTACAGTTTCACAAAAAATATGTTCACTGACTGGACCCAAGTTGTGGCTTCATCTTGGAGCATTTTTATCAGTGTTGGTTTAACATCTCTCCTTGAAAGAGAAAAGATTTGTTTCTTGTAAAACTTCGTCTAAGGTGTTTCTGCCTTACGTAAGGCATTTGCCTACTTTTAGTTGTATTTTCAGTGACCACCTCTCCAACCCTGGACAGAAAGCTTTCTGGTAGCATCTGAACACTGTGAAGTCCTTTTGTGATCCTCTGTAGGGAGATGCGTAAAAGTTGTTCTTCCAAACATAATTGCAAAGCAACTGTTCTGGAGAGGTTTTCTTCCAGTGCTGTTCTTTTATTCAGAGCGGTATCAGTCTGGGGTTGGGGATTTTTGGTGGATTTTGGGGGTTTTTTGCTTGTTTAGAACTCAGAGAGAAGTTTTGTCCCAAATAACAGAAACCAAGTCACATCCAGTGCCTTGCCATTAGCTCTCACAGAGCCTGTCTATGAATGTACCATGCTCCAAACAAAGCCAGTCAGCAAGTTCAGCTAAACACTTTACATGGTCCTCTCTGCATCCTGCTCTGAGATCTAGTCCCAGGCACTCTGGAAAGAGGTACAAAAGGATCCAGTCGATCCTGTGCATATAAAGTGTTTTTGCCATCCCCTGTGGGATACTTTAGGGTTTACTTTGTCCTGTTGGAGTTGTTCAACCCATTTTTTGGGGCGATCTTACAGGAGAAGGTACGTGTGTAAAGTTCACTGAGGCAGACCTGAGATGCACAAGCCTTTAAAGAGAGGAAAGGAGAGAGAAAAATCCAGAAACATTTTCACCAGCTAAGGACACCGATAAAGAAATGTCTCTTATTTTGGTTTTTTTTTTGGTTTTTTTTATATATATCTTTACAGTGTCCCGGGCATTGCAGGGCTGGGAGCAAAGCCGCACAACCCAGGCAGACACAGCATAGTTCAGTCATCTCACCTGGGATGGCTGCACCATCAAAACCTCTTGCTGCATGTTTTTGACACGTATGTTACCGAGAACCTGATAAATGGGGGAGAAAGTGCAGCCCTTGGATTTAGTCTCAACATGATGGAAGATCTGACAGCTGGGTGTCCTGAGCAGGGTAAGTGCAGCATTAAAAGCAGCTTCCTGCCTGAGCCTGAGCTGCCAGTGGTGCACGAGGGACGTAGCCAAAAGCAGAGGAGAGCATTTATATCTTTATGGTGCTAGGAAATCTGCTCAAGACAGGAGAAACACTTTGTTAAACTGAAGAAAGCAAGCAACAAGCACTCATGATTCGATTCCAGGCTTTTATCAAGAGAACCACAGACATTGGGGGAAAAAAAATATTACAAGAAGCTTAGCATTTAATGCTCTAAAGCAGTAAATCCACAGCAAATCCTCCTGAATCTAAATATGCCTAAGACATATTTTAACTTATTTTTTTAAGTTTTCTCAAATGCCGTCTTATGTTCCCAAACAACTAAGCTCCACCATTACATCTGCTTTCTCAGTATTCTGCAAATCATGTTATATCCAGGGCCTTGAGTGCCTTTTTAGCATCCCAAAAGCTCTTTCCAATAAAACAGTAAGATAAATCCATTCATTTGTATCTATCTCCACCCAAAAGTGTTCAATAGATTAAAGCTGATCTAAGCAGTAATTTTTTTTCACAGTTAAAGATTTGCTCTACAGTTATGCACGTTACTGACATATAGTTTTATAACTCATCCAGAATAGCATTGGAAAGGTTTTAGTAAAAAAAATAAAGAAACCTCTCTCTTGTGAATACTGACTCTGAACAAAGAAGACAGTGGCTGCTGCAATTTAGCTAAAGGTATGTTTTTCACCTCGATGTTTTAGATTTAAATTAAGTAAAAACTTACCACAGTGTGGAAATTAATTAATATTTATTTAATGGTACTGTGGTGGTTTTGCAATGTGGCTTCTTTAAGAAGCAGCTAGAAGTTTCTTAAAAGGGTCCAACAAAGTAAATTCTAGCTGGGCTCCCAAGGCCAAACTCCCAAACCCTGTTGCTGACAAGGCCAGCCGGGCCAATCAGCGCTGGTCACAGGCCTCTGGGAATCACATTTTAGAGAAAGAAAAACACAAAGAGCCACATTTTGCCACCAGAGAAGGGAGTGAGAAGATGTAAGAAACTTTGCAGACACCAAGGTCAGTGAAGAAGGGGAGGAAGAGGTGCTGAGAGAAGATCCCCTGCAGCCCATGGAGAAAACCATGATGAAGTGGGTGTCCCCCCACAGCTCATAGAGGATGAAGAGACCTCACTTGCAGCCTATGGAGAGGCACCTGGGTCAGGNTGAGGCCCTGTGGGAGAGGACTCACGTGGAGAAGGTCATAGAGAACCTTCTCCCGTGGGTGGGACCCCATGTTGGCACAGGGAAAGAGTGTGAGAAATGCTCCCCCTTCACCCCCAAGAAGGAGAACAACTCATGAGGAACTGGCCAAAGACTGAAGCCTCCATTCCCTATTTCCCCCTCTTTCCCCTGTGCCATCCTGGGCAGGAGAAAATCATTAATAAAGTGAAGTCTGCAAAGAAGGGAGGGGCAGGGGGTGGTGTTTTAAGAGCTGCTTGTACTTCTCATTATCCAACTCTGGTTTCTCTCTGTATGTAGTGCAGTGTAATAGAGAGTTTTCCTGCCTTTCTTCTGTGTTGAGTCTGTTTTGCCCATGACGCTGATTGCAGAACGATCTCTCCCTGTCCTTATCTTGACTCCTGAACCTCTCAATAGACATTTTCTTCCCTGTCCAGCCAAGAGGGAAGTGACAAGAGCAGCTTTGGTGAGAGTCTGGCCTCCACCCAGGGTCAAACCACCACAGGTGCCTTTTCATTGTGCTACCAGAGTCCACACATATCTTGAGATCACTTTGTGGCTTATTTCTTGTAAGACGGGTGTGACAGCTAAATATTACCGTGTTTGGCAAACTTGGTCAAAAGCCCTCCTTGCTCTTTGCAAAAACAAGATTGTTAATGAAAAACAATCACAGGAGGAAAAATAAATTAGCCCAACTTATCACATGAAATGGAAATTTTATGAACACCTTTGGATGAAAAGAAAAGAGAAAGTAGCCATAATATCGCTTACTTCCATGAGACAGTTCCCACTTTGAACGTGACTGAGCTCAGTGGATGGGAAGAGGGGAGCCACACACAGAAAATACACCCTGACCTGTTGTCCCTTCCAAGCCAGGCAAGTAAATGTCTGATTACGCTACATTCCTGGGAGCACAGTGCTTTACTGGCCGCAGCTCTACTACCACGATAGGGAAAAACACCTTTTAAAAACGAAAACAAGCTATATCAGTAAAAGTGCACTTTTGCAGATAACTGCTTCTACAGCTGGGACTTCTGCTGGCACAGCGATGTCAGTCATGGGTCACACTTCGTCACAGCACTCACAGACAGAGCTGTGCCAGCAGAAGTTTGCCATGTAGTCCCAGTGGGAAACTCAATGTCAACTAAAATGAATCTGCAAAGTTTTGTGGTTTTCATGCTGCGGCCGAATGAAGTTTTTCTAGCAGTCTGATGATGGGGACTCTTATTCCTGTGCTGCTGACCTGTTAGGATCTCAACTTCCATGGACAGAAGAAACCTAAACTTAGCTGGGGAACACAACAACACCTATTTATGTTGTATTTTATTCTTTGTTAAATACACAAAATTAAGTAGAAAGAGCCCTTGTTAGGAAGAAAAGCCAAAACAAAATAAATTACATTGTGCTGTACTTCAGCAGTCCAAGCAGACCACCCTCGCTTTCAACACTAAGAAAAGAACAAAACTGAAAGTGGTTAACAAGATCTGTTTAGCAGTCAGAGACACATGGCAAAGTTCCTACCGTTCAGTTAAACCGAACAGTCAAACTGTAACAGAGCTTTTGTCATCTTCCATCATCTCTGCAGTCAGTGGGCAAGGAGATTTAATGCCTGAGTTGATGCTTAAACCTAAGTTCTGTTGGGGTAAACTGACACAATACTGTGGGTCGTGTGTACGGTGATGCGTATCATTATTCCAGAGCATGGAGCAGTGAGGTGTCAGAAGTGGGCGCTGCCGATCTGCTCTGGAGCAAAATTACAAAACCAAGCTGTAAATAACCTGCCATCACTCTCTGTGGAGGTAAAGAAAGCTACAGGCAAGCGCTTCAGTGCCTCTGAACCCACTTGAGTCCAATAATGAATAAAGCCATCTGAAGCACAGGGCTATGGAAAGGAAAAGGGCTACATACAGGAAGTGGGGTCAGGCTGCGGCACTTCCACGCAGTGCAGAGTAAACTGCTAGTGTAAAGCCTGTCTTTATCTTTTGTGAGGTATGGCCAGCACATGGCTGTACCTAAAGCTGACAGTGTTTCAGAAGAGCAACATTTGGCAGTATAAATTTCACCATCACTTCCTATTTTGATATCGAGAAGGCAGAACTAAAATCGACGACAGTGCTATGTTTGTAAAGGCCATGCTCCACCGTCGTCAGAGACTTTTTGCCCTCCAAATTGGGATACAGCTTCTAGGAATTCCTTGGGTTGTGTCACAGGGAAAACTTTGTNTTTTTTTTTTTTGTAGCAGGGAAGAAAAAAGCATCGGGGCAAAAACATCTCAAAGGAATGGTAGAGGCTAAAAATAGACACATTATCATCACTTTCATTATCAGCCATGTCTACATGCACTAGAAGTATAATAACCGTGAGTGACTTCAGGATGAGGTGCTTTCCCCTCCAGGTTAGTTTTAGGTTGCTGGGAAGCAAGTTTGTGTTTGGCTGGACAGCAGACCATTACAGAGAGGGGATGGCACAGGTATGAGTTTAATTGTAGTGAAATACATGCACCCCATCCCCCCCTCTGTTAAACAAGGCCATCTAAAATGCTTATCAGCAGAGCCGGCTCACGAGAAGTTGTAACTCCCCAAAGCAAATACTTAGCCTATTCAGAGTTTCAAAAATAGCCTGATAAAGGCTACTTGTCTTAAGATTTCAGAAGGTCAGATAAAACTCGGTGTGTCTGCGCAACAGCAGAAAGCAACTGAGCCCTCTACCATATTTATGAAGAGTATTAAAGTTTAAAAAGCAAACCCCAAACTGTTAGAAAAGCTCCGTGTTTAGTGTTATTTTATTTACGAGTGCCACAGCCTGAGCTTGAAGCTCAGCTGTTCTTGCAGGTGGCATTCCTTGCCATTTTCTTTGTACAGGACTGGTCCAGACCCCCGGGAGAAAAGGCAGAGACCCACATCTCCCCAAAAACACCCTCACCAGCCCCAGTGCCTAGAGACGGTCCCAGCCCGGGACGTTGGCCGACCCGGAGAGGACTGAGGCCAAGTGCTCGTGTTAGCCCCGCGGACGGGGCTCACCCCACTGCTGCCGCCCTCAGACGGGGTTATAGGGTGAGCCTGGCGACCCCGAAAAGCAGCTCGGGAGGCGGTTGCCAACGCCGCCGCGGCCCAGGCCCCAGGAATCCCCCCGCCGCCGCCGGGCCCAGGGCCGGGACCCCAGCTGCCTCCTTAACCTCCAGCCTCCCCCGGGCTGCCCCTCGCTGGGAATATGCCCGCAGCAATGTCCGCCCACC
>VXBZ01012551.1:21564-44187 GCA_013399135.1 Heliornis fulica | reverse complement strand
TGTCTCCCGCTCAGGTGTGAGAGAGACTTCAGGGGTGCTTCTTGCCCTGCGAGTTTCAGAGGAGGGGAGGTGAGTAGGGGACTACTCACCCCAGGGTTGGGAGAATGGGAGAGGGAAATGGCTGTGGGCGAAGATAGGGGGCTGCGGGGGCAGAGCTCCAGGTGTAACTTGGGGGTGCATCCTTCTCCTCATTTACAGTCAGTCACATTTGTTTCTCCACAGGCAGCAGCTCCTTTTCTGGGATTTTTTTTTTTGGTGCAAAATCTGTTGTACAGACCCGTGTGGAAGGGAGATGCTCTTCTGGGCAGCTGAAGCAAGGAAACGCAGGTAAATGTCATTCTAGCATTAATGCCCATCTTCCCTCAGACACACCACAGTAATTCAAATGTCTGTTCCCATCTTCAATGAGGAGGACTATGGAACTACTGTAAGGGAAAGATGGATTACAAAAATAAGTATAAAAACAGCAGCCTGGGGCAGGGAGGGATGTAGTTCTGTATGCAGACCTGTGGGACAGCCAAGGTGGTGAAATGGTGCTGGAAAAAGCACTGGAGAGGTGAGGGGAGGTGTCTGAGGGAGAGGCTGGGTGGCACAGGGTGGGACAGATTGGGCCCAAGAGCCTTTTATCCAAACTTGGTTTCTAGTGCAGCTACCAGGACTTGTGATGGACAAGAAAAAAAAAAAAATCTTATTTCTTATCAGAGAGTGGGACATGCAGAAAAAGCCTCTGCAACAGAGATGGGGGTGAGGATAGGAAGTGGGCTTCAGAGCCAGGAATGGGGGGCATGTTCAATGTAAGCGTGTAAGTCACTCCCAGGGCCAGAATCTATCTGCAGCAACAATGTCGTGTCTGACAAGCTGGAGACTCACGAGGGGACTGCAGAGTCGTGGAGGAAGACCAAAAAGATGCAGGTGCTGACTAGCCCACAGTGCATATTGAAGAGTCTCATGGTGAGTCTTGCGTTACATCTGCCACTGCTGTAGGAGACATACATGCCTAATGCCCATCCAAATAGAACACCTTCCCCAAACCTGCTCTGCCTCTGTGTTTTAAATTTGTGCTCTTTCACTCCTCACTGATGCTTTTTAACCGAGAAGGGAGGGCTGTTTTTCATAGAATCATAGAATGGCTTGGGTTGGAAGGGACCTTAGCCATCATCTTGTTCCAACCCCCTGCTATGATCAAGGACACCTCCCAGTAGATGGGTTTGCTCAAAGCCCCATCCAGCTTGGCCTTGAACACTTGCAGGGAGGAGGCATCCACAGCTTTCTTGAGCAACCTATTCCAGTGTCCCACCACACTCACAATAAAAAATGTCTTCCTTATATCTGGTCTAAATCTACCCTCTTCCAGTTCATTGCCATTACCCCTCATCCTTTTGTTACATGCCCTTGTAAAAAGTGTTACCCCCACCTGTCACCCTCACACCTGCTTGGCTCAATCCTTTCCTGTGACACTGAGCATATAGTTACATTATGCAAACACTGTTACCGATTTTGTCACAGATCGTTTTACATATGCACATACGTCTGATTTACAAATTATGATTTCCTGATGTAGGGGGGAATGCCAGGTGAGATTTAAACATCCAGGAGCCACCTATGGGCCCTGTGCAGGTCAACGTTGCCAAATCATCTCACAAACACATAGTGTCATTGATAGTCAGGGATTTTATAAATATTTGTAAACAAGCCAACAAGACAAGCCAATTCTGGAGCAGGGAGGATGTGATTGCACTTAGAGAGTATTCTTGGGCACAGATTTATCAGGGAGGGGAACAGAGCTGCAGAAGTCAGGATGTTTCTTGGCAAAAGCATGTCAGTGTGGAACAAACAGGTCCCGTTTAACAAACTCACGTATTATAGTTCATTGTATATCTGAACAGCTTCAGGCCCAGTTAAACAAAGCCCTTATAGAGGGATGCTGCTCCATGAGCAAGTTCGTAGACCAGGCAGATCTTTCCCAACCCAACTGCAGGGGAACAAGAGCCAGAAAATTGCTTTCTGGAATTACACCTCCCCCTCAAAAACACCCAAACAACCCCAAACAAACAGCCAACAACGCGTTAGGAGCGGTGCAGCCAACGTTAACACAGGCAGGCGTTTCTGAGGCAGGAAGATCCCGGGTTCTGAGGGAAGCCGCTCCAGCGGCCCGCAGGAGATGCCAGCCACCATGTTGGCTCTCTGAGGCTCGACCCGCCCTCGGAGTGTATGTGTGTCAACTCTGCTCGCAGGGCAGCGGGGACACTCCTGGCTTTGTGTCGAGGCCGCCTTTCAGGCCGGGTAAGAACCGGGCTGGCGGCGGTAAGTCAGGCCCGGCAGGGCACCGTGGGAACGGCAGGCCCTGGCAGCGGCGTGTCGGGGGACGGTGATAGAGCTGCACTGCTGCCGGAAGTACCCGGCCCGTCCGCCGACGGAACCGTGCCGCGATAGCCGCGGCGGTTCCGCAAGATGGCGGCGTCCGTGGGGCGCTGCTTGTGGAGAGGTGAAGAGACCTCGCTGTGTCTCGCTTTTCCCCGCAGGGAACGTGTGGGGGTTTGGCTACCGGCTCTGCTTTATCACCAGCCGCTGAGTTTTCCCTTGGGAGCGGGAGCGGAGGGCGACCCTGCGTGGCGGTGGGACCTGGCGGGCAACCCGTGGGGCGCCGGTCTGAGGTGATGTTTGGTTTTCCCTCGCAGTGTTGTCCCCGCGTTGCGGGTGGATCTTACCCGGAATCAACCAGCGCCTCGCCGCCGCTCCCACGCTGATAAGCACCGTCCCGCCCGCTCGACCCTACGCTGCGACGACGAAGTGAGTTCATCTTCCATCCGAAGTAGCTCTCCGGCTCCTCGTGTGTCCCGTGGTGGTAGGGGTAGTGACGTTTTCGGTGTCTGCAGTGTTGCTATCACAGCCGTGCTGGATTTGTTGATGTTCCACAAGTTGCTAGGTCTGCGGGAAACATTGTGGAGAGAAGATCTAAGCTGGACTCAAAGGGAGTGTTTCTTGTTAAGTTTGTGATAATGAATGGAACAGTTATGAGGAAAAATTTACTTGATATTTCTGATGTGTACTTTTGGACAGTGTAGCAGGTTACATCTTGGGGAATAATGTCAACTGGTGAACTTGTGAGATTTGTTTCAAGCTTTTCCTATTCTTGCTTCAGGTTGCTTTTTGTGGTTTGTTGAAGTCTAATATGGCATTAGTGAGAGAAGTAAAAATGACCACTGTGCACAGACAGTGAAGCATACCATACACTAAGTGTTGGGGGTTCTTTCACCCTAGTTAAGAGGGAAGTGGAGTATCTAGCTGTTACTTAAGTGTATTTTCCTTAATTTGAGTCTTTGAAGTTAGGCAGGAGACTAAGAATTTGGGCTAATGTGAAATTGTGTGCTAAATGATGCCAGAAAGGGAGGATAAACCACTTTAGAAAGGTGGACTGCCTTGTTCTGCTGGAATAAAAATGCTTCAGATGTGTCTTCTGATAACTACGAAGGTGTGTGGGATTTGCTGGATTTAGGAGCAACTCAGGCACATTACCTGCTTCCAGCCCATGCAAAGGCAAGACCTGTGAAAGGTGGTGTGTTAACTTAAACCCATTTTGCTTTGATACTGGAGGGTGGTATTAACTTGATTCCATGAAACAAAAAGTGGTTATGTTGTTTGAGTAGCTTAATTGCCTTCAGAGATTTTGTCTCCTGAGCATTTGTTTTCTGTCTTGGCTATCTGAGACAAGTAATCTGAATGAATTTAAGCAGTGCTGTTCATCTTTAAGTATTGAACCTTCCTTGTGAACAAACTGTTACTTGATAACTGTCATGTGACAGTTTCTACTTTTTTCTCTTGGAGCTTGTGCTGAACATCAGTTGATGATCTAACAATTTGGAGGGTGTTTTTGTTTGGGTTTTTTTTGCCTTAGAACTGCAAAAAAAGGCTCACACAAGACCAAGCAAGAAGAAACAAAAAAGAAACAAGTGACTAGGAGGCGGCAGCTGCTGAGCAAGCCAGTGGATGATGTATACTTGACATGGTATTATGAGCGGCCATCCTATAATGTGGAAGAGGCTGTAGGTATGCTGAAGAAATTTCAGGAACTGGACTTCACTTACCCCAAACAGTACATCTATATTAATGTATTCCTGGATATGGCTATAGACAATAAGGTAGGTTGGAAATCTATACATATTTTGATAGCTTTTTTAAAATGGGGAAAATTATGTTTTAACTGCAGAACAGGTGCTGCTCTCGGCCTTCTCAGATGCCTCTTGCAGCTTCTCTGACTGTCAGGATAATGTGTGCTTTTTTTTGGTGGCTTTGGCTTTTATGCATGTATAATCATTAAACACCCCTTGTGGTCCTGAGGTGAAGGTAGCACCATCAAGGATTTTGAATACAGACTGTTAAGTGACATGAAATTCATTTCTGGGCAAAGCTATCAAACTAAGCTTTACTTGGGTTCTGGCTTCCCAGGTAAAGATGTGCTACCAAAATTGTGTGTGTTGTTCGGGATTACTGTTACAGGGAGAAGTGTAAAGACAAGGCTTCTTCCTGCCTTTGGTTTTCATCTTGGTTTTTTACTTATTTTAAAAAAAAGTAAAAAAAAAAAGTTCCTTGAAAGTAAGCTATTGCTTGTTTGTCTATGACCTTAAAGGTGTCTAGCCCAGTAGGAGCAGGATTGCTCCTTAGGGGACCATCTCCAAGCAATTGTATAACTTGCTCATAAGTCCTGATTTCCTTTTTTTTGTTTTAATATTTTTCTTTCCTTTTCAGAAAAAAGTGGATCCATTTTCAAGCACTATTCTTCTTCCATATCGCTTTACAGATGAAACAAAAAAGGTCTTGGTTTTCACAGAGGTGGGTAAGCCTTTATTACTTGCTTTATGCATGTTGTGTATCTAACATGCTCTTATTTAATAGCACTTTTGGAAGTTGGATAGCTGTATTTAGCAGCGCTTAAGTAGCATGTTCTGTGTTTTTCTTTAGAGTAAGGTATTGGCTCCATCCAGTGGATTGTTCATTAGTTTCCAGAGGATGGAGGGAGGAGTGAAAAGGCTTTTGATAGAGCTGCATGGCGAATGGAATGGGCTATTCTTCAGTACAAGTAGACTAAAGACTGTTTCTTCTTGGGGCCTGGAGTGGGGTATTAAATTGCTCTGTATTAAATCACTATCTTTAGATATTTGTGGTCTCAGATTGCCTTAAATGATTCTTCTTAACCTGTGAATAGCCTGTTTTGATACCCAGATAAATCAGCCACCCAGTGCTGCTGACACAGACTGATGAGTAGTACAGATGTTACTAATTTTTTTTTTTTCCCTCAACAGAATGAGCAAGAAGCTGAAATAGCTCGAGAGAATGGAGCTGCTGTTGTAGGAGGAGTTGAATTAATCAAATGGGTATTTATTTTTTTATTACTTGCATAAGTGTCCTAACTTAAATGGTAATTGAGGTGGAGGGAGCAAGAAACCTCATGTGCAGTAAACTCCAGTTTGAAGTTAGCAGCTAATATGAAAAGTGAGATGTGGGTTTCTATGCTCAGGGGTGCTTGTAGGTTACCTTGCGTACTGAGGTCATGTACTGTTTTCCTAAATATGTGTATTTATTACAGATTTTGGAAGATGAAATCCAAGTGGACTTCTATGTAGCTGTTCCTGCAATAGTACCTAAGCTACTACCATTGAGAAACAAATTGAAACGGAAATACCCAAGCACAAAAAGAAGTAAGAAGCAATTCTTTCTTACAAATCTTCAGTACTGAACAAGATTTAACTCTGCGAGTGATGCTGAAACTTGTTTTTATGAGGATGTATAGTTATCTGCAGTATGTATGTGACAGAACTGCTTGTTTTGTCTTAGATCAAAGTAGTTCTAGGAATATAGAACTGTGCTTTTCTCCTATGAGAGAAAAGGAGATAATAGGTTTAGAATCAAGAGATAAGTTTGCCTACTAGCTGCCCCTGTGCTTGTTATTGCTGATGAACCATAACAGTTTTGTCAAGTTACCCAGGAAAACAGAAACAACTTTGAAAAAAACATGGTTTTCATGTTTAACAACATGAAAAAAAACAGTTGTTGGAATCCCAGCTTCATGACTGCTACTGCTCCCTCTGCCTTCAAGTAGTGCTTCTCACTACTTGATGAGGGAGTTTATTGTGCTTTTCCTTAGCACAGCCTGCTTCCTTGTCTGCCTCTCTTGCACAGTGATGAAAATTTTTTGGTCTTCAGGTCAGGTTTTCCCAGCAGCAAATGTCAGCCTCTCTGAACACTTCTGTCCTCCCTTGCTGACTTTGTTTTAGCTGTGTGTCAGGTCTATTTCAAATACAGGAAGAAAAAAAAAAAAGGCCTGTTACTCACCCATGGAGTCTGTGCAGGCTGTGTGAAGCACTGAGTTTTGAACCAGATCTCTTTCTTCCCTGCCCCAGCTGTCTTAACATTTTGCAAGCTGCAGGCAGCATTTTTAGACTCCTAAACATTTAAGACAAACCTATTAACCTGTCCAAAACATTGCAACAGAGAATTCCCCAGATGCTTTTTGGAACAAATTTGAGCTACGTTATGCTATTCATAGCTCAGTTGCTTTGTAGCTTATCCAGGGCTGATTTCTCTTGGAGCCATCAAAAGATATGTGGGAGAAATAATGCTAGTATTTAAAGCAGTTGAGCAATGGAGTAAATCTGTCAAATGACCGTTTGCAGCTGAGATAAGGAACAGCAGTCTTGGGTTGTGGAAATGGCTGGATTGTGCCAGAATGGTCCATGTTGTGTAGAACAACTGTGCTATTACGTACTTTTAGAATTTGTTTTCAAGCAACACTTGGAGCTTGTTCTCAGCCTAACTTGATAGGTCTTGGTCTTTCAACCTGCTTTAATTATATAAGGTAATAACACTATGATTACATATACATAAGCACATTCTTTATTTGAAGAGAAACCTTTGTTACCTTTCCTACTTTATTAGCTGTTCATGTATGCTGATTAATGAGGAAGAAGGGAATACACCAGTGCTTTATATAGTGTGTGAGGACACCATAGTCTTGTCCATGAAACTGCGTTTTTCAGTGGAGTTGAACTGCCTTGATTGCAAGATCAAATCCTCTGTTTTCTAATACCACACTTAGCCACAGTAATAAGCATAACTCAAACAAACCTTTTGCTTTTTTTTTTTTTTAATTAGATTCCCTGGGCCATGACATTCCTAAAATGCTGCAACACTTCAGAGAAGGTCTTGAGTACACGGTAGAAGATGAATCTGTAATCAAGACAAGGATAGCAAGAGTAAGTTGTATATAGAGTTCTTTAATTAGTTTTCTACTGATAAGAGCTGAAGTTAATATTAAGAGGTGAAAAATATGCTTTTAATCTATGTATTCCCAAGATTTTGATCATATTCTCCAACGTGTGAAGTAAATGGAACTTTTGCTCTTTGTTGTGTGACATCTTCAGTTGATGTGAGCCCTGTACGTTGTTAATGTGTGATGATAGAAAAATGTAGTTCCAATAAAACAAAGAGTAAGGCATACCCGATGCTAAAAAGTTAAGGATGCAGATAACGGGATTTGTCTTTGCCACTATACTGACAAGGAATTTTAAAGATGAACAAAATAGGATGAAAAAGGTATTATTCCTAAGATATTATTCCTAGTAATCTCATGAGTTGACATCTTAACATAGGTTTTACTTTCCTCCTGCCTTCCATGGCACACTTCTATGAGTAAAATAAAGCTTATTTGATTTGTTGTGTGGGGTTTTTTTTTTTAAGTAAATAAACTGTGGGATTTAAGTCCACGGTCAATATGCACAGGTGGATGAAAACCTATTTGCTTTAACCTAGTCATTAAAGATTCACTTAATTGTGTTAGCTCGAGCCCTGGACTGGAGCAAAAGTTCAGAATGGTTTGCATTACACCTGAAAGAAAAAATTAATTTGTGCTTTGCTGTCATGTAAGAAATTGGGTTATATAAGAGTATTTTGTATCTTTTTTTTTAAAGCCAATGTTTTCCTTTTTTTTGTGTGTGTGTGTTTGTTTGCTTTTATAATATTATTTTTCCCTGCTACAAACTGTGGTTTTTGTTACCATTTGGGTTTTTTTTGTCTGTAGTCTATATGTAGTCCTGCCTGAGTTTATTTTCCTTTAACCAATACTGGCATGGAAAGAAAGTGTGCGAGTTATCTACCCCTGAAGCTTTGTCTGGTGGTGTTAGTGATAAGGAAGTTTATTGATTCTGGCTAGCTGCCCTGAGTTATGCATGTGAATTTCAAGGACTTGCTTGTCTATACCCAAAAGTGAGGTTTTGGGGTTTATTTTGGTAAAGTGTGTTAATATATTACACTTCAACACAGTCAGAGCGTATCTTTAGCTGTTAGTAACTTTAATGGACTCTGTGAAACACCTCAAATATATCTATCAGCCTTGGTTTAAGTATTGTACTTTATTTAGTTTTTGCTTTGGACTGCTTAAATTTAATCATAAAAGTTAAATCAACTGTAAAAAGTTAAATCATAAAAGTTAAAAGTTTAATAAAAGTTTAATCAGAAAAGTTAAATCAACTGTAAATCAGCCTAAAAAATACCCGCATATTAAACTTACGTAGTTTCTTTGTGTGTACTAAAGAAAAAAAGGGGTATTTTTAGTAAAGGTGAATAAAGAATTTTGATGTCTTGACAGTAGTCAGTGCAGTTGCAGTTGGTTCTGTTTAGCATGGTGTTCTGCAGCTGTGGCTTGAGCTTCTGGAATTAAAACAATGTCCTGTTGCTGAATTAAGATGTTGGTGTTAGCAGTTATTTCAGTTTCTGTGTCTAGGCAGCTCAGCCCTGCAGTTTCATGCCACTTCAGAAGATGTGGTACAGCCAGAGATGTCACACTGTGCAGGTAGACAGTAGTTTCTTGTGAATGAACTCTTAATCTTGGATCAGAAATAGCATGATGTGGGTTTTCTGACAGAGTTCACATGTGTGAAGTTAATGTCATCTACGTGGCAGAGGTGACTCCTAACGCGTAGTGTGTTGTGCTGTCATGCTATTGTGCACAGAGGAGTAACTTGGTGGTTATGGCATATGTAAAATGTCTCCACCCTCACTAGCTTCTATGCTTTAGCTGACCTAGTTTTCCTGCTGTTTGCATCCTGGTGCTGGAGGGGAATTGAATGCAGACGAGGCCGTGGGCGGCTGACAGAGCCTTGAGTGTTTAGGCATTATCTGCTCACCACTAAACTAAGGTCTTCTTTAGTTTAAATCATGTCAGTGAGAAAATAATAATTTATGAATTACAAAGAAGCATGAAGATCTGTTGCTGTATTTCAAACAGTAGTGTAGATGTTTTTGGGAGTTTGCCAAGCTGGTGTTTCTCAGAGATGTTTTCCCTTCAGTACTGCTGTCATCTCACTTTGCCTGTTAGTTCAGTTATGGCCAGTGGCTTGGTGTAACGCTGCACTTCTATGTAAAACAGCAGCATCAGTGGTGTTTTCTTAGTAGTAATTGGGATGTCTTTGAGAACCTTAGAAGTTGGCAGTGGTCAAGTTTAATTAGTAGGTCTAAAACTGTGAAACTGAGAATATGAAATCTTCTTTTAAGACACAGAGACAAATGAGGACACTTGGGATAGCTGCCTTGAGAATCAGGCTAACTGCAGAGGGCAGCTCCACTCACTTTTTGGAGGATTTTGACATAAGTCTTGATTCCAGACAGGGTGTGCTCTATGTGACAGCAGGAAGGAAATTCTGGTGTTATCTTCCTACCTGTGTGAAGAGCTGCCTGTGAAATGGTTCTTCCATGGAGAAGAATAAGGTGGTTTCAGGAGTTGAGACTTTAAGGGTTTGTTAGCAAGGATGTATTTTCTAGGAAGGGACATGTGTAGAGGAGCACTGTTTTGTTTCAGGGGGGGGAAGGGGGTGTGTGGTGTGGTTAGGAGTCTGGAGAGATGCATACTGAACCAGAGATCTCTTGGGTTTGGTACACACACCATACATGTGTGTGGAAATGATTTAAGGCAGGAAACAGAAACACCTGTGTGCACTAGAAGTAGCATCAACCTCCCATGGTTGTTATGGGACTGAAGTGTCAGTGACCCTTGAAAAAGGAGAAAAGAGATTTGAACTCCTGAAAGGAGTGGGGGAAAATCCCACAGATTTGGGATTAATGGAATTATAGGAATAACGTAAAAATGACAGAAGAATAATGTAAACAAATAGCCAGTTGTCTGTTTGTTACCTGTTTGAGCTGTTCTCTATGTGAGACACTGTATGGGAAGGCTTGCCTGTCTGCAATGCTGTTTATCAGTGTTGGGTACCAACTGTTGACAAGTCCAGGATGAAAGAGACGTTCAGTTTGAAATTATGTACCTTAGAGTTGCAGGAGTTGTGAACGTCTTGATGGTATGTGCTGGACTGTACCTGAATGACCTCTTCTCAGTGGC
Organism: Heliornis fulica; assembly: GCA_013399135.1. Taxonomy (NCBI): domain Eukaryota; kingdom Metazoa; phylum Chordata; class Aves; order Gruiformes; family Heliornithidae; genus Heliornis; species Heliornis fulica. The sequence continues at coordinate 33,800 of VXBZ01012551.1, read as the reverse complement.
CTGTGGGGACAGGACAAGGGGCAATGATCACAAGTTGGACCACAGGAGGTTCCGCACTGATGTAAAAAAAAAAAAACAACTTCACGGTGAGGGTGACGGAGCACTGGAACAGGCTGCCCAGGGGGGTTGTGGAGTGTCCTTCTCTGGAGACATTCAAGACCTGTCTGGACGCCGACCTGTGTGACCTGCTCTAGGGAACCTGCTTTGTCAGGGGGTTGGACTCGATGATCTCTGGAGGTCCCTTCCAACCCCTACAATTTTGTGATTCTGTGTGTGACATTTTCCTGCTAGTCTCGTACTAGCCAAAAGGTTGAATCTGGAATAAAATGGGACAAAGGATGTGGAAAAAATTGTAGTAAGTTAAACTAGGAATAGGAATTAACTCTTTAACAACCTGTTAACTATAACATCTATTAACTCTAACAGCCTTAGCAAGGGTATTTTTCTGCCTTTCTCTTTTCTGCAGAGTACATGGTGCTAGTACTTCAGAACTGTATCTACTTTGAGTGCTAGGATGAGAAAATGCTGTCTCTGCAGCCCCTAGGCAGAACCCTGTTTTTTTCCCTATTCTGAACATCTCGGGAAGGTTTGTTATTTGTGAAAGCAGGGCAACACAAAATTGCAGTGGTGCTTTTCTTTCTTTGCGACTGGTGCAGAAATGTTACATTGCTGTGTTCATCAGACTTGAGTTGTTGGTTCAGAGGCTTCCTTTTTTATCCTGAGAGAGGCGTCTTTCTGCCTTAATGAAAGATGATGTCCCAGAATAACATCCACGTGGAGTTGTTGCGTTATGCTGCTGCACAGCAAAATTAAACTTGTTAGCAGTAGCTCTAAAACTTTTTAAATAGACCTAGGTAACGTTTTTGTATACAAGCATTTGAATACTGGTTCTTGGAATTAAGTATAATTAAGAGTCTTGTGTTGAAATTAAGAGCAAATTTGGTTATTTTTTAATGATGCAGAGGTTGCATGGTATTGTAAGACGCTGGACCTTTGGTAATTGCTTGGCAGTTAATTGTGCACCATTGCAAAAAGGTTTAAAATAGTTGAAAAGGGTAAATCTCTTCACAGGCAGCGTGAGGAGTCAAAGCACCCTCTTGGAAAACAGAGCTGTGAACCCATGTCTCTTTTCTTGAACTTATTTCTTGGTTTGCATTTGACTGAAATACAAATAAATTTTTATTTTGGATAGTTGGAATTCCAGATCTTGCTATTGAGGGAACCAAAACAGAAATTCTGGGTGTGTCTGATTTTGTTTATTCTTCCTGATTTGTCTCTCTACAGCTGTAGTGGGGGATTTGGAGTAAGTGTTGGCCTGCCCTGCAACCACCAGTACCACAACTCTTAAGACCAATTAGGTGTCCTGAGAACTGATTTAACTTTCTGGTACAATGGTCACCGGGCAGCCCAAGTTTATTAAATGCTATGAGATAATGCCATAAATATTCCAGTTCCATTTTTGGAATATTTTTTTTTAACTGAATGACTTATCCTGTAGTTTTTGAGAGAAGTTGGTACCGTGGTTCTGGGCGAAGATGCTAAAACTCTTAATATTCTGATTATCACAGCCTTTACTGTAGGAGTTTTAAGTCCTCATGACTTGATGTGGGAAGCCCTTGGTTGAAGAAAAAGCTGGGAGAAGCATGGGTTGATTGGTGCTAATGTATATTTGTTCTGACAACTTAACAAAAAGGGCAGGAGGGAAGGGTAAAAAACTGATTCAGTGAACAGAGCATGGGCTCATCTGCCTTACTGTACTAGGCACTATTTTAGGAGTTCATGTTATAGCATGTATTCTTAATGCTGCTTGCTGAGGAACAGATCGTGACACTGAGATAGAGACTCAAGCTTTGTGCTTCTTGGAAATTTCTTGAATGTGGTGCCTATTAACTGCTGTCTGAATTCAAAGAGCGTATTTAGTTAAAACTGGTCATGCAGGTGAGTGTTACAAGACTCACTGGACACAGGAATAAGGGAACTTGTATCAACATCTTTGAAATTTAATTAGTATTACATATTTCTACACAGACTATGAGAGAGGCAGTTTTTGTTGGCTTTGGAGTTTTCCTGTTGACTCAGGAGTGCCAAACCTGTAAAAAAATAGTTTCACTTACCTTTAAATACTGTTTCCTACTACTTCTTAATTACATTTATTCAATTAAACAGCTTTCAAATATTACAGAGACTAGAACATTAGATCAGATGATAAATACAGTTCATTTGAATAGCAAAAATAGAGGATGAGTGCCACTCATGAATAAAGGAAAGGGTTACTTCATTTTTCCCATTTAACTTATTTTGAAGTTGCATCAAGCTTTTTGTTGTTTTGTTTGTTTTATTGTTATAGGCAGATAGCCTCATCTAATTTTGGGTAAGATGCTATGTCCATTTCATTAGATGGAGCAGACTGCTGTTGACCCATTGATTTGGTTTTGGTGTGGTGTTTTTCTTTTTGAGGACCAGACACATTTAGAGAAGGTAATGAACAATGGAAGTGGCATTCTTGGTTAGCTGGCAACAGCATAGCGTTTGGGTTTTGTGTAGTATGTAGCAGAAGTCACTCTTGGTGTTTGTAAAGTACAGAGTCACTTGCACATTGCAGTGGACATACCTGTGTATATATGTTAGTCAATGCATAGTTGAACTTAGAAGCTGTCAGCTTTGGGGTTGTTTTTTTTTTTTGTTGTTGTTCGATGCTTTTCTGTTTTTAGGTAGTGAATTCATTGTGAAACAGACTATAAACTGAAGGAAGTGATAGAAATTTCTACCGAGAAACCTTTCTCCATTATCTTAATTTTGATTCTGTCCATTTTCTCAATCTTTCTCTTTCAATGTATAAATTACATGAATTGGATTTTACTTAAAGTCTTTTATTTGCTGGTTCTCAGACCTTAAGCAACCTTAGGTAGTAATCATGCATGTCTCAAACCACACCTCTCACCTGCATCCAGGAACAGGGGTTTTTGTGTCTTTTGTATGTAGATGTTAACCTCATACTCCATAACCATTCATCTGCAGGACTTGGCTGCTTTTGGAGAATGCTTGCTTGTGCTCCCGGACTAGAATATCTGAAATGCTGGATTCCTTTGTCTGTGTAGCTTACTTTGCCCTACACAGTAAGAACACTGCAAACTGCTTCTACAGCTTTGCTGTGTCTACTTGTGGGTTTTCTTACTGGCCAGTATCTAGCTTTATGTTCCTGCCTTCTGATTCTTAAAGCATTGAGGTAAACAGCTGGCAGTAGTCTTGTTTTTCAGCGTGTTGATAATTTCTCATCTCCTACCAAGTATTTCTGCCCTGCCATCAGTGCCCTTCACTACGTGTGTGTTGTATATGAATTGCCTGGTACTCCTCACAGTGTGTTCACGTTTTGAAATTAGTCTTATCTCCTATTTTGTTGTACTTGTAAATCCTTGTAAGAAGTTGTAACTTGTTTGGAGTAGCTTGCAAATTCTGTATCTTGCAAACACTTCTAAACTTTGTTATGGGTGAAGAATGCTGAGTAGCTCCCTGAAATTGTACAATCGGAGGTTCGTTTAAGACCTGAACTGAGTGTAAGGTTTGGAAGAAAATGCTATTTAAACTTAACTTGAGGTATAGTTTCTAGCTAGTTATTAACAGTGAATTGTTTCATTTAAATGGTTCCAAGTTTTCTTACATTTTGAATTCAGTACTGCATGGTGAGTCTGTCAGTGAAATGAAATGCTCAACATTAACAAGCAGATTTTTTGCATCTGTTAACTTATGAATGATTAAGCACTGTGCAATTGGTGTAACAATAATAAAGACAAACATGTTCTGCATGTGTAGCAGAGGAACTGCATTTGCATTGTAAGTCTGCCAGAAGAGCATAAACAGGTACTAATGGACCAGATCTGGGAGGAGAGTAGTCCAGTATAACTGTATTCCTATTGCAATGTAACGGCTACATTGACAGACAAGTGGGATGCTAATAAAATCTGCTCATGCTACACTGGGAGGTGGCAGAGAGGATGAGGGGACTCTGGTGTTCCCTGTACAGTCCCCTGAAACTGAGGTAATTCTGTGAGAAAAATGCCATTTTTAATTCCATTGCTGGAACGTCTAGAAAAATAACTATTTTTCTTCAGGTAAGGATACATGGATGGTATGGGTGAGACCAGACAGCAAATAAAACATAACAGGGCATAATAGCAGCAGAACATGAAGTCTGAGAAATGCACATTAAGCTTTTCAGGAGCTGAAAGATATGACAGTCCTGGATTTGGCCCAAGTGCACTCAGATTGGTGTGTTTCTGGATTGTGGGTTGCACCTTCCTGAACAGAGTCCAGATGAAATGAGTAGCAGGCATGTGTTAAGGTGATGGGGGTGTGAGGAAAGATCAGGGTATTGATTTTTTTTTTCTTGTTTGCTTGTTTTCGGCAATGATGTTGGTTCACTTCCCAAGTATCGGTGCTTGGTGTAGTGAGGATCACATAAGTCTCTGAAATGAGGTGAGCTTAAGTGCTTCATCAGATGGAGACATAGGACAGGACAAGGAGCCATCAGCCCATGGATTTTGTTGGAAGGTCAAAATGCCATGAATGGAAACCAGGGTGTTTAAAAAGGGTAGAGACGGAACTGGTAAATATTTAGAGCTCAGTGCTTATATATACTTGATGTAAAAAGTAGAAGTTCTGTTAATAGATTATAAAATAATTTTCTTCTGACTCATTTGGGTAAGGCTGTTAATGGGATTTGTAACCCCTTAACAGGGAACACAGAAAAACAGTTTTCTATCCAAATTTAGAATAAATACATTCCAAGTGCACTCAGATTGGTTAATGTAGGCTTAAGTATCACCATGACTGACTTTGCTTTATCCTTTTTCAGCTGGATATGCCTGCTGAGCAGATAATTGCCAATCTCAAAACAGTTATCAATGATATCTGCACTTTCAAGCCATTGACTTCTGGTAAGTAGCTGTTCTTCTAATGAGGTAGTTGAAGTTACAGCAAACAAAATTAAGAAATGAGTGTTCTTTACCAGGATATGTTAAATTGCTCTCTGCTTTGTCACTGTTGAGACAGGAGGAGGGTGCTGTTAGGCAATTTGGTAAATGAAGAACTAGACAGCCTATGAGGGTATGAATAGTATTTGTGCTCATATGTCTGAACTCTTGTTGCTCTGTGGTACTATGTAAGTATCTGTGTGAGGAAAGAAGTGAGAAGTTGTACATCACTGTTTGCACGCTTGATGCAAAAGTAGATTAAAGCCATACAAGGCTATCCTTATGAGAAATGAGGGTCTTGAGGATCTGTGTGTGTAGATTTTACCCACTGATTGATGTTGTTGTAGCTCAGTGCAAAGAATCAGAACTACAAATCCACCTGCAGTTGCAGTTTTAACACCACAGTTAAAATGTGTGTTTCGTTTAACACGAGGGCTGGTGTTAGATACCCTGTTGGAAGGACTACTGCCATTTTCTTTGCTATTATCAAGAAACTTTTCATGTTTCTGATGTTCCAAGGGCAAAGCTGTTTCGTTTTGGGTTTTTTGTGGTTTTTTTTTTTTTGTTTTTGTTTTTGTTTTTTTTTTTTTTTTTTTTTTTAAATATCTTAGCGAAAGGAATGGGTTACAAAGGGATAAAGGGCTGAATTCTGTGTGTTGTGCCTGTGGGCCCTGCTTGTGCTGAGCAAAGAATGCTATCTGCTCTTTGTCATAATGAAGTAAACAATAAACAGATGTCATCTGCTTAGCTGGAGTGGGTTATGAACATAGTTTGAGGGAAGAATAGCCTTGTTTAAGCCAAGAAAACAACTTTTTATATTTACCTTGGCTTAATGCCTGCAAAAGGAATTGTGTTGCTTCCAGTGATGCTGTTAATAGTAACCGTTGTCAGACAGAGAATAGACAGTGAAAAGTCAAGTACATACGCACTTAGAGGTGTTTTCTCCCAAATAAAAAGTGTAAGGGGACAGTTGACTTGAAATGAGAATAAACAGAAGTAGAAAGCGATATTTCTGTCCCTAACAAGCTTATATGGGAGGTACACCAACCTAGTGAAGTATGGGTGAGCTGTTCTGGTCTTATTAGTGTTTCTAGTGATGTTACAATATCAAGTTTGATTGCTTTGGTGGTCTTTTACTGGCCTAATAAAAAATATTTGCTGTTTATAGACAGTGAAGTCGATATTTAACATGACTTTACAGCAGTGGAACTTAGATATGCTTGCTAACTATCAGTCAGTCAGACCAACTAGTTAGTTACAAGTATCTGTGACTTAGTTCCTTTCAGACTTTCCATAGGTCATAGCATGTCTTCATGCAGCCGTGTAGTTATCAATACAACGACTTTCCGTTGCAAGTCACTTCATCTAATGCAAGACCAAAAATACCAGCAGGCAAATATTCTCAGAGCTTAATGTAGATCTATTTATTTTCTATGAAGAAATCTGACTATTTATGTAGTCCTTGTTGTCAAAAGGGTCCCTCAGCATTTCCTGATAGGATCCTGAATTAGGAATGGTTTCTTTGGTGCCTCTGGTAATGTAGGAGTATTGTTTGTCAGTCAGGGTGACTTCCCAAAGCAAGTTCACCTGTATTTCAGTTCTTGGAGGAGTGTGTGTAGCTTCACTTGTACGTTTTAAGGCTCAGGGGCCCTGAAGGAATAAAGTAGCTATCAAGTGAGTAACTTGCATGGCACTGGAGTGTGAATTGCGTTTTGAACTCAGTCTGCCAGGGTGGATGGTAAAACAAAGGGATGCTTCTTCATGTATAGTTCTGATTTGGCTCACACACTTGATACAGTCTGGATTGAGAGGAATATAAATAATTTTGGAGATGTGTGAAGTGGTAGAGACACTGAATTGGTGGTGGTCTTTGTTTTCTAGGTCCTATTGTGCGGAAGTTGGTTATTAGATCTTCAACCAGTGAAGGTTTGATGTTGAAACTTGATGGACTTCTGCCTCAGGTGGAGAAAGTAAAACAAGAAGAAGAAAAAACTGCAGATGATGAAGAAAAACATGTTCAAGAATCTGTAACTACCTGATGTTTTTTTTTTGTAGAACTCATGATCATGCTTGAAAAGCAAATGGTGTAATTGAAATCATACCTTATGAAAAGACAAAATAAATCTTGCATGTGAATGTCACTTGTGAATTCTGTGTAACAAGAAACGTCACGAACAGGAGTCTGTTGTCAAAACTGTAAACATTTTAAATTCCTTTTGTTGGTAGCTAAAAGTTCCCTAGTTGGTGTGGTGGTTTGTTGTTTGGTTGTTTTGTTTGGGTTTTTCTTTTCCTGTGTATGTAATAATAGTTTTTACTTTAATAAAAGTATTTCTGTAACTATTGAAGTATTGCCATCTGACTTGCACTGTTGCAGCCAAAAGGCCAGCACACATTATATTCATAATGCTGAGCTTTTTAAAGCTAGGTTAGTCATTGGTGGTGCACTGGGTTCTGTAGACCCTGACTAGAAGACCTTGACTTTCTAGTGGAGGCTCTCCATCCCCTCTGTCAGTGTGTATGGGGCGGAGGGGAAAGGCCTTGGGGGTCCCCTTAAGTTATCTGCCTTCTTACTTCTGTTGCCCTAACTCTTAGTAGTTATATACCCCTTAGATTTGGTAGAAAATCTTGAAAATGAACTAATTGAAATGGCAGTCTCTTAGCAATAGCACAGTGTACTATTGCCAGGAAGTGCATTGAACTCTTAAATACATCAGAAGGTTCAACTTGGCTGCAGTTCCCTTTTCGGCATGGCTAGCTTTTTGTTCTTTGGGACGACTGGTTGGTGTGGGTTAAACAGATGGAAACCAACAACCCTTTTGCAAAAATTCAGTCTGTGGCAATTGCTGTTACTTCTTGCGCTCTTACTTTACCTACTTGGCTTTCCTCCAGCATAATTCTTAAATATAAACTGGAGACCAGCATAAATAGTCATATGTCTTTTCATCTGGCTGTTGAAAAATAGATTATTTTTTTGTTTTGCTTTGTTGATTTTCTGGTGTTGGTTTTCCTGCATTGTTTCCAGCAGGTGGCATTCCTGTTCCCTTCTGGGAGAGGTGTTAGGAGGTCAGTTCTCAGTGGGTTGATTTTTTTTTTTTTTACTTTGCTGCTAAACTCATGGCAGTAGAACTGCATACTATGGTATGGGATAGTTCCAAAAAGGTTTGGCTATTTACAGGAGTGATGAGCGTAGCCACATCTGAAAGAGTGGTCTGCATTTGGGGCTTCAAAGAATTCCTCTGATTGGGGGCAAAGCTAATTTTTCAAAGAGGTTACTCTTACGTGTCTGCATAGGAACTCCTGTACCTCCCGCCTGAAGCATTTGGCTGCTGTCAGGGTGTTTGACAGATTACTGTTAGTTAGCCCCATCCACTGTATTTTTTTTTATGTGGTCCTCTGCTCACAGTTTAATCAGAAAATTCTCTTTGGGTTAAAGAAAGATTTCACACTGACTTGGAGGTAGTATATAGACAAAGCAATGCCAGTGCACTTGAGTAGCCATCGAAACATTGTTTTTTTCCTATGGGCTGTGCTCATATGCCTAATAGAAAAAAAAAAAATCTGTTGCTTTGCTAAGTAATCTGAGTTGATGTGACTGGCAAAAATATTGTCAAATGTATTCAGTGATGCTAAAGTCCCTAAACATCCCACTTGCTCCCAATCTTGTTAGTGAAGAGTGGGTGATGAGGAGGCTGGTAATGGCAGTCCTTTGTAAGTATCTTTAGAGCAGAAAAAGTCTTTTTTCTCCTTCCTCTGTTTTGCAGAAGCTCTAGTTGCAGAGTAAGGTTTTTTTCAGCTCCCTAATACTGATGTCTGTTAATTTCTGGTCTGGAGCACCAGGCAAGTTTCAGAAGAAAGCAGAGGGTGGGGAATCAAGAGGAAACTTTTTTTTTTTCCCCCTTCATCCACCCTGTGCCGTAAGTAATTTGATTGTGGTGATTACTGATAGTTGTGTCCTGGAAAGTCTAGTCTGTGACAATATAGAGTGGGGTAGCAACTTAATCAGTCTTCAGTAAAAGGCTTGATTATTTATGACATGCTTTATGTAGGTGGTTTTTATCTAACAGAAAAAACTTGTGTTGCTTCGGCTCCTCATCTGCATTAAGTGTAGCTTTATTAGTGCAAGAGCTGCATCCTCTGCAAGTACGTTGTTTCTGCTGTAACCAGTTTCTGCTTGGAGCCTCTGTGGAGGGTGTGTGCTTGCACAAAGGGAAAAGGTCAAGCCGTGGCAGAGGTGTGCTTTGCTTTGAGGATCTGGTTCTCAACTTAGGTGCAACTCAACTAGATCACAAGCAGTTGATTAAGGCTCTGAATCAAGCAAAAGGTAAGATTGCTTTACGAAACAGTTGTTTCCACACTATTTTCTGCCCTGCTTGCACCTGTATGTAAACAAAGAGTGTTTTTATTACTGAGGAATTACATATACAAGGAATATTATGAGAGATTGTAATTGTTACGTGCTGTTTGCAACCCAAAAGGAACATTGTGAAGGTAAGTTACCTTGTTGGTGCAGAAAAGCCAGGCTTATGATGTCATATGCATAGGTTTCTTGGTGTCTTGGTTGTTTCTTAGCTTTTTTTCAGTCCACGTTATGGAAAAAGGTTGACCTGCCTTGTTGAAGATGGGTGGCTTTTAAAAGAAGTGATGCTTAAGCATAAGTAGACAGGTGAGCTTAAATCATAAGCTCTCACAGACTGCTGAGTGTACTTTTAAAGATGAAAGCGTGGAATAATAACTGTTCCTGCAGAAATCTATACTTTGAAAACTTGAACAATTGTCAGATGCGCAAAAAAAAAAAGTAGCTCATGAACTTAGAAAACCCACCACACCATTTTGAGCTGGATTTGTTCAGGTGGAGTCTTGCAGTTGTACGTACATACTGCAGTGCTACTAATCGATGAAGTAATAATGCCCCCAGTCGGTGTAATACTGAAATGGCATTATGCAAGCTGTTGAGTATATTAGAATCATAGAATCATAGAATGATTAGAGTTGGAAGGGACTCCCAGAGGTCATCTAGTCCAAACCCCCCTGCAAGAAGCAGGGACACTCCCAACTAGGTCAGGTTGCTCAGGGCCTCATCCCACCTGGCCTTGAACATCTCCAGGGATGGGGCATCCACCACCTCCCTGGACAACCTATTCCAGTGCTCCACCACTCTTACAGTAAAGAACTTTTTCCTAATATCCAATCTAAATCTCCCTCCCTATATTTTGAAACCATCACCCCTTGTCCTGTCACAACAGGCCCTACTGAACAGCCTCTCCCCATCTTTCTTGTAGGCCCCCTTGAGGTACTGGAAGACCGCTGTAAGGTCTCCCCAGAGCCTCCTCTTCTCCAGGCTGAAGAGCCCCTACTCTCTCAGCCTGTCCTCATAGGAAAGGTGCTCCAGCCCCTTTATCATGTTTGTGGCCCTCCTCTGGACCCTCTCCAACTGGTCCATGTCCTTCTTGTGTTGGGGGTTCCAGAACTGGACACAGTACTCCAGGTGAGGTCTCATGAGGATATTGTGGTTTTTATTTTTTATCCCGAAGTGCTCAATTGATACACAGTAGAGATGAAAGGGAGGAAGAGAACATGAGATTATTTCCTCTTAATAAGCTTACTCTAAAAACCTGCAGAGTGGGAATTGTATGTGTGGTTTTTGTGCCAATGTGTCTTAGACACCCATCTAATTGTTACACCAAGCATAACTAAAGTGGTATTGCTGCCTTCTAGAAATTAATACTGGTGTACTCATTGCCAAGTGTGGGCTTGTAATGCTTCAGTGGTTTCTGATTAGTTAGAGGAGTTTATAAATAGGTTATTTGTCCTGAATGTGAAGTTATTGCAAGTCCTTATGATAAGAGGCACCCTTTTAGCAGAGTTTCTGTTCGTGTTTCACATTTCTTTGATCAGTAAATGGAGTTTAGGTCTTCTACCAAAATCAGAACGGTGCTAGCCCAGGACCTAGATACCCAAATGTATGATGAAGTGAGGAAAAAAATGTGTTAGCAAGCATCAGTCACTCTGACCTAGCTGCTTTTGTGTGATGTTACCTGCACTAAGTGGAAACTTGGCTTCAAGGAAGTTGTGAAGGGTATACAATCTCTTGCAACATGCTCTTGGTTCTGTTTTCAGCACATTTACCCTTCCTTCTCTCCTGTCTTCATTTTTAGCTGCACAATCCAAGTTATGCTGAATTTGGTGGTTTCATTTCAATCAAAATTATTTCCTGGGAAAGTATCAGGTTATGGCATTTGAGGTAATACCCTCTAAAAGTGTGCTCTTACCAACTGTAAGAAAGCAGGAGATGACATGTGGGCCTTGGAAACCCCACTATTTGTGAGTACTGAAGATGTTTACTCATGTTCCCTGTGGGGGAAAAGAAGGGAGTGTTGTAATACATTTAGTAGTACAGATGATGTATGATTGCTTTTAAAGTTGTCTTATATGAAACTGCTGTTAGGTTAACTAAGGAGAAGCAGGCAGCAAACTCTGTTTCACAGTTAGTGCCTACAGAAATATTTGCCCAAACAAGGAAGAAATCACCATGGAGGCATGTGTGCAGTTGTGGGAAATGAAGGGTTTAGGCTGACATTCAGTCTAAACCTGGACTTGTACAGGAATTAGTTGTACTCAAAAAAAAACAAAACAAAACCTTCATGTAGGTCAAACAGAGCCCACAGGGCTTTGGCTGTAAATTATGACATGGAGGTAAAGTTAGAAGTGTGGGACAGCAGCGTTCCAAATGCCACGTTCAAAAAGGTAAGACCAGGATCACCGGGGGGGTTCCAGGGTGCTGGCAGTTAGAATGAGCACTAGTCCCACAGTTGCTGTTGTGCTGGGCTGTAGCTGAGTGTAGCCTTGGAAATGCCAAGTAAAATCAGTCTCATACACTTCCTGAGTTGAACCTGTCAGGTATAGATGCTCTCTTGTTAATTTTCCCAGGGATGGAGCTGCCAAGTTCTTCTCTGTGTCTCCCTTTGCTCTGAAAGTTTAGCTGGTCTGAGATGTTGGGCTGAGTGCTTCATTTGAAACATGCAAAGCTGCTCAGAAAGACTGACCTAAGCACAAAGCCCATGCAGATGATGTCACTGATGAAGCTTGTTTAATTGTGCTTAGAAAGGATGAGATGTTTCTAAATGCTGAGGCAGCCATTACGAATGATTACATTCATATCTTGTGGTACCTTTGGGACTGTCAGCCTCCAAACTTAAGGCGAAGCTAACACCACAGCCTGGATTCTGTCTGTATGGTGAAACTTCTGTTGACTTAAATAGGTGGGGG
>VXBZ01012551.1:0-21537 GCA_013399135.1 Heliornis fulica | reverse complement strand
TGTGCATGTGGGAAAGCTGTTAAGACTGACTAAAAATACTGTTAGTGATAAATGTCATTATTTTATAAGTAGTCTTTTCTTCTAGTACATCATCTTGCAGGGGACTAGAGGCTTCATCCCACAGCTACATGAATGGGGAATCATCGGAGGGAATTCACAATGGTTGTACCTTGCAGGACTAGGGTTCTGTGCAAAGTACTGTTAATGTTGGGGGGAGTACTAAGACATTCTGGTGGAAAGCTGGTGTGGGAGGAGAACAGTGTTCTTACTTTTTATCACTGTTCTTAGAAAATAAATTTTTTTTAATGCCATGAGGATAAGCAGCATGGGAATCAATCTATCAGGGATTTATATTGGCATCCTGCTGAGAGTGGTTGGCTTTGTGGGAGACTGCAATTGTGTACACTTTTAAGACTTTTAAGGCTTAGCACTGTCTGTCATCAGTGGCCTCCAATATAAACTGTTTTTTTGGGTTACTTTTACCCCTAGTAGGTAGTGCTCTACCATTTAGCAGAGGCAAGTGCTCGTATGTGAAGGTTTTGGGAGCAAACATCAGGCTTTATGTTAAAACTGCCTTTGAAAAATGTGGAAGGAATCAGAAGACTATTGAATTTATTTGAGTTGGATCCTGTTAAGTTAAGCATAAAGCTCTTTAACCTCAAGAAAATGCCAGGGAAACCTCAGTCATGCCAAATCGTCGGGTACTGGGAAATGCCGGGTGAAGATAAGTTATTACTGCACATGGTGACTATGCAGTGCCGTACTTATTTGGTGTTTGCCTGGGGCTGTGGAACTTGGGAGCTTTGGTGTGATCTTCATTGGCATAGCTTAAAAATAACCCCAACTCCTAAAGTGTAAATGATTTTGGTAAAAAGGGTAGGGATTACAAATAATTTTTCCTGAAAAGCTTCATCTTGCCAGCAGGAGGAGCTCTGGGATTGCATTGCTCAGTCGTGGACTCCAAGGGACCAGGAGGAAGGGTGACTGGGGCAGAAGTAAGAGAAGGCAAAACTTTGGGGGGGGGGTGGTGTTTGGAGTTTTTGGGGTTTTTTTTTTGTTGTTTTGGGGTTTTTTTAATTATTTATTTAAGATGCCCCTCGTACCAAGGCAGATACATTTAATTTCACGGCATTAGTGAAATTGGTTGTGAGAAAACCAATCAGGAGGTGACCTGTACCTAGGCTCGCTTCTATTTAAAGGTTTCAGAAAAGGTGCCATACTTACAAGATAGATGGTAAGCTTGTGTTAGCTAGAGATAATAATAAAACTCTGTTTCAGAAAGTTTGAAACATTTTAAGCATGGTTCCTGTAACAGGGCTTTCCCAAGCACGCTTGCTTTCAGCTGTGAAGGTTTTTGAGGAAGAAGGGTGGGTTTTGGCAACTGAGACAGTGAGATAGAACAACATCATCCTAGTTAAAGCTAAGTTACACGTAAGTGCCATGTAGTAGAGAGACTTGTGCTCTTTCTGAGCTTTCTGGAAAGTGCCTTCTGGGTTTACCATCAGTGTGCTGCCTGGTGGCCATTGTTTTGGAAAGCTGCACTGGGTGAGTGCAGGACAGTCCTCAACTTCCCCCAAACTGAAAAACAGGTTTGTGTGCACTGTGTAGCACACTTAAGTGCACATCTGCATTGATTTATTCCTTGCCTGTGTGCAGAGACATTAGGAAAAGATGTAGTTCCCTTTATTTCGGTATTGATTTATGGTCTTGGATGGAGGGGGGGAAGTGTCTGCTAGATGTAGAGCTTCAAGACTCTGAAATGCACTCTTCTTCAGGTGTGTCAGGGTGACCTCAAACTGTCATTTCCTTTCCAAAGCCTCTGCAAAAATAGGCATAGTAAAGGCTACCTAGCAAGCTGGAGAACTTACAATTGAAGACAGGCATTATGGCTTACTGTATGTTTGTATTGAGCTACAGGTGCTTGGGTATTTTAAAAATAGGTTTTCATGCTCTTGAGGGAGACTGACCAAGTGGAGAGAAGGTCAAACCGATGATCTTGGACGAGAACTTCAAGGCAGCATGTTAAAACCATATCTGTCCTCTCCCAATACATGCATTGGTAAACGAAGCAGTTTTTCTTACCTCTGATATTAGACTGTTTGAAATACGATATCCAGTGGACAGAGATGGCTAGGGTTCATGCAGCATGAGAGAACGTTGTCATCTAGCCTTATCACAGCATCAGAATATTATGGAAGGAAGTTGTTTCCTCTTTGGCCAAATAAAATCCATTCACTGAGTGATTTCACACAGTAAACTAAAGAAATAAACCCTTCATCCTTCCGGGTAATACAATACCATCTGTAAACAACCATGAACACGTTGAAGGCAAGCTGAGCTTCTAGTCAATGACAGTGTCTTGACATGTTAGGGAATGAGTGTTAAGTCCTCTCCCAAAAACCTTGTGCCACTTGATATGCTTACTTTTGTTTACTTTTATGGTAGAACTGTGAATTCCTTATGACACAGTTACAGCCTGTGGCACATTACTGTTCTGGCCAAGTAAAACATCCACTGGTAAAGATTTTCATTCACCTTTGACAGATTTTGCTGCTTGGAATTCAGCAAAGGACTGTTATCAATGACAAATAGTTTTTCCTATTTAATATTGATTCGGAGACTTGCCTCTGCTGTGCACCTTTGACAGTACACTGTGATTTTATTGTTTGTGGATTGTTTGTACCTGTGGCCATTCTCACTTTGCCCTCTGTTTTCTCCAGGAGAAAATTTTTTTTTTTTTTCCTCACAGAGATGTTAAAAGCTCTGGTCAGTGCAAACACAGCACCGATAATGTTACTTATTGACAGTTTGTTATCCCACTGTCTGGACTTGAACAGATCAGATTATTTCTAAGGAAGACAGAGAAAAAAGAGTATGAGATGCAAAAAAATAATTTGGCTCACAGGACAAGCTGGAAATCTTCACAAGAGAAGGAAAACCTGCGCAGAGGGTAGATTCCGGTCTCCTGTTAATTCTTTTCTGCAGAAGAGCAATGACCAGTTTGACCAGAAGTTAGAAGTTCTAAGTGATTAAATGTAATTAATACATAGAGAATAATTTATATACCTCATTTCTGTAACTTAGCAGCCTTCAAGATAGGCATGCATGCTTATAGGAGGTAAAACTTGGGAGAATCTTTACCTTTAAGAAGGGAGGTGCCAGGGATTCTGCAGATGGGGACTTCACAGAAAAATCTTTCTCATAATTGTCTACTTTACAGGTTTTATTAATTGTCCCAGAAAGCAGCTGGCTTAGTACCAGTACAGGACTACAGCTGGGCCCACTTCTACCTGGCAAGCTCCTCTAGGAAGGTTGCCATGTTCCTGGGAAGGCTTAACCCACAAATTGCTGAGTATGGGCCACATGGGCTGAACTGCAAGGAATTCAGAAGATCCTGAGAAGGGATGTCAGCCAGCAGAGCTGTAATGGGACAGGTCTTTTTCAGAAACAGGTTTCTTCAGCTGCTTTCTGTAAATCTGTGCTGGCAGATGCCCGGCTTTCAGTGAACATATGCCTGGCTTGAATCGCTCAAACCAGTGACTTGCATGCCAAACCGAGGAATGCGTCCTTAACACTGACACGTGGAAGATCACCTCTGCCTGGAGATTTGATAAAAGGATGGTTAAAGTGGTTTATTCCTACAACCTAAGTGACTTTTTGTACCAGTAGTTCCAAGGTATGTGGCTGCAGTTGACAGTTGGGTCATTGCTTTGCAAGATGCATCCTTTAGGCTTTCAGTCTTAGAACAAACTCATATTTCTTGAGGTGATCTGAAGCTTATTCTGTTATTTCTTTTGCTGCCTACTTGTAAATAGACCCAAAACTGTTGCACTGGTTTTGTATTGAATTAGGTGTGTAAAAAAAAAAGGATGTGAAGGACAAAACTTTGAATTTCTGAATCAGAGGGAGAGGCCTTCATGCAAAACTCAAGAATTGTTTTATTGTAAATGCAGATTTCCTTTTCCAGAGGGAAAAGCTCCTCATTCATATCATGGAATGGGTCAACTTCCAAAATTATGTAATTTATGGATCATGCACACTTTTGACTTCAACAGCTTATTTGGAACAGTGCTAATATTAATGTAAGTTACATGTACAGTCATCTCAACTTAAAACCTCTAACACCATCTGCCTTGCCAGTGAGTGGCAGAATACCTGTTTTTTCCATGTGATAGAAAATTAATATTATCAGATGTGGTAAGACCAGAACTGTGTGAATTCTGACAAGGAAGTGTTTTGCTTCTCTGTGTGGATACATAGGTGAGGCAGGAGGGAACTGAATTCAGGCTTTGCTGTTCTCCTCTGCTTGGAGAACATTTGGGTTATGCTCTGAAATTGCTTTGGGTAGGAATGGATTCCCTTGGGGATCACATGAAATGACAAAACAAGATGATGGCATGGGATTGATGAGCAGGGCAGTACTCCAGAGATGGGAAGAAAAGGAAAAAGGAAGGAGAATCAAGTTCAGAACAGGAGAAAGGAAAGTAAGAGAAACAGAGAGGAGAAGGCTTCAGCTGAATGAGGGAAATAACTTTTGAAAGCATAGGAAATAGTAGCAGAAAGATAGACAGCAACATAAATTAGTCAAAAAATGTGCAGATGGCAATTTGCTTTGTGATTTTCCTCTGTATGTGCGTTTTCCCACTGAAGGTGGTGGGAGAAGGGAGCAGACAAACATGAAACTGAGTACAGCAGTGAATAAATACTTGTGAAAGGAGAAAAGTGTCAAAAGTGAGCTCCCAGTTACAGTTGCTGTTCCTTAATAATTTCTGCCTCTGCCTAGTGTGTGTCGTGGGGAAGGTCCTATCTTGCTTCTGTTAATGCATTGGTAAGAAGCACATTCTCACAGCGAGCTCTGGCAAGTGATAAATCTGTTTCAACTGTTATGTGGAGTGGTGTCAGTCAAAAACCCCTTATCTCAGTGGATGATGCTGTCTCGTGGAGCTTTCCTCCTGCCCTGCCTGAAACACTGAGATGTCAGAGGCTATGTTTCTGCATGTCTTCAGATGATTCAAAGCTAAGAGCCAGAGCACTCTGCAGCAGTAATTTGAAAGGAGCTGTGCACAGGGCAAGAAAATATTTGCAGCATTTTCTTTGGTTGCCTTGGTTTTACCAGTGGTTAATAGAAAGCAAGGA
Organism: Heliornis fulica; assembly: GCA_013399135.1. NCBI lineage: Eukaryota > Metazoa > Chordata > Aves > Gruiformes > Heliornithidae > Heliornis > Heliornis fulica. The sequence continues at coordinate 16,401 of VXBZ01012551.1, read as the reverse complement.
TGGGAAACAACTGAGAACGTTCCACTGAGTTGCTGCTTTGTTGAATTACACTTAGGCTGTGCTGTAAGTGTACATCTATATGGTAGGCATCTCTCAGACTTAGCACATCTATTAAGTCAATGAACATCGTATGTGCCTGGCTCTTCTTACAATTTCTACCAGTTTTGCATTGCTAGTGCTCCTTTGAGTTTGCTTGAGTTGTCCTGAATTTCATTTGAGTTACTAGAAGGGAGTTAGAGCCTGTGTATTTATTCCTGTCATAATTCCTACTGTATTTGAAGTCAACATAAAGTATTTGTTTGGTTAATGTTTGTGTGTGCAGAGGTAGTTATTATGTGTCTCTGCTCCTATTTTTATTAAAAGTACCTCCTGCTAATAGCTAATGAGTAATAACTCAGGAAAGCACTGAGAAACTCATCATGCAAATTGCTGTTTGAGTCTTGGATCGGTGCCATGATGTACATTTCACTTCTTACATTTGTTGCTGGATTTACAGTGCAGTAATTAATGGCATATAATCCTGGAAAAAATTTTGGCCTCCACTTGGAGTTCAAGATGGTAGAGTTCATTAGAAAGTGAATCAAAATTGAACAGATTGAATTACCGTGAGGAATTACTGTTAAATTGAGCTGGCATAGTTGCATTTAATCAGACAGGCTTTGTTTAAAGCAAATGAGAGAAGGCTGCAGCAACCAGCCTCATACACCTGACTGTTCAGTGACATTTGGGGTACTGCTGTGAAGCTGGGAATTTGAAAATAGCTTTGTATATATATATTCATAGACTGGTAAGAGCAGGATCACTTTTCCAATTCATTTCTGTTCTAGGCTTTTGCAAGTAGCAATTGAAGGGCGTCAATTTCAAAAGTGGTCTTTATCCTGTGAGTTAAAGGGTACTGAGGGAGCACTGGGAGAAGTTGGCTCCAGTGTCTCCTGTTGAGTGTGCAGGGCGGGAGGTGGGAAGGAGAAAGATTTTAATGACTGCCCAGGAGCTGGGAAGTGCCCAAAGAAGGAAAATCTTGTAATGGGTAGAGTTGAACTGGGGTGCTTTGGTGGTTTTTCTTAGTTTGAGCCTTCCTTGGCAGAGGAAATGTACACAAGGGAGGAAGAGCAAAGGAAATGAAACTGAAGGAAGTAATTGAAAGGTATTTCCAATATGGACCTCTGGTACAAGAAACCCATTATTTCCCTAGACAGATAGTGCCCTTTGATAGTTTGGGGTTTATTTATTTATTTTTAATCTTGCAAACAAAAGTGATATCCAACCGTAACTAATGAAAAGCTTCAGCTTCCCCCCACCAGTCCATGACTTCTCCATCCCAGCCCATGGATTTGTGACGGGGATAAAGGTCCCACCACCTCCCCATGCTGTGGAACGCTCTTCGGGTCAATTCCTGCGCTGCCTTCCAGCACCAACACGTTTGCTTTGCCTCGTCGTGGGGTGAGCTGCAGCCGCTGGTACTGCTGCAGCCAGGACCGGCTGCAGACTTACCGCGGGCTGCTTCTCCAGCAGGTCACAGCCGGGGAGGAGGAGGAGGCGGCTGTGCTCCCATCGCACCCACCCGCGGTGCCCGGCTGTGGCAGGGCGCTGCTGGGACCGGCCCTCGTCTTTGACCCCCCCTCTCCGTGAAAGGTGCCGGGAGAGGAGGAGGAGGAAAGCGCTGCCCGAGGCGGGGCCGGGCGGGGCGGAGGGAGGGCGGGTTACGGCACATTCCTTGCGGGACCGCCGCCGCTTTGTCTGCGGGGAAAGTTTGGCGGCGGGGAGGGAGCCGAGGCGCTGCCCCGGCAAATGCCGAGGGGGCGGCGGGGCCACCCCCCTTTTCCCTTTCTCCTCGCGGCTGCCTGCCCGACGCGGCGTCTCTCCCTCTCTTCCCCTGCAGCCGCCGGAGGCGGAGGGGCAGCGCGGCGGGGCCATGGGCGCTTGGGCGACGCTGTGGCTCCTCAGCGCGGCGCTGGCCGGCGCCNTGGCCGCCGCTGCCTCAGGTGAGTCGCCGCGCCGGCCCCCGTCCCGCGGGTGGCCGGAGCCCTGCGGAGATGCTGAGCTCCCCTGCCGAGGAAAAGCCACCTTCTCACGGGGGGGTTGGGGCAGCTTTCCCTTCCTCCTTCTGCTTTTTCCCGGCCCGGGCGGGGGTCTGCCTCCCGCCATTTTGGCGGCCTCTGCACAGGCGGAGCGAGGGGGATCGGGGTGAAGCCGAAACCGTGTCCGGTCCCTCAGCGCTTTCCGCTCGGTGCTGGTGGTGGGGTGCGCACAAGCGGCTGAGGGTTGGCGGCCGTTAAGCGCAGGGGATGGAGGAACATGTCTCCCTTGGAGCGGGGGAGAGTGGTCGGGGGGGCCGCCGGTCGGGCTGGGCTGCGGGGCTTTCCCTTCCACTCGGCACCTTTTCCTACCGGCGGGGCGGGGAGGAGGCACCCGGGACAGCAGTGATCCTTCTGCCAAGCTGAGGGGTCTCCGTTAACCCAAACGGCTTGCGTGGGGTTTAGTTATCCGTACCCACCAAAGCCCACCCCGTGCCTGCCTGCGAGGTGGGCTGAGCTGGCTCAGTCAGCGGCAAGGCTCGGGGCAGAGCCGGCCCCTAGGCTGTCCCTGCACACTCTCGTTCCACGGGTGTCCGTGGTGAGGGCAGAGCCGCTTGCCCTGGGGGACGTGGAAGCGCTGCAGGGTGCGCTGGTGGTCTGCCGGCCGGGACGGGAGCTGCGGGGAGTGGGCAGTGGTCCGCGAGTGCCCTGGCAGGCATCGAGAGTCCGTTTCTTGTGTCATGGAAAAGGCGTCCTGGACAGACGGGCTGGTGAGACGCGTGAGATCTTACGGTGCCGTCAAACAATAAAGTTACGGGTGTTTTACGCTGGGGAGTAGAGCCTGGCCTCGCTTGTCTGCTGAGGTTGTCTTCTGGCTTTCCCTTTGGCACTGCTACTGTAGGTTGTCAGTTTCCAAAGTCCCCAAGCACTGCTCCCACCCCAACGCTGACTCCCGTTTTGTGTAGTTGTTTTACTGAATAGCAGCAGTTAAAAATAGCTCCGTGTGTGAGTTGAGGAATTGTTGGATATGAGTTTGGGGTATCAAGTTCTTAGGCAGTACTCAGAGGGACTTCTACTAAAAAAAACCAACCCAACAACAAACCCACAACAACCAAAAGCCCCCAGACTACCCTAGCAACCCCCCCCAAAATTACTAGGGCAAAAAGTGTGGAGACCACCTCCCAGCCTTCTTCCACATGTGAAAAGCAGTATGATCATTTGAGGAAACCCTTTCAGGTGAGCTACAATCAGTCCTTAATCACACAAGTGTGTGCATCATGTGATGTCTTGGTCTCAGTCAAAATCTGGAATAAAATGCATCTAGAAGGTATTTGTAAAGGGTGCAGCAGGGACAGTAAGTAGAACTGAGAGAGACATTTTTGAAGGTGTCTCATTCTGACTCTTGCCTTGCCTGGGCTATTTGAGGCAGCTGCTCTGGCCTTGCTGCCCTGGTCCTTACTCTGGGTGCTGGCCCCTGGGTGCTGAGCTCTGATACATGACTGTTCTTTCACCATGTGTTCGCAGTGCCTGGTGCAGAGGGCCCTAGATTTAATTACAGACTCTTGAAGCAAAAGTAGGAAAAGCTTATGTCATTTTCTTCTTGTTGGTAGTTTTCTCCTGTCTCTTTCAAGGCTTTCAAATCCACAGTGGAGGCTCTGATGCTTATTTCACATTGTAGGGTGTCAAACCTATGTTACGTTGTTACTTCTAAGTTACTACTTGTTACTTTAGAACAAAGTTTACTTGTTTGTTTCCTTAGAAGTAACAAAGTAACAAACTTTGTTAGTGAGCCAAAAGGAAAGCTCCTTTTTTATTTATTTATTTTTATAACAGTTGAGCTGTGCTGGTCTTAACTACCTGGTATTGTTTCGTTTGTTTTTGGTTTTTGTTTTTTTTTTTTCCCCCATGTCTCCCAACCTTGTGTTTTGCACTGAGTTTTGAGGTGCAGCTGGAATGGTGAACCTTGAATTACCTTCTCTTGCCAAGAGGAGAGCAAGCCGTGGGGTGTATTGGTATTTGAAAATCTGTACAGTAGCAGGGAGTCAAAGCATGGTCAAGTGTTTGTGTGGGTTTTTTTCTTACTGCAAACACAAACCGTTATGAAAGTCAAGTAAATAAATGAACTGGTAATAGCTGAGAGCCGAATCTTAGTTGCATTCGACTAACTTGGCACCAGCATGAATGTGCAGAGCTGACCTGTTAAGCATGGTTAACCGTGTGGTTGGTGGGAGGTGGTGCAAGAGTGAAGCCCAGAGTTAGTCCTCTCTGGCTCTCAGTCTGTGTGTGGCGTGGTGGGTAGGGCTTGATTTGTTTGCTGTCAATATGCCTAGAAAGGTGTCTGCTGAATTTGAGAGGAACACAATTGGGCTCTTGCAGCTCATCATCTTGGCAAAAGAAAATCCTGACTGTGCCTCTGCAGCCTCTTGAAGCTGAGCCGAAGACTGGAGGAGCTTTTGATTTGAAGCAGTGTAGCTCCAAGGTTTTCTGTACAAATTTGTCTAATCTGAATTTTCTGGGAACCACCACTCTTCGATGAGGAAATTTTTAGTTCTCTGGGTGGTCCCTTGAGGCACCTTTTCCTGCATTCTCTTATCATCTCTGAGTTTCTTGGGTTGCTTTGGATTTCACATTCTTGTCATGTTTTCAGTAATCAGATATGAGTAGTAGTTTGAGAATGGCTGTTTCCCAGAAAATCAATGAAAGAACTGTCATTGAACTTATTCGTAGCTTTCTTTTCTAACCTCTTATTTGATGTAGAATCTAGAAAGTATGTCTGAAAGTGTGTCTCTATCACTTGCTTGGAGAGCCTTTCAGCTGACAGTGTCAGCGGTGAGGACTAGGAAGAGTGAAGCAGGAGGAGTCAGATGACATGTGATCCATTGCTATGGAGGAGTGATTTAGGAAATCACACCAGTTCTTCTCACCACAATTGACGTTTTTATGTATGAATATATAGTCATGTGTTTATTTGTTTCTCCTGTAAATGGTAAAAGGATTTACAGGAGCACTCAGAAGAGACTGCTCTTCAGCATACAATTTAAATGCTGTGTAACCTTGCATTTTTAAGGGCAGTGTTTTGCCCTTGAATAACTATGGCATCCCTTTATTTCAGTGGGAGTTCAGGCAATTATTTTGAAGCTGAAATATGATTTAGAGCTTCACCTTATGTGTATATTGCATGAAATATTGTCTTGGGGTGGCCATTGTGACAGGAGAGGGAGAGAATGTATGTCCCTTGCAGGAGTGGCACCAAATGTCTGACTTAATCACCTCACACCCTCTCAGAGAGGTGACAATGGGAGGGAGTTATAACCCCAGTTCAAAAGTGGGTCATTACTGGTGATGGGTCAGCCAGGCCCTTGTGAGGGTAGTGTTCACCTCTCTTCTACTCCCTTGTGTTCTCCCACTTTTGTGGAGTGTTGTCTGTGTCCTTGACTTCCGTCTGAGAAACATTGGGCAACTTCTTGTGATTATAATGCTGTGATGCTTCATCAGTGATCTGGTGAGGTGCTACAGAGGCATGTGCTAACCCCTTCTTGAAGACCAGTCCTGGTATTTTGGCAGGTGTTCCCTTTGATCTCTGCCTAGTTGGTGCCACTCTTCAAGTCTACAACTCCCTCTTAGCCAGAGCCCCTGATGCTGGCCCGCAGGTTGCCGTGCTGCCCCAAAACTGCATTTGCTTTGTCACTGGCAAGTGCATGGTCAAATGTGGCTTCTCAGTGCTGCACGTGCTGCTGTGTAGCAAGGCAGTGGCTCACTGAAGAGTGTGCTGGTTGGTTTTACTTCTAATACGTCTTATGCTTTTTATTTATTTATTTATTTTTGTCCCGCAGGTTCCTGTGTCTACCAAGGTTTCTTGTTTGAGGTAGGTAAGCTTGAATGTGTCTATGTTGGGGAAGGGTTTGAGAAGGTTTTGTTGAACTTGACTCTAGTTCCTGGTTTTGGTTGCCCCTGCGATGGGGGTGGCTGATCTTGTAGCAGGTCACTGAGCTGTGAACCTTCAGCCTGCTGGAAAATGGCAGCAAAATACATATTAATCTTGGAGAGTCTAGAAATTCTTCCTGGACCTTTGAACACAAGCACTCTTGTGCTTGTGTTCAAAGGCAGAACAAGCTCTGCCTGCTTCTGACCAGGGCTCCTCTGTCCAATGTGTGGAAAGATGTGAGGTTCCAAGGTTCTTGGGAGCTGTAAAAATCAGAGATGTGCAGTCCTGGGCAGGATAGAGGTTATGTTTTGTACAATGTCGCAGCAATGCCAGGGTATGTTGTATGGGTTTTTTCCCTGAAGTGTTACCAATGATGACAATTTAATGCCTTTTCTTCTCAGATGATTGTGGTGAATATTGTGTACCCTGACTCTTCTTTATAAGTACCGAGTATTTTTAGTAGTCTCTCTCTTTGAGTGCACATAATTCATGAATAGCTTTGTACACAGTTAAAAAATCACAGTTTTTAACCATTTATGAAGAGTGTTTGGCTCTTTAACACTTGCCCACCTTGCTGAGGGTATTTTGGGCTGAAAGGGCTGAAAGCAGCTTTGGGTTTCTGGAGTCCTGTACCTGCCTCGGACCCCACAGCAGACTTGCTCAGGGGGTTGTTACCATAGGCTGGGAGGCAGTAGGCAGCAGCTGTTGGGGAAAGCCTGTGGTTTTATTTACCTTGGAGCTCTGGAGCAGTGCTCTGTGTGTGTGACCTGTGACCACTGGGTATATTGCAAATAACTGTGGGCAGGTGATTCCTTTGGCCTTTCTGCAGGGACTTGGGCTCTTGGAAGTTGTTTGTTTTGGGGTTTTTTCCCCAAGAAGGGAATGTAGGGGGAATAGCTGGAAGCAAATGATTTCAGTGGGTGGCTTGAGAAGAAGCTGAAGCAGGCTAAATGTGTTTACTCCTCTTAACAATGTGCCATGCATTATCAGTGTCTTAACAGCCACTTGGAAAGGTTGTCTAGACTTCAGTGAACTGTATGGCAGTCACTTGCTGTTGAGCATTATAACTCAGTCAGGGCAGTGTCAGAGCTGAAGACTTGTCAAGTGAGGGGTTTCATCACTCACTGATTGCTACTGGCATGCCAGTCACATCTTTTTGGTTTTTGAGGTTTCTTGGAGTTCTGCTGGTTTTTCCTCTGCCCTTTCACTATTGCTGTGCATTTGAAATGTCAGTGAAGGTCTTGGTAATACCTTGTTGTAGTTTTTGTACTTAAAGTCTATGTAATATTCTAAGTTAGATGCTTCTTGTTTAAAGAACTTGCTCCCAGCATCCTTGATTTTGTCTTTATCTCTGTATTTAGTAAAATTGTTGTGTGTTTATTAATTAATGACTTGTGTAACTGGAGTAGTTTTCATTAGCTTTACCAGAGGATTGCTGTACAGCAAAGCTCAGGGCAGACACAAAACTGATGCAGGTATACAGCTGGCATTTACAGTCAGATAAAACTTGAACAACTCAACCTTGTCACTCTTGGAACAAGGACCTGTATTACATCTTGTTGATTGTCATGTCTGAAGATGTTACTGCTTTTTGTGTCTGAGCGAGGTTTGTTATGGGAACATGCTTTTGCTTGCTTTCCCATGAATGTATTGGTATTTCTTCCATTTTGTATAGGCTAACTTTTGATTACTGTTTAGAATTGGGTATAGATCAAAGGACAGGCTCTTTGCCTTCAGCTTGCATTGTCAGAGTGGGTAATAAATCAACATTGCTTGTGTCTTGGGTAAAACATGGCATGCAGTGCACAAAACCTTTGGGATGGTGCGTTTTCCTCTGTAATGCTGCTATGTGGGTTTCTTTGGGTCAATGTTTTCCCTGAGAAACCAGGAACTGGATGAGCAAGCATGCCATTTACAGATGGAAAAGAAACTTTAATAGGACTTCTTTTGTTCTCTGGTTTGTGCCAATCCAAACAGCAGTGATGAAGTTGACTTGGTTAAGTGTAGTAGAACTCAAAACACCAGTGGTAGCGTGTGAGTGATTTCAAGGCATTTACTACTTGTGGGTTGGCTGCGTATGGCTGTGATAAAGCTGCAGAGTTTGCGTTACCTTTGCTGAAGGCCACTGTCTCAAGTCAGTTCTGAAGTGGAAGACAATAAGAACAATCCTGACACTGCTATCATTTCAGTTTCCAGTATCCCTAGCTCCAGAATGAACGCTGAATTAAAAAAATATGAAATCTGAAGACCTGTGAGACACTTGTTCTACTTGTTAAACTTGGTGCTTGTAATATGTTGGTGCAGCTGTCTGATAACTGAAGATTGGGAGCTTTTGCCTCTTGCCTTTGCTAGTACAAATGTGTCTGTTGGAGCTGGTGATGAGGAGTTTTGCCTCATCATCATGCCTGAATTGGCATTCTGGAGGTGCAACTGGAAATACCCTATCTGTTATCTTAATCACATTTTTCCCCTACTGTATCTCAATCACAAGAAAAATAAAAGCCTATTCTGCTGCAATCTTTGTGTGTTGCAGTTTAATCTCTTTGATAGGACTAGTGGGAGTTGAGTTGTTGGTGTGCTTGGATGGTGGTACAAGGCAGTTTTGCTGCACTTGACACTGGCCTTGCTTCGAGCTCCACGTGGGTCACTTAACATGAACATCTTTGGGTTAGATATTGAGATGGTGGGTGTGTAATCTGCTGCATGTATCTCTGTCTGTCTGCAAGAGATACACTTGTGCTAACATGGACAGAAAAATCTCCGTAATGGGATAAAAATGGCATTCCTGTGACAGGCTGAGTGCCTTCCAGTTGGGTTTGTGTAGCTGTTTGGTCACATGAATGCAGTGCCTTTACTCCATCCGAGAACAGCTTTGGGATGTTTTTTCCCCAAATCATTACCCAGCCTTCAAGTGTGGCTGGCCTTGGATGTGAGCTTATAGTAAGTATCAAGAGGAGGAAGCTGGTGATAACATGAAACAGCCACAGGTTTTAGGAGTGTGATGGGTAGTAGTGTTACCTGGAAAATGTGACTACAGCTTCAAGTTGTGGCTTGGCAAAGTCTGGATTCTCAAGATATCACAAGGAAAGGATTTCATTTGCGTGTTTTCCTAACAGTCTTTCCCAGAGCAGCACATACTTTGTCTTCCGTGGCCCAGACGTGGGTGACAGAGTAGACCCGAGTGACTTTGTCCATAACAGAGGTGTTCCCTACACTGGCCTGCACTCTGGAGAGACGATGTGCAAGGGGAGGCTGTGTCCCAACAGCCTGGGCATGTGCTGGCACACAGCTGTTGCAATACAGCTGGAGGAAAAAGCTGCTTTGCGCTGCTGCATGCATCAGTGTTGGAGCTCCAGTATGAGCTCCCCTTGCTGATCTTCTCTGCTGTCAGCTGCACGGTATGTTAGAGCGTTGCACAAGTCTGGGACTGTGACATGAGAGAGCGTGGGTGGATGTCACAGTAGAGTTGGCTCACTAGTAGTGCGGCAAAGTAGCCAGAGGGAGCAGAGAAGACGACCAGGGGTTAATTTTGTGGGTTTTAGCATTTGTATATGACTTTAGACAGTTGCACTGGAGTAGAATGTATTCAATGAACATGTTCAATTCAAAGAACTGTGTGAATGAAGAAACTCCATCGACTGGAGAAACATGCAAGCTAAGGATGTCATCTCTATAGACTGTTCTGGAGGAGGAATGTGCCTGAGGGATTTGTTTGCTTACAAACCATTTACCTGCTGAAAAGATAGCTTTTCTGAAGGACAAGAAGGCATCAGGCCAACCACTGCAGCCTCACCTGAAGCCACGGCATCTAGTACAGCTGCTGACAGCCTCTACGAGATACCTGTAGAGACTTTTCTGTGATTCAAAGTATTTTTAGAAACAGTGTTTTCATTCAGTGTCTCCTGTTATTCAGGGTTGTTACAGGGTTGGGTTTTTTTCCAACTTTCTGTGTGCCAGTAGTTGTAGGTGAGCTGTTGCTGGGCTAGTGTGGGAATGCTGTTTGCTGTAAGTCCTGCTTTATGCAGCTGGCTGTCTTGCTCATTTCTGCTGCAAAGCCAAACCCTGAAGTCACTTGACAAATCCTTGGTGTGTTAAGTGTAGGGAATGCAAGCACTGCAGAGTTCCTGGAGTTGTTAGTGCCCTAGAAGTTCTGCATCTTGCTTGACTGCCTTAGCTGCTTATATATCAAGGGTCAGCTTGTGTTCATGTGTGTCCTCTGAGGGAAAACACTTCTCAGGGTTTGATTTCCATCTGTGCTGAGGAGGTTTTTGTTCCTTCACCTTTGAGGGAGTTTTCAGATCCACGCAACCAGCGCAGATGTTTCCTTCACATAGTGAAGAAGAAAAGACTTTTTTTTTTTTTTTTTTTTTCCTCTCCTTGCCTTAGCTGGGAGGTAGTGTGGGTGGGAATGAGGAGAAACATTCATGTCACAAGGAAGGTAAATATGCATGACAGGTATTGATCAAGTCCGTGTCTGCATCTTTCTGCCAGCTGGCTTGTGCCAAGGAGTGTTCAGTCCTGGGAGAAGGAAAGCGCTGTGTTGTGAGAGTGGGAGTTGGTTTAAATGGAAAATGTGACTTGATAAATGACACTTGGTGTCTGGTAGATGCTAGATGCTGCAGTAAGGAAGGATGTGTCCAGCTGATGACCTCCAGCAAACTTTTGTCTGTGTGATAATTTGGGGGTTGTCTGGAAGCTTCATGAGACACATGTGGGGGCACTCCAAAGCACCAAACAAGCCAAACAGCTTTTCTTGGCAGGAGATATGTTTTTAACCTTGGAGTTGAAATAAAAATTATGAATTGAATAAAAAGTCCTAACTTAATACATAGTAAATGGTACTGTACTTGTGCTTCTACCAAAAAATTGCTTCCCATTTTCCTTTTGAAACTGCTTGAAAAAGGATTCCAGTTGACTAGAATGCTTAGTTGACTTGAACATCTTAGAAGGAGATACTTTGGGTTTAACAGTCAGTCAAAAGAGCAGCATGTCATTTAATAAATAAATCAATAAACACAGTCAGTCATGGTAAAAAAACCCACAAAATGCTGCTACTACTAAAAAAATTAATAAAATTACATGTTGACAGATAACTATTGTATAAATACAGCTTGCACAAGCTCTAGTATGTATCAGATCATCAACTTAATGTATGCATGAACTGTATTGTTTTACAAATACTTGCAAGGAGTTGACCTGATAGGGGAGAAGACCAGCGAAATATAAGGAGATACAATCAAAATGGTGGAGGCATGGAGCTGTGTTCTGCTGGAGGTAGCTGCTTGCTCAGCTGCAGAGATGTTTTTTTTTACATAATTATGTTTGGCTTAATTAGCTAATTTCAGTATAATCAGAGTGGAGAATCAAAGTGCTAATTTCAAATTCTGTATCTGAAGGGAAAAAAAGAGAGTGACAGTGTTGATACTAAAAGTTTGATGTTTGTGACAATAAAATGATTTTCAGTATGTGATGGGGCAAACTGCTTATGACGTTCTCACTCAGTAAAAAGAACATCCTTTTAAACCTTCTGGTGAACGTGGTAGCATCTTGCAGTTACACATGTACATTTCACTGTTGGGAGTTTCAAGAATGCCCGATTTTATGCTTTTTAAATCACATTTCAGTTTCCATCTGTAGTTTGTGCTGAGTCAGAAATGAAAGGCGAAATATAATAAATAGAAAATGGGGTGGGTTTTTTCCCCTCCATGAAATTTAAAACCTCCTACTCTAGATAAATTCACTAACTTATTCAGAATAGAAACTAAAATAAATGTAAGCAGGTGCAGAGAACACTTGGTTAGGGCATTTTTCAAATTAGCAATGGAAAATAAGTTTCACTTAAATTTCTTTGGAAGGATAGCATGTTACTACTGACAAGTGGAATCAGAATTGGAGATTGCAGTTGAAGGTTTTGCTTGGTAACAATGGTCAAAATGTTGTGGGTTTTTTTTTGTTTGTTTGGGTTTTTTTTAAATAATGTGATGTAAATGCTACTACTTAGCTTGGGGGTACTTTCTCAGCTCTGCCTGTGAACAGAGCTGTAAATCTCTGGTGCAACATGCATATAACATTTGGTAGCTATAAACTCTAGTTTACAGCAGTATGAATCTCCCTTCTGGGTAACATTCAAATGAACAGTGCACAGAGCATGATGATATTCTCCAGTTTGCTGCAGGAGGTTTCTCTTTGAGCAGTTTGCACTCTTGATTGGCTCTTCTGCTGTCTCCCACATGGGTGCAGGTAGTGGGGAGGTGGTGAGTTACTTGCGTTCGAGGCTTGCAAGATCAGGGTTGCTTTTTCTTCCTATGGTAGGGTGGATGTATTCCTCTAGACCTAAGTAATATCCTATATATGATGGTATTTGTTTATTGAACAGGTGTAATTAGATGCTGTGAGTTTTCCAGGGCTTCAAAGAGTAGTGATGGAAAGACTGGGGGCGTTTGGTGCAGCAGGGACCTGATTCTGCAGTGTTCTTTTAAGTCTGTTTAGCGCAAGTTTGTAACACTAAATCATTGGTGCATGTGGTGTGTAGGGCTTTGTATCCAACTTACCCTTGTGTGTGGCTGTGAATAGAAGTGCAAGGTGATGGGAGAGCGACCTCTCCATTGATGTGAATATATGAATATGCAGCTAAGGTATATTAATATACTAGAGATGCTTCTAATGTAGGAAATCCTTTCTGCTTGTGGGTTTCAGAAAGCTGAGATCAACTGAAGATCGAAAATAAAGATACAAAGGTGTTTTTGTGAATAAAGCATGTGTTGTATGTGTGTTCCTTCTTTGTGTTCCTCGAAAATAATGGTGTAATATAGAGGGATGGTGTTGGATCTCTATTTCATGGTGTCAGGTAAAAGAAGCTTAGATGTAAGACAAAGATTATTCTCCTGAGGATGTAGTGAATTTTTGTCTCTTAATCAGTAAAGCATGATGAATTAATTTTTTTTTGACTGAGGCACACATTTTACTACATAGTAATTCTTCTTTTATATGTTATTGGTTCTCATACAGAAGATTTCTAAATGTCTTTTTTTTTGTCTGAGAGAATGAACTCTTCATTTTATAAGAAAACACATAACAGAGGTGAGAGTTGGTTCATTCTAGAATGATCACATTTGTTTTGTATCAACATGAAACTTGTTCTGAATACCAAATAACATATAGTAAAAGCTTGGAAACTTACTCCTGGTAGTTGTATGTCTCAATATAAGTGGTTTGATATAGTACATGGAGACAAACCACTACCGTCTGCAGGTCGGTGGGGTTTTTTGTTCCTTTTTCAATTCTTCTTCTGAAAAGAAGTCCTGTGCAGCTTTAACCTCCTTAAAGATCTATAAGCTCTATTTAAAATTCCTAAATGGGGAAGTATTTATTAAATTGGGTGTTCAAATCTCTTAAAAGCCCAGAAGGATCTGCCTGTGGACTACTGTCAGCAGAGGTGAATTACTCTTCGGCTGGCAGACCATGACCCTGAGCCAGAGCAGTCTGATAAATGAAGACTGTTGCCTTTCAGAGATTTTAACCTTTTGGAGGTTTTCACCTTTTGGGAATGCTGTGAAGGTATTTGTGCATCAAAAATGAACTGTGGCTTTGCCTGTGGATGGTAAATGCTGATGCTCTTACTCCCTTGTGGTTCCAGAGAAGAAAGCAGCATGTGAGACAAGTTGCAAGTGACCAAAGGACTGTTCATAATAGGAAAGACAAATTCATACAATACAGGCTTTGTTTACCTGTACTCTGTCCAGGAATGGATGCCAGAGGAGCAAAAGGCAGGCATGGGAAGAGGTGGAGGGTGGCTGGGCTGGCCCTTCATCTGGGATCAGGCGCTTTACTCCCACAGCTTGGACCTGTTGTTGGTCTGACAGAAGCAGCATCTTTCTGTTCCCCTGTGCTTGGAGCTGGGCAGGGTTTTAGATACCCACAGCCCCTGTGGCTGGGAGCAGCAAGTTGCATCCGCAGGGCACTTTTGTCGTTTCTCCAGGCTCTGCTCTCTGAGAGTGGTCTTGTCCCTTTGCATGAAATACCTAAGCAGTGAGGAGGTGGACTTTAAGGCATCAGGCACTGTGATTTAACGTTTAACCTGATGCAACTGAAGTGGGAAGCTGGTATTTTTGCCTAACCTGAGAGCATCCATCTGCTGTACTTACCTGTGATAGGTATTTCATAGCTCTCTTGGCAGTGGGCTGCAAATACACTGAATTTACCATCCAGTTCCCTACTCTTCAACTCTTGTGTGTACATAAATTTCTGTTGTTTTCCCTTGTACTCTTGCTGCTAATTATGGTTTGTTTGGGTTTTTTTTTCCCCCTCTTTGTAAAGCATGTCTCATATTCTAGCAGTTCAGGGCCCAGGAATGAAGTCATGGTCCTCCTCTGTTGTTTGTGCATGTTTAAGAACAGCTTTCAGCCTCGGATTTGACCTTGGGTGTGTGTGTGTGTGTGTTCTTTCTACATATTCAGGCTGATGCGGGGATTGTGGCAAAAAAAGGATTTTGAAACAACTCTTCTTCACTTTGGATAGCACAAGAGAAACACAGGCAAATTGCAAAACTAAGAAGGCAGTTCTATGGGTTATGAAGCTTTTGAGCTTTAATAGAGACTCTGTCTGTCCACAGTCGTGTTCTGCAATCTGCGTGTTTTTCTCCTTAAAGGTGTGTCAGATGGGTGCTGGATTCTGCTTCAGGGGTCTTTCCTCTCCATTCCCTGATCTGGCTAGTGAAAGGCTTGTGCTTTAATCATCACTGTGTTGTGTGAGGTGATCTGGTGTCAGCCTTACTTGGACATCAGGGTCTTCACAAGAGCTGCTCTGTTCCACATTTTCTGTTTCGGTGATCTTGCTGGATGGTAGCAGTTCATCCGCTAACACTGACCTCAGTAGATGATTAACATTTAATAACGCAATTATAGGAGCTACATGCCAGAGCATTGGCAGGAGATGTTGGGTTTCTTGTGAATTCGTTCACCACCATGATGACAGTTTAACAATTACCCATCATTTATAGATTTCACAAGTCATTGTGCCTGCAATCTTCCCAGTTGCATTTAAAAAGAGCCCTGTTTAGGAAATAATGTCTAGTAATTCATCATTTACTTTCCCTTCTTAAACTCACAGCATGGAAAATTCCTTTTTCCTTTGCTAGCTTGCTTCCTCATTCCTTCAATTTCCTCAACCCTGTCAAAACCTTGATCAGGTTTCCCATTTGCATTTTCTCTTGAGAGTAGGGGTTGCAGTGTCTAGTTAATTGGTAAGAGAAATGATAGAAATTGGGTTTTGACAGTGGAAAAAGCCTCTAAAGCATTAAAAGCAGAGACCCATGGACAGGGCAAAGTAACGTGGCTGTAGAAAGGTAGAAAGGCTTGTATCACCTGGGGACCTGCCTCAAATGTGGTTTCTCTTAGCAGGCTGGAATTGGCAACCAACCAAAAAAGTCTGGTGTGTGTGTTTTCAATGCAAAGCCCAGGTTAAACTTTCCTGTTTATGGTTTGGGAGTACAGGTGTCAGTTTTGGAGTTGGAAGCAATGTTCTGAAGGTGATGGAAACCTTGGGAGAAAATAAAATAACTATTTCTGTAGTGGATTATATGATAAATGGGGAAATGGAAAATATTGCTCATCAGGTTTGTAGATTTATTATATTCTGCTGGTGCTTATGAAAGTATAAGCCCACACTGTTCTCTGTGGAGCAGTGAATTATGTCTGCAGTTCAGGCAAGAAGCGTTTTTGCTCAGTAGGGGCAGCTTTATGAGCACATGTACATATAGGAGAGCGGTCTCCTTTATCTCCAAGGGGTTTTCTGTTGGGCAGGGCAGCGCAGCTCTGCGTGCCACAAACAGAAGGGGCAGGAGAATGTTTGGGCTGGAAGTCCCAGCCTGCTTTCCCAGAAGAGATTTCATTGTCCCTTGGTGAAACGTGACTTCAGTTTTGAACTATCAGCCCTTGCTTTTCTTCTTTCTTGTCTAAGTTGTAAATGATGACTCTTGTGGAAACTGATCTTCCCTCTTTTCAGCACATTAACTCAGAGCTGCACAAAGCCCTCAGTGAGGCACAGTTCTAGAGGTGGCCATTTTACTGGTTTTATGGGCTAATAATATTCCAGGAACATAACATTAATGTTCATCAGATGACTTTTAAAGGTCTTTGGACTGATTGAGCAACTCAATATCATTTTAATTATCCCCAGACTACGTTTTACAAAAGTGGTGTTTATGCTCTGAATATACGTGTACACCAGGAGAGAAAAATGAGGGTGGAAGCATGGAGAGGAAAAAAAGTCAGGAGAATTTGTGATCCCTGTTATATGTTAAAAAAGGAACAAAAAGATTGTGTGTTGGAAAGAAATTTGAAAGTGTGCTGTCATGAAAGGATCCCACTGAGTGTGACTTAAGCTCACTTGCTTGTAGTTGAAAGAGGGCTACAACCTTCCAGCTAGAGGTGTACGAGCAAACCTGCTGCGATGGAGAGACGG
>VXBZ01012549.1:99058-155531 GCA_013399135.1 Heliornis fulica | reverse complement strand
TGCCTCTCTCGCAAGAGCAGCCGCCTTTTCCAGAGGAAGTCGGCAGCTTTCCATGCATTCATACCATGCATTCATTCACATCCTTAATAGAGTGCTCCTGCTTAAATTGTAATCTTTAAAACCTAAATACTGCTTTTGGGCCACTGTTTTTATGCTTTGAAGGATGTCCCATCAATCTCATCTGTATGCACATCTCAGCAATATGTAGTATTCCCTTTGTTTTTTTTCCCCGGTATTGTCCATTTCCTGCCAGAGGCTCAACATCAGATTGAGAATAATTAGTCTACATATCCAGACAAAATAGGAACAAAGTTTTAGGTGGTAATACCTACTCAGTGCAAGCTTTCTTCTGCATTTTATGCTACCTGTGAGATTTCTATCAACTTTATTTTACTTAGATATTTAAAGCATGTACACATTAAAAAAGTCTGCTGATTTCACATATTTATTGCTCCTTGACAAATCTAAAGATATGTATTTTTTAAATTTACATTAATTTCCACTTGTAGTATTACATTTATTCTTAACACATTTGTTTATAAGCTTGTTTCTGAGTATATGGCTAACTTTAATGATTTTGATATTGAGTAAGTGCCTTCAAATGTTTTTTAATAGAACAATTTCAGATCCTCAAATGTATTGTTTTAGTACTCTTAGCACTCTATTTTGAGTTGCAGTCATTGACATTTTGTAGTGTCACTGAGCACACATGAAAATTGTTAAAGTGCCGTTTATTGGTTAGTACAACACAGAAATCCTATTTCATGTGGATACTATGGATAGTGTCTTGGCATGTTGACTTATTAGCTACAAAAAAGGGATATGAACAGGTCCTTATCTACCTTTTTGATGTATTTATGAGAAAAAAAAAGATAGTTGTTGAACTTCTATTTTGGAATGCTACTCAATATTTGTGTTGCACTTTTAAATACTGTAGGCATGGGTTGAAGTTGGAGTTATATAAAAGTTAAATAGAACTATATTTTAGGTAACTTTATGGACTTTAAGAAAAGTCTTTTCCTTTGAGAAATTGGTAATGTTTGCTGACTGTCCTACTTATGGGCCTCCCACTCAGATTTGCAGGGTCAGAGTAGCCCACTGTTGCAGTAGAAGGACTACTAGCTTTCCATATGCAACCATTGTTCTTATAGATACAGCTCCGGAGAGAGAGCATATGTGAATAATCAATAGAATATATATATTACAAAATTATATGTAGAACTGCAGTTCTTGTGAGCACAAAAGGGAATTAAGAGTCTAAGAAACTTGATTCATGAATGCTTCATGAAATATCCCTGTGATACTTTGCATATTCATTCTCCTTTTTTTTTCACTGGTATTTTCCCTTACCTATCAGAATGTAGTACAGGAGTAGTTTAAGGACTTTGAGAATTAAGGTATCAGGAGATTAAAATAACTCTTTTAATCAGAAATACAAACTTAGTTGGGGTTTCCTCTTTCTGTGGTGTTTTTGCCTACCAGCATGTTGTGAACTTTTATTATAAGAGTGTCGGGTAAGGTTGTTTTGGTTTAGCTGATTTATTTAATTTTTTCCCCAGCTCATTTTTACTAGTTGTTTTGGATTTTTTCAGGGGGTGGGGTGGTGGTGGTATTTGTGGATAGTATTGACTTTTTGGAAGCAGTGGTGACTCATCCTGGGGACCAAGAGTACAGTTTAAAGGAAAAAACAGTTGACTTACTCTTTTATTTATCAAACAGAATTAGTCTGTTGTGTATACTTACTGATGGCTTGTATGACACAGGAAATTATTTTTGCTGTGATGAAGAGCAGCACAAGTTGTCTCCAGTTGTCGAAGTCAGTGAGGTCACCCTTTCACAGTATCCTACTCATGTTTCCTTATTTCTGTTTCTCAGAAAGGCTTTTCCTCTCTGCCTTCCTAGATTTCTTTAAGTAGTTTATCAGTTTCACCAGGGAGGTAAGTAAAATACTTCTAGTATTTCTGCTTTTAGATTTTAAATCCTCCTACTTCATTGTTTTTCAGCTTCTTGCTTGTGACCTGTCCTGAAATCCTGTTAAGGATGGGGTTAGTTGTGTGGTTTCAAATGTTGCATATAAAACTGTGGTTAGCATAAGGACATGCTGTAAATTATTCCTTTTAAAGGATCTCAGCAAGAATTCTCAGCAATGAGAATTATCCTCCTTTTCCTTTGATTTTCCTATTTTAACCATTGCTTGCTCAAAAGTAAGTACTTGGTTTCACAGTACCTCATAGCACACCACGTATTTTGTGGCTCTTTAAATGTTTTTCTCTCATTGGGGCACCACATTTCTATTGTTATGAGTGTTCTGATACTCAGTTATGATTGTGACAGCTGAAGTGAATTGCATTGCATCTGTGCACTTCCCTTTCTTCTTTCATTTCAGCTTCTCTTACCTGATACACTGGTGTTAATCTATTCTAAGGGCCAGGCTGGAATTTGTCATACAACCCTTTTGTTTTCAGTTTTGTAGTGTTGATCTTTGTCACCTCCTAATCAGAGGGTATCTTTGTTTTATTTTTAGTCTGGCAGAGCAATGGATGCAGTCGTTGCTGACACCTGCTGCTTGGCATGCTGTTGCATCTTAGACCCATGACCTGTCTTTAGATGATGCAGTCATGGACAAATTTTTCCTTTCCTATCTGAAAATTAGGACTTTTTTTTTTTTTCTGTGAAAACTTTGGAGAACAGTATATCAAACACCAATGTTATTCGGCAAGTCATCGCCTTGGTTAGTGATTCCTCATGCCAGCTTTCCCTTTGCACTGTGTTTTCCACGTTTCTCGGGTTGTAATTCAATATCACAGTCATCCATCACAAAGAAATGAGCTGTATTCTGGTATTCCGTCAGTAGCAGCTTGGAGGCAGCTGCAGAATCATCTTTGCCTTCAATGCTCTCTTCCTTTTCTGGAATGTAACGCTAGTTGACATAACTTTAGGATTATGGTTTGGAATCTGATGTATGTGACACATTGCTCTGTAGGCTTCAAAATGCTTAGTGGCATTTTTTTTTTTCCTATGTGTTATAATAAGTACTGCTTCTGGTTTTCTCATTGTCCCTTCTCTCTTCATTGGTGAAATGTTTATTATTTCGTTCAATACACTTCATGTGTCTACTGTAAAATGCATTTCCTGCAGCCACTCTTGGTGTCCAGACTAATAGAACAGAGTGGTCTGTATCTGTTCTGCTTAGCTCCAGCCTTATCTAGAATAGACTGGCCACATCAAAACTAAACAGTACTTGATCCTAGGTCTCCTCTGAGCCTCATGTAGTTCTTCCTGTATCCATAAGATGCAATTTATATTTTTTGGGGTGTATTTCATTTCAAAAGGCATTAATTAATGTGAGATTTGTGCAGTAAAACATGTGTTATCTGAAACTAACGGTGTGTTGGGTGCCCTAAAGCATAGCATGGAAATAAGTGTCAGGCTTTGAGAGTTCAAAGCTTCTTGGTCGTGGCAGAAGACACCAAACCAGATGCAGTTTCTTTCCTACTATCTACTGAAATCACTACTGCAGCAATCCCCACAGCTACACTGGGATATTTATTTTGGAGACATGTGTTCAATTAGCCTTGACTAACAGTAAAACACGCACCCACCTGCCTGATTATTCCCACCATTTACTGGGATGGAGTAAGATAATAGTAAGAATAGGAATGAGAAAGCTCGCGAGTCAAGATAAAGGCAGGGAGATCACTTACCTGTTACAGTCATGGGAAAACCAGACCTGACTTGGAACAATTAACTTGTTTTATTGTCAATTAAAATAAAAATTCAACCATTAATTTGGATAGTGGGTAACAAGATAAATATTAAACCAACACATTTTCCAAACTCAGCTTCACTCTTTCACTCACAACTCCCCACCCCAAGAAGAACTGGGAGGATGCTCGGTACATAGCAGTTAGTGTCTGATTCTGTTGCTCCTTCCTCTTCATACTTTCACCTGCCCTTGCAGGGGTTCTCCAGAGTTTGTGTGGGGAGCATCCACGTGCAGCACCTTGGTCTCATGCACAGGCTGCAAGCTCTGGCACCATGGAGCATCTTCTCATTCTCTGACCTTGGTGTTTCCCCTGCTGTTTCTCCTTCTTTTCTCTCCTATGCCTGCCCAGCATTTTCTGCCCTTTCTTCAATATATTTTCATGGATATGTAACTGACTTGGCTGATGGGCTCAGCTTTGGCAAATTTTACACAGAACTCATAGGAGATTTCCACTCTTCTAGAACAGATTAAATCCAAGGATTCTCTAGGACACCTGAAGTGTCGCTACACACCAGTGCTTAGACAATGGAATTGAGCTCAACTTCCACGCAGATAGAGGGGAGGTCATTGAAAAAATCCTAAAGTAAAGCTTCCCCACTCTGCTTAACTAAATTTAAATGGATAAACATAATAAACTGAGTAGCACGTGACGGCTTAGAACATGATATCTTTCTAAGATTTACCTCTTTTCTGGAAGTGCAGACAGTCACAGTTCTGATATACAGCAACTTTAATCATACAGATAACAATATGTAATCACATTAGGACATAATTTGAGCATAGACTTGTCAAAATTATAGCTAGGTGTTCCAGAGATCATCTATATACTATTGCCTTTTCTCATTTCTTTTTATATACCAGATGATCTGTGATATCTGGCCTCTAAGACAAACTGCAGCTCTCAGTCTCCAAGTTCCATTATATTGTTCCTGACAGAATTATGGGAGCAGGACAGAACACCCTCTTCTGTAAACTTCAGGAAGGTTTGTTGTTGTTTTTTTTTTATATCAGCTATATGCACTGTTTTTGAATTTTTAACTTCAGCACACACAATGTCTGTGTTTTTTAGAATCACAGCAGAAAGCATAATCCTGTCTCCATATTAAGGGTCATAAATGGAGATGTCAGTAAGTGAGATGCTGCTATATGTCATGTTCTGACTTGTCAGTGTGGAGCCAGGCTTTAGACTTGATGATCCTTATGGGCCCCTTCCTACTCAGGATATCCTATGATTCTATAATTCTATAACTTAAGACATCTTCATGGCACATATAACATGTGACTGTGACCCTCCAGAAAGGCAGAAGAGCATCAGGTGGATTACCCTATTGCAGATAAAATAACCTCTGTTTCCACAGCTGAATTCCACTCTCTATCTCTCCTGACTATAATGGAAGTTTAGATGCCTAGGTCCTAATTTTATTGTTCAGTTTCCACATTGACTCCCATATTTTGTTCCCTAGAATGTTTAAGATATTTGCTTGTAGATACAACACATGATCTGTGGGAAACACATGGCATCCTGGTGCAGAACCTGAAGGCCAGGAAGATAAACCACAGCATTTAAAATGTCACTGTGTTCAAGCTACACCTGCACTCCTTTGTTGCATGTATAGTTACCTACAGATAGATACCTATATTAAAGTGCCTTCATCTCAGACTGCATCCTACCATGAAGATGGGAAGACAAAGGTTAGAAAAACTTTAAAAATTGCTTTCAAGTGTTATTTCCATGCCTTCTCCAAATTTTCAAGGCAGTGGTTAGCCACTGTTCGCAGGTGTCTCTGTTGATTCATTAAAGGCAGTATCTAATAGTAATTGCTACTTGGAACAATGAATAGGCTTTTGCTGGGGAAACTCTATAGCTGCTTCACATTAATTTGAAAGTTAACACGAAATATTTAGAATGCATAGCTGAAACCTGCAATGACCTTTTACCTTTATTGTTATCATTTTTACATAGCAACAAGTACGCTGTACAGTGCGTGAAGAGTTTAAGTGTTTTCTCATACAGCAACTTTCAGAGTATAATTGATTCAAAAGAAAAAAACAATCTGGAAGTATATGTAATACAGCTCTTAAGCACTTAATTATATAAAAAAAATCCATTTCACATTATATGACCTCATTTTGAAACCCAATAGCTAAAGAAAGTACGTTATGAATTTCCGATACAAGAGAAATTGTAGTTTACAATCCATAGTGTGTGAGTTGCGTACTTGCATTTTAACTGTAGTCTTACATATTTATATGATTGTAAATGCAAAGGTCTTATCATTGCTTTGGACCTGGACTTTAGTGATTAGAATCGCATAACCTGTGCAGCTATAATTTAGGTAGTCGTTTGTCCTCTGATGAAAGTTAATATTTATCTACTTTATACTGGGCTTAATTATGGGAAGATTGCCTCAAGAATTTTTATTTTGCTTTTATACTATGAAGAAACATTTTACAGAAGTCTGTGCTTTTTTTTTTGTCTTATTTGTGCCAATGTCAAGTATGAAAATGATCTAGAAAGAAATTTTCATTCATTTATATATACACATTGATTCACTAAAGTTACAGTTCTTACAGACATTCTTCAAAAGTCTTTTTTACCCACCAGTTCTCCATTTTCCCTCTGTCTTTTTTTTTTTCTCTTACCTTACTGTTTTTCTCCTGTCAAAATCATATCGTTTGTCCTCTAATACATCTCCTTTGTTGGAGATGGAAACATCTATATTATTTCTTTATATGCAAGCTTCCCATCCCAATATTATATTTCTTTCCCTTCCACTAGATCAATGAGACTTTTTATATTTCTATGCTGTCAGCTGTATTTCACTCAGGTCCAGCAAGTGTCACTATCCTAAATGAACTCACTTAGGGTGGTGTTTGCAGTTTCTGTGTTCTTCGCCTAGGCTGGGATCAACTGCAAATCTTTAAATCCCAGCCATGTCCTAGTAATGCAAAAGCAGAAGGCAAAAAAAAAGAAGATATTCACCCAGTAAAAGTTGTCAAGCATAGTGGCAGAGGACAATGGGTAGATTTATAGTGCATTTCTGATGTAAGTCTGAGATATCCTGCTTGGCTACAGGTATAATCCTCTGCTTACATACACAAACTTTAGAAGTTGTGAGATCGGACACACACTTGTCATGGGTGGGAAAAGATTCCCAGTATGTGCTTACCAGCAGTGTAAAGGGTTATGACATGCCCAAATAATTCAATGTCTTTCCTTGCAGTGTCTTGTGGCTGATGTAAATCAGGCACTGACAAGGGAGATGTCCAGGATCACATCACACAAGGGCAGGTGGAATCTGGAGGCAACTGCAGCTTTAATTTGGAGCACACAGCACCTTAGAAATACACTAAACCTACTCTGGGGATTTGTGTGGGGCCCCATCACAGCACACACACTGGGTCCACTCATCTCCCTTTCAGGGTAGAATAAAAACAAAACCAAGAAATCTGGTGAAAAACAGGGTGGGGAAAGGAAGTGAATAGGGATAAAGGATATGAAGGTAATTGGAAGAGTTATTTGTTCCATTTGAACTAGATCAAAGAAGAATTCATGTGAGTCTTGCGTAAGGATTATAGCAGTTGTTTTGTTTTGGCTTTTTTTCTATTTCTTTTTCAAAACCTCCTTTGCTTATCTGGAGTGTTAACTTTCCATTTCCGCTGCTGAAGCAGATGTTTTCCTTGTCGCAGACATTAAGGCAGTCTTAATGTGCAGTTACTGAATTCTTTTCTAAAAGAGCATTTTAAATTTGACAATGTTTCTTACATTTTTAAAGCAGTGACCTCATTTCGAAAAGATTTTTTCTTCCAATTCATATGTCACTACTAGAAAAATATTAATCTGCAAAACTTAGTATAAAATGTCTCCATTTGTTAAACATCTACTGTACAGACATCAGCTGTCACAAAATCCAGTTATGCATTCTCGTGAGTCCTGGCATTCTGGAAAAGGTTTGTTTCAAGCAGGAAAGATATTTTATTTGTGGTTTTATTAAAATAAATATTTGAAGAAATTCTAACAGTTAAAAATATCTTTGCAAGTCATACCCTGAAGGACTAGAAACTAAATATTACTATGCCAACAGAAAGATTAACTCCATAAAGTCAGTTAAGATTCATTCTCCTTACATCCAGACCCATCAGCTATTGTATATTATGATGACCATTTCTAGCATTAAATGTTTCCTAAGTAAACTGTTATCTAAAACCAGCAGAATGAAAGATGAATATTGAAAAGTGATTAGAGAGGTGAATGACTTACTATTCTTCCATTCTTCTTCATTTTAATTTGTAAATACATACATTTGATTAATCTTTATGGTTTTGCTTTCACAAGATTAAACTGCCACTACAGTTTGACCTTTTAAATGATGTTTTCTTTTGGTGGCAGTTTAGGAAATCTTACAGAAAAACAAAAAAATCTATGCTTTCCAAAAGAACAACTGATACAACAGATTTTTTAAAAACATAAATTATCTGTTCATCAGAGACTATTCTAATGACAGTATGTATTACAAACCATAATAGATATTAGAAGGTAAGTACGAAAGAGAACTGGATATTCTAGCATGCCAATCGCTGTATCTAGACATCTTCAGATGAGCATGTGAAACAATTGCTTGCACTCTTGTGCCATCTCCAAGTCTACTGGCTTGAGCTGTTTTTTTTNTGTTTTTGTTTTTGTTTTTGTTTTGTTTTGTTTTGGTTGGTTCTGTTCTCTTTTCTTCCCATCACATAAGCCGAGTTTCTTTGAATCTTTTCTTGTGAGATATTTCAAAATGCTGTGCTCCTCTAATTTACACAGTAATGAGGTTGCCCTGACTCTGACCTTGGAGAACTAGCTTGGACTTCCTATATGATATATTTTTGGAGGAGATCTCCACCCCCGATTAGGGCTAATGGTGCTGAAAAGCTGTGTCTAAGAGTTGTTTTAAGTCAGCTCTCTGGGAAAGCTGCCCTTCAGTTCCCAGCGACTGCAGCTGTTTTGGGGGAGATAGAAGAAGCAGAAAGGAAAGGAAAGGAGAGGTTTTATGAACTCTTGATAGCTAATGTGAAGTCATGTTTTTGCTTTAAACGATTCAGCTTCTTGTCTTGTGTAATGAATACAGCACACATTCCCATAATTATAGCACTTACTTTATCCTGTCCAAACATTTTGAAACAGATGAAGATTCAAGAAATATTCAGTCTAAAAACCCTGTAGCAGAGGGTGAGTGTATGACTTTAGTCAAAGCAGCTAATCCCTCCGTGCAGTCCTCCAATTATTTTTCTTCACCAATAAGTATTGCTACCTTATTTTACCCAGAATGAATTCTATTCAATGAGCACTCATCAAGTTCCAATCTTAATTAGACTCTAACAAAGCCGAACAAACAAATCACTGTGCTTGGATAAAGGCATGTGGGATGGAGTGCGTGAAAAGAAGAGGTTATACATTTAAATTGTTTCACTTTCTTAACTGCTATAGGTGCTACAAAGCAACAGATATAATTTATTACGGCCTTTGATGGTCAAACACACCAAGTTGAATTACGATCACAAGATTTCATGCAATTCTGTACCATTGCCTATCTTTGTGGGTATCTAAAGCTGTTTTCTCATTTTGCTTTTTTCCCCCCTCTTTTATTTTGTACATAGAGTTATATTTTATTTCAGCTATCAGATGACAGCTACTGTGTAAAAGTACTTGAGTTCCCTTCTGTGGTTTATATCATCACCAGAAATCCTTGATAAAAATGCAGCCTTATTATATTTGTAGTTTATTCTCTCCATATATCTCAGAATGTATATCCTAATTTGATATTCCAATATATATAATCAGTCAGTACTTCCCTTTCAAGTTTTTTGACAGAAACACAGGCAGCATACCAGGCAATTAGTCTGAAGAATGATTGCAAAAACAGCCTTACTTCTATCCTCACCCCTTATATGCTTTGCTGATATGGTATGTTGCGGGGTTTAGCTTCTTTCTGTGTGGAGTCCTTTTTTTCTTCAGTTTCCTTCTAATTCTGGAACAAAATGGTTATCCACTTATGTACCTGTTGTTTTTTCCTTGTCTATTGCCTTGAAATAAACTCAGATCTGGAAATAAATAGCTTTTTTTTTTTTTTTTTGAGATAGAGAAACTGCCTAATTTTGATCTAAGAACTTTATTAAATATTAGCCACAAAATGAAAGGGCTTTAAAAATGCTCATATATTACACTTCATTATAGTTCTGAAGAACACGTAGCAAATACTTCTTGTTACAGCTTTGCTGTCCTTATGGTGTCTGTCAACAGGACAATGGAATGAGATAACAAGTTCAGAATATGTATCTCCATCACCATTTCTGTACACATGCAAAACATTTAATTGCAAGGTATGCATTTCCTTTTCTATATTTATTTCCTAGCTGGTGAGTTTTAAAAACTTCCAAACCCAGGTTTTAACAGAATCTTTTAATTTTCCTTCCCATCCTGCAATACGACAAAATAATTTAACATTACAGCTATTCTGCATGCAATAACATGGATACAACAATAACTAAACTAAAAA
Organism: Heliornis fulica; assembly: GCA_013399135.1. Taxonomy (NCBI): domain Eukaryota; kingdom Metazoa; phylum Chordata; class Aves; order Gruiformes; family Heliornithidae; genus Heliornis; species Heliornis fulica. The sequence goes on along the minus strand of VXBZ01012549.1, from coordinate 145,229 downwards.
AAAGAACCCAACCCAAAAAAAAAAAAACCCAGGCTTCTTAAAACATGGTCCAGATTTGTGAAGAGCTTAATGGTTCACTGAACATTTTATTTAATATGGAGATTGTATTCAGAGTTGTTTGATTTGCAGAAATAACAAGCCCAAATGCTTCAGTTTCTAATGGTAATTAGTTTTCAGCCTAGACAGTCTGTTTAGTTATATATTTACTACCTTGTAAAGAACTATCACAACAAGCCCTAAAGCATTATTTGAAAATTAATAAGCTAAAGAAAGAGGAAATTCTTCATTTTTGCATAGCAACACTCTCTGTATTCTACTTTTTGATTGCAAAATCCAGCTTTTCAATTATAGGTGTATTAAATTGTGATGCTTGAAAAACTATAAAAGGCAATTATCAATGTTTGTTAATGCCATAAATGACTAATGCAAGTACGTTTTGCTGTAAGGGAAACAAAGGCTAGTATTGTGAACAGAATTCCTTTGCTTCCTGAGTCAGACCAGAATAAACTTTGATTCACATTCTTTCGGTGTTATTTGCAATTAATATTAGTTTCTGTGGTGGTTAAAATAATGTGCTACAGATTCCACTGCAGTTTATGTATTAGAAAATAACAGCACGTTATTTCTCCATATTTTAAAGTTCACTCAACTTTCATGACATAGGGCAGGGAAGCAGGCAGAAGGTTAGAGCACAATACCTGGCTGTGGTTCACATGTTCCTGCCTTAGTCTCATACAAAAAAAACACATGAAAGAGTCACTTCTTCACCCAGGTATATCTTCTTCTATTTTAGCCCTTGCTGAGTTTCAAAGTTAATGGAAGAAAAGTCTTCTCTGCCAGGTACTGTGTTGGGATTTTTTTGACTGGACTCTTCTTCAATGGCTCAACAATGGGTGAGCTCTCAGCAGCTGCACAGGCTAAGAATGCCTCCATTATACTCACTCAGCATGCTTTGCCATTGATTTCTGCCTCTGAACATGGATAGAGGACACGCTTGAGCTGGCAGAAGGAATCACATCATGACATAGACACCTCAGAAGAAGTATGCATTATGGAAATCTTCTTAACAAAGAGAGTTCCTCAGTGATCATTAGCATTAGAGGTTCTGTCAACTCTCTCTCACAAATATCAGTGGAAAGAAGGGAACATTTTCAAAACTCGGAAAGACTGACCCTCTCCCTTTGTGCTGCTGTGTCAAAAGAGCTTTAAATGCCATTTCATTCCAAATCATTATAATTGCTTTTGTTCAAAACCAGGTCCAGGCTTCTCAGCAGTGGAGGACAAGTAAAATGTGTACTGTTTCAAGGTCAAGGAACTATATCACTTACTTTGCTGCTCCTCATCTCTGTCAGTGGTAAAATTAAATTTTGTGGGATTGGTAGAAGACTTACCAAGATGGAAAATACATGAGATGGAGTGGAAGGTGTTGGTGGAAAGCCAGGTTCACCGGGAGAGGGGAGCTTTGCCTTCACCCACAGGGCCACATGGAGCCAACTCAGCATGGACACGAGTGGGTAGGCAGTGAAATGGTGGCCTTCTCAGGCTTTTGGACATGTGAACTATCTGATCTGAAAGGCTATGGTTACACATCGTAGCTAAGCCACTTTAAGATCAGTGGCTTCAAAAATGGGTCTGTTAACCCCCAACAAGTCTCATGTCTCCTCCATTTTCCTTTCCTTTCCCTTCCCTTTCCTTTCCTTCCTCTCTTCACTCCTCTCTGATCTATTTCTTTTATCAATATGGTTCATTTTATTCCTATTCAACTCCTTGAAGAAGATCACTACAGTGTCAGGTAAATACTGAAAAAAAACCCCAGAACGAAAGTAGGCAGAAAGCAAGAAAAGGGTATCTCTTTGTTGCCCACACTTTCAGTAGAGTCTAGCAATTAAATCAGTTCCAATTATATTATAAAACTATAAGCCTAAGATGGCTCTTTTTTCATTCCTCTCCAAAACCTTAAAGCCAGAAAGGCCATTTCATAGCAACAACAACAACAAAAAAACATTGACAAGGTACTGAATCTGAAACCTCAAGAGTGATGCTGTACAGAGAAATGAGATGCAACTAACCATGTTAGAGCTGTGTAACTGTTTTCTGAGGGCACTCTTAGTTTGAAATCATTCCTATCCTGTTCTGAAAGTTGCTGCTTCCTAACAAGCGAAAGCTGGTCATAGCCAAGCTGCCAGAGAAATGACACGACCTCCCTTAAACATCTTCTGAGAAGAAACCTTTCCTCCTCCCCCATCCCCGCCCCCGCCAGTGATATTTGGTCTGGGCATTTCCCCGAGAGAATTTACCAGGATGACAAAAGTGGTCATTTGTTTCTCCAAGCCTCTTCCAGTAAAAATGTTTATTCAGTGTAGACAATGTTTATTGTGTCACAGAAACAGGAAATACAGATTTCATATCTCAAGATTGCATATTTTAACTTAAGTGTGTTTTTTGAAAGTCTGAGATTTCTACAAAACACAGGGGAAATCTCTATAAAAACACCAAGAAAGACCTCTGCTTGGGTTCCAGGGGAAATATACTAAAACCTAAAGAATTTCGTACAGAATGATATCTTTTTGTTACATACGTGATGATATTTGCTGTTTATTTAATGCTTTTAACAACAATATCTGTGGAAATGTATAAACAAAAAGGAACAAGTGTTTTAAGAAGACCATAGTTTTGTTGGTTTCTGTGATATATTCATGGACATGAGAATGCGATGACTTGTTTTCAATACAAGGAAAAAGATGTGGTTTCGTTAAAGTGTTAATAAAAATGGTTAACATTGTAGTACAGAGCAATGAAGCTGGTGAAGGGCCTGGAGCACAAGTCGTATGAGAAGTGGCTGAGGAACTGGGGTTGTTTTGTCTGGAGAAAAGGAGTACGAGGGGACACTTTCTCACTCTCTACATCTACCTGAAATGAGGTCACAGTGTGGAGAGTGTTGGCCTCTTCTCCCAAGTAACAAGGCATTGGACAAGGGAAAATCATGTCCAGTTGTGCCAGGGGAGGTTTAGATTGTGTTTTAGGAAAAATTTCTTCACTGAAAAGATTTTCCAGCAACAGAACAGGCTGCCTAGAGAAGTGGTTGGATCACTACTCCTGAAGATATTAAAAAGATGTGTAGATGTACTTTGGGACATGGTTTAATGATGAACTTGGTGGTGTTAGGTTTGTGGTTGGGCTTGATGATCTTAAAGGTCTTTTCTGACCAACAATTGTATGATACTACAATTGTATGATTAATGCATATATATCCTGGTTTCAGCTGAGATAGAGTTAATTTTCTTCATAGTAGCTAGTATGGGGCTACGTTTCTGATTTGTGCTGAAAACCGTATTGACAATATAGAGCCAGTTTTGTTACTGTCAAGCAGTGCTTACCAGGGTCTGCTCTATTTCTCACACTACCCAACCAGTAAGTAGTTTGGGGCTGCACAAGGAATTGTGAGGGGACACAGCCAGGAATACTGACCCAAACTGACCAAAGGGATATCCCTTACCATGTGATGTCATGTTCACATATAAGGGGCTGGAGGAAGAAGAGGGAGGTAGGGTGGTGGTGTTTGGAGTGATGTCATTTATGTTTCCATGTAACCAATACACATGATGGAGCCCTGCTTTCACGGAGATGGCTGAACACCTTCCTGCCCAAGGGAAGTGGTGAGTGGATCCCTTGTCTTGCTTTGCTTGTATGTGTGTCTTTTGGTTTACCTATTAAACTGTCCTTATCTCAACCCATGAGTTTTCTCACTTTTCAAATTCTCCCATCCTGTGAGTGGTACTTAGCTTCCAGCTGTGGTAAAACCACAACAATATATAAAACATAGGATGTTCAAGTATGACAGTAAGTATATTTAAATATCTATTTTTCTTATAAGATTTCAATGAAGTCAGACTGGGTTTTAATATACTTAAGTTAAAATGTGCCAAATAATATTGTAGTAAGAAGACCAGTCATATCACAAGGTATGTTAGGTATTCTTTGAGGCACAAACATTGTTTATGTTCTGTTTACCAAAACTTTGTTTTCAAAATAATATAAAATAGTACAAGAGCATTTAAGAGCAAAATTAGAAAATAATCTTTTCCAGAGAAAAAAAAAGCTCTGTGTCCTGTAATTTAACTTGAATAACTCAGTCAAACGGATTATGAATCTGATAAAAAAAAAATTAAGGTTTTCTTGTTAGACTCATATGAAACTAGTAATAAAAACATTAAAGTAATATCTTGTTGCTTTTACCATGTAGGCACACAATATTTTCCGTAATATCTTAAGCTCCATATTACTAGTTGGAAAGATGAACTTGATTAAATAACACATTATTGGTTTATCTTTCACTAGCAGTCAACACTTTGGTTAAAAATTCAAAACTGATTGGATGAATGATGAAGAAAGTTATATTCTCTTTATAATATATTATGAACTAGATTAAAGTGTTAAAGAATATTTATCATTTATCATTATATTCTATTGCACTTTTCCTTTTTAAAGTAAAAACTTTGCTTTCCCCATTCATGCCATATGAACAGAGCAGTGGCTACTGCAGTTTTAACCCACTATATTCCCTTGCCTGTAAAGAAATTGTATATGCCCTTTCTGTCATTGAAATGAGGTTAGAGAATCAAACATGATATATAACTGCTCCACAGTACTTTTCACTAAAGGGATGTTTATTAAAGGAAATAAGCATCTACTCATCTTGAAATGTGTTGCTATAGCTAATATGACAAGATGAAAGCCTTCTATTTCAAAATACAGTTTTAAGATTCAGAAAACTTGAGGTACTTGCATCCAAAATAATTAGTGCTTTTTAGTTTTTCTCTAAGCTCTAGCAAACTCAGCTTCCAGAGCACACACAAATATATTCTATAGTTAAAGTGATCAAATTTTGTAGAACCGTATCAGCATGGAGAATTGAATTACTTACAAGTAAAGTGGAAGTGAAAACACTTAGAAATTCCTCTCTAAATTGAAAGAAGCCAAAGTAAATAAATGTGTTTTGAAACCTTGCTTCTTTTTTCCTACTACAAGTAAGAAAATACTAGCAAATCTGTAGGAAAACTAGTGACATTCTCTCTTTTCTTTCTATCTGCCTATTTAGACTCTAAGTCAGTGCTAGTCATTTCTTAATGCTATTTGAACTAGTGTAACCATCAGAAATATTAAAGGCAAGAAAAAGTTATCCAGAAATTAGAAAAACGATGGAGTTACTTCAATTTGTGGAATAATTTATAAATTAAAGAAAAAATATGCTTTACAAAATTGAAGACCATAATAATTTACTACTAGCAAAAGAAAGCAGAATACAGTATACCCAGTCCTGCCATGAAGACAGTCTTTACCATCGTTCTGCCTGAAGCAACAGGAATTAGGGAACAGACAAGCTAAACAGGGCTGCCACCTCCCTATCAAAACCTGTCAAGCCAAAATACTATTACTTTTGGGATGTCAGTGTCTTACTAAACTGCTTGGCATTAATTGACAACTTCTCCTGCAGCGTAAGAGACTTAATTGCAAAGTTAGTGCAACCCCATAGTTTGAAGCAGCAGAGCCCAAGTGTCAAAGCTGGCAGTTTTAAAATTTAGTTATCCTAGTAGAAGACAAAACACAGAGGGTGAAAAGTTCTTCCTGTCAGGGATGACTATACACAGGCTTGACTGAAAATGTGTCCTGGTCTCTGTTGTCACCAACAAACATAGCCCACATTTTGCCCCTGCAGTGTTGGGAAATATACTAAGGAAACTGCATGGAAAAGGTTTATGGTTATGACTGACAGTTTCTAAGGTCCATCCTGCATCATAGCTCACAGGTTTAAATAGTTCCTGTTTCAAAGAATGGGATGATGTTTGTTGCCCAAGCAGAGAACAGACACACTGGGGTGTGGGGTAAGCCTTTTGTCAGAGAGATTGTTCCTCAAGATGCTCACAGCTTGTTTGGGACCTTGCTTTTCTCTCCTTAGTGTGATGCTACAACTGCACATATATGATTTTTATTATGAAGATGTTTCACGCTTTGTTGCTTATAGGAATTAAATATATCCCAATTGAGGATCAGGAGAGCTTGAAAGAGACTTTTTTTTTTTTTTTTTTTGCTCAACCCTTATGATCGAGAATATTCATTGACCTCAAATTCTGGAGCTTAAATTTCAATCTCTAAATTTCCTCATAATAGCTTGAATGAAAGCTGATGTCTGTGCAACTTTTAGCAATCATACGTGACTGTTATATTCTTTTTTCTTAAACTGTGTGTAATTTATTCTTTTGAGATTTCAAAGAGAAACTGTATCATGACACTTTTAGATGCTTGGCAGCATAATTCACTGGAACTAAAGATGTATATGAAAATACAATGATTTTATTACCACCAATTTATTAAGAAAAGACTAGACAGTAAATAAAGTAGGCATATGCCTATGAACTCAAATTATAAGAGATATAAACAAATGGATTTCTAAGGGCTATTTATAAACCAACATGTATTAGCAGTTCAGACAGAATTGTAAGTGTAAAGCAGTCCCAATAGAGGAATATGGGAATGCTTTAGGGGAAGCTTTTTCTGTTAGGCACAACTGTGGAAAGCAACTGATTCTTGAGACTGCCACCTTCATTAACAGCATGCTATATAGGGTCTTTATACAAAGTTAGTAAAGTACAAGAGATAATGAGATTAACAGAAAAATATATAACAGATGTTTTGTATAATGTCTAATATGATGTATAAGTAACTTCAATAAGGCTTTTTTAAAACCATAGTCTCCTAAAAAGGTCCATTGAAAGTTTGGGACCCTTAGCTAGCAAATTAAACCTAGTACATGAAATGATAGGCTTGTTTTCTGCAATTACTTTTCATAGACCTTTTAGAAATAGTTTGTGGAGAAACCCCAGGGTTCTGTGCACCATAGATTGCAAACCACTGAATTAACAGCCAGGACTGGTGGAGGAGTTAGCTAGTTGGCTAAATAGGAACAAAGGAGTAATAGTCTCTAAACACATAGAGAACCCAGAGCCAGAGATTTATATAGCTCACAGTTGGTTAGGCAAGTGATATGAATAAGGAGCACTGGGTTCATTTAGAATGGTCAAGGCCACTTGTGTTTGATACCAAAGTTTACAGTGGAGACATATGTAATAAATGAAAAAAATATACAGAATTTAATGAAAAAAGAGGTCAGTGGTACCCAAAAATAAAAGAGATAAAACAATATAAGTTGTGTCTGAAGTGAACTTGAGAGCCTGATCTCTAAGGACGTCTTTCAAAGGACCCACAACTTTAGAAGCTGAGGGATGTTTTAGGAATTCTAGATAAGATGAGCTATGTAATTAGAAAGCTTTGTCATCAAGTAAGGTTTGATTTTACATGTTTTTATTGTACTCAATTAGTATAACCAAATTCCTGACCTTAATGTCAGTGAAGAAGTATTTCCTTCTTTCTAGAGGCAGTCTGGTTTCAGTACTACTGGTGTCGATTTTGAGGAAGGACCCACCAATGGTGATATCCTGTACTGTGATGCAGACAATGGAGAGCACATGTAGTATCAATCATACTCCAAATTATCACGGCATCTACAGTCTAGGTCTGCTAGTGGGAAGTTTGAGATGCCAACAGAGTCCTCAGACCTCCCTTGTAGAAACAATCTAACTCTATACATGCCTAGTGCCTGAGAGGTTTCATCTCACCGCTCCATTTCAATTTAACAGATCTCTTTTGTGCATGGTGACTACCTTAGCCAGAAAGGAGTGTCACTCCATCTCTCCCCACAAAGCTTTATGCAAGGAAAAGCAGACCTCATACGAACAGTCCCAAAATGAGAATCTTCTATGCCCTGGGTAAAGCACAGAACAACCCTTCAAAAGGTAGCATTTAAACTTTACTCTCTCTTCATGCCGATGATGTCTGCTCTGATTTTTTTTTTCTTCTGAAGATGTTAAGCATTTAATTTTCCTCATGTCTGTGCAATTGTGTGCAATTTTGAGATTGATAATACTAACAATCAGCAAAGCTGTCTAGAATATATGCAGCAGCCTTAACAGTTGAACGAGATTAACAGTCAAGTTTTTCTGCTTAAAAATTGTGATTCAGAAATGCCTGTTCATGTCTATAACAATGACAACATTTAAAATGAATCTTCTATATCAATCATAAAAACAGAAAATACTGCTTAAATAAGGCAATCCATAGTATGTGATACGAAAGACAGTGGTACAGTAATGGTAGGACTATGAAAAGCACAAAAAGATTGAACAGTTAAATCTTGAGGGGATATTTAATAACGAAAAATCTGATAAAGTAATATTTACCATAATTACATATATAGTTAAACTTTATGTACATGTTTCAGTTACAGTATCTCAAGCTAGGGAAAGAGAATCTGCTGCCAGACCATAACAGATTGTTCCCACAAGACATCTGCTTCATGTATTTAATTTCTTTAAAAAAGTAGGCAATACTTTGTAGCTATAAAAGTATAAAAGCATAACGTTTTATTTGATATTATGTCAAAATTAAATAGTTGTGCCACATTTTTTCTTGTATCTGAAATAATATTTAATACTGTCACAGTTCTGATGCATTGGTAAATTACCATACAGCTTTCTAAAACTATTGAAGCTTTCAGAGGAGGAAAATACTAAAATATGTTTTGGCTAGACACAGAGCTCTTCTTTGGGATTAAACATCTTACTGAAGTGGGATATATGCCCTTAGATCAAAGAAAACTATCTAGAAAATCCATATGTCAGAACCCAGCATTCACAAGGGACTTTTTAGGCAACTTTCATTTCAGGCAGACCCATGCCCTTTGAGTGTTGAAGGCGTAAATTACAGAGCAGGACTGTGGTGGACCCTGGCTGGAGGTCAGATGCCCACCAAAGTTGTTCTGACACTCACTTCCTTGCCTGGGCAGGGGAGAGAAATTATACTGAAAGGCCAAGATAAGAACAGAGAGAGATCACTCATCAATTAAAGCCATGGCCAAAACAGACTCAACTTGGGGAAAATCAATTCAATTTATTGCCAATCAAATCAGAACATCGAAATGAAATGTAAAAACTAAATATTAAAATATGTCTTCCCATATCTTCCTTCTCCCCAGGCTTAACTTCACTGATGATTCCTCTACCTCCTCCCTCCCAGTGGCACAAGTTTGCAGTCAGTTTATCATACATTGTCTCTGCCCCTCCTCCCTCCTCGGCATAATGACTCCGCACACTCTTCTCTTGCTCCAGGATGGGGTCCATCTCATGGGAGACAGTCCCCCATGAACCTCTCCAACATGAGTCCTTCCTGTGGCTGCAGTTCTTCACAAACTGCACCAATGTGGCTCTCTTCCACAGGGTGCAGCTCTTGAGGACCACACTTCTACAGAATGGGTTCCCCACAGAACCAAGGATGTGACCACAAGTCCTGCTAGCAAACTCACTCTGGCATAGGCTTCCCAAGGTTCACAGCCTTGAAGCAAATGTGGCATCACCAGCAGTATAGGCATTTAGAACTGTGCTAGTCATCCTGCATTGTCTTCGTGGACAAGAATATAAGCACCTGAATACAAAAGCCTTTTTGGGGATTTGGTTTACCTCATCTCAATGTAAACATCACAAATAGGTAAGATTAATGTCTCCCTAAAAATATCCATTTCCCTTTATTGACTTAAGGGGAGCCTGGACACCTCATTCAGTTGTAGATGTTTGCTGTTACGTTAGCATGTATAAAACATATATAGAAACATATGTATACATAGCATACACTTATACATATATAAAAACATTTATAATGGTAAATGTAGTGCATTTTAGCTTAATTAGATAACCCTAACTCAAACTGTTACTCAGACAAAAACTGGGCCCAGTGAACTAATCTGTAAGTGTCATTAAAGGCAGCCTAGTAAACAACAGGGCAATTATGTTCTTATAAATCAATGCAGAAGAAATTGGTGGTGCTTTCCACTGTTTGCCTAATATTCTGAAGTACTAGTAAGGCAGATATATACCTGGGATCCAGTGCCCACACATTATGAAAAATTATGAACTCACTCCCAAGAACAATGCCTTCTCACCTGGCTTTAATTTGGCTTGGAGAAGGCTTCCTCAGCCTCCCTGGAGAAGGTAGACTAGTGAAGGCAGAAGTAGAAGATCTTTGATGCCACAATAGAACAAACAAGGCGTGGAGCAGGACGATCCCTAAATCAGTGGTGATCCCTAGCTCAGTGTGCAGTAAACAGATAAAAGATTTAAGAAGTGGGGTTTGTTGCCAAATGTCCAGGTCTGGAGGCCTGATTTCTAGCCTGGATGTCAAACTTCCTTTTGTTTCTCTACTATATCTGCCCTTTTTATTTTTTCTTATAGCTAGTGTATTTTTGAAGGCTTCTACTCCATGGTGGGTGATGAACAGATTGAGAGCAGAACTGCTAAGGGCAGTGATATGATTCCCATTCTTATAAAAATGAGAGACATGGCTGATGATACATAGAGCAAGAGGGGAGATATAGAAAGTATGGGGTAGGATATCTAGAAAGATCCTTTAATATAGGTAATTTGTTTTGTTTTGTTTGGTTTTTTGTTGTTTTTTTTTTTTTAAGATTCATAAATGGAGATTTTCAAGCAAAACAGATACAGTCAAAAAGTGCATTCAGAAGGAGAGAAATTATCACAGTCTAGGAATTATGTATTTCAGGTTATTGACATTCCTCTTGGGTGCTGGAGAACTAAGAAAATGTCATCATTACTATTTCCTTGCACAGGTGCAGGATTGGCTACTGAGGCAGTAGTGATTTACAGCACTGTCAAGGACATCTTCAGCTCCTAATCAAGGAAAAATTCAATTTTTTCTGTACTCAGGTCCATATTTCATTTTTTTATAATCCTTTTCCATTTCTATACAGAATACTCAGCCACACTCCCACCTGAGCCCTTCAGGAGCTGTAACTAAACTGGATAAAGTGCCCATCCTCAGTGAGCGGGGTACTATTACCTAAGTAGTTTGCAGCAGTTATAGAAATGAGAGCAGGAGTCCTTGTCCTCAGCATCACCGCTACGCTACCTCTGAATCTTCCACACATCCAATATCTGTGCAGCAGACTGAAACCCAAAGTTGCAAAAATTAGTGGGATTTCCTAACAGTTGTTGAAAATGTAACTCTTAGTGATTCAGTCAGTAAAGAATGACTTCTCAAATTACAGAGTTTAAGACCTTAAGTGGAAAACTATTAACCATTTCATTAATTCTACTTTAGTTTGGTTATGGAAACCTGGCGTTTGAATAAATATTTCCAGAAAGTCACGCTGTCTAATTATTTTAGGTGTTAAGAAATGAAAAATCAACCACTTCTCTTGCTATTTTCTCATTCATTTAATCATTTCCAATGGTAAACATGAGTTGTGTTCTCAAAGTAACTCCAAAACTAAAAGCAGAATTCCAGCAGAAGAATAATTTTTCGGGACCTAGACATCATCTGAACTGTTTGTACCTCAAAAACCTGAAATCTTTCTTTCTACCATGTTATCATGCAGGGAATGATGGTATTATGACACCTCTCATTGTTTCCTGAGCTACCGATTTCCAGAGTATAATTTTCTACTGTTTAGATATGACCTAGATGCATAATTTTGCATTTAACTTGAGTGGGTTCAGCTTGCCAAGCAATCCAAATTTTTCTTTATAACTTCCTGGTCTTCATAATTAGGTACCACTCTGCCAATCTTTATGTCAGCAACGTAATGTAGCAGCAATGTTTTGATATTTACTAAGGCACATAGAAATGTTGAATAACATCTTCTAATTCCTTAGCACTCGTACTTGAAATCATTATTTGATAAAGGGCTCTTACTGAAAAAAGGTAATTGTTTGGGAGTGGTATGTTAATCGGTTCTTTGTCTTATTGACTCTGCATATCAATCTTGCAATATACATGAATTTAGGGTACTTTGACCAAATATTTTTGACACAAGGGCAGCCACAGGGTTCCTTGGGGTCAAAGAAGATGCTAAATATTTCCATACGGGGAAACATGAGGAAACAATTAAACATTCCTCTCCTTATAATTAATGAAACAGCAGAAGTTTTTCACTCCATGATTACACTGAATACAAATTCAGGGAAATGTAACTGATTTGCATGTAGCTCTGCATCTATAAAGGAGAAAGAATCAGAAAACAAGCCAAAAAGTAATACCAAGAGGAATGAAAACAGGGAAAAACACTGCAGCCATCAGGGAAATGAAACAGGGAGAGTTTATGAGTGATGTGCTGTCCGGAAAGCTGGCATGGAACTATGAGAAAGGAAATGCTCTCCTGTTGTTTAATTGTACTGTGTTTGGAGTAATGGAACTTCTGTGTACATTCTTTGTAAATCAGAATAATTTCAGTAAGAAAAATATTTAAATCCTATGGCATCAGGGTGGCCCGTGTTTCCTAGATGAGGGCTGAGATCACCTCAGTCTGTTGTTACATGGAAGCAGCATAAGCAAGTGTCTGAAACTCATACCAGCCTGGAATTTTAACTAAATTTCAGAAAACATAAAGTTGGAGGGATGGACAGCAGCTCCTCAAAAAATGTTTTTCTCAAAGTCTTGTAACTCCTGAGAATAAAGTCGCTGTGCTTATGAAATTCTTTTGCCTCAGCTTGTGCTTTTGCTTTTTTAGCGTGTCATCCCCAAAAGGTGTGAAACTAGAAGTACAGGTTTCGTGGGGTTCTTGTCATGATTTTCAACAATTTTATGACTTCCACGAAGTGATAAAACAATATTTTTGTTACAAAAATGTGCCCTTCTTAGTCCTCCTTTATATTTTTTTTTTGCATTTCACAACTTCTGTGTTGTATTATTTATGGCCTGTTACCTTTTTCCCCCCTTCCAGACAGAATTACACAAAATTATTCTGTCTGCACTGTAGAAGCAAAATATTTGAAAATTCCAATAACTTGCATTCTTAATTATTAAAAAGTATTAAAACCTCTCAGTTTTAATTATTGTTTTTTCTCCTTCTATGTTGTCTTCCATATCAGCTGAGATAATCAACATTTTGAAAATATTTCTATAAAAAAATAAGCATTCATATTACTGATTGGTCTTTTTCCTTCTTTACCTGCATGTATGTCAAAAAACTTATCCACAATAAGCAATAATAAGGAAATTTAAGTCAAAATAATTGCAGTGAGTAAGCAGCTTTTACTCATTATGTAGAATTTCTTCTTTTCAATGAGAATTTCCAGTACTTCTTGCTCATTACCCCTAATCAACATGTATGCAACTGAAACAAGAAAGTCTTTTCTTCATACTTTGGTAATAGTTTTGATTTGTATTGCTGACTGGAACTACATTTGCCTCATTGATGCCACTCTATTCTGTTACTAATTTGATGCTTTTTCTGGCACCCAGAAATATGAGTTCACTTTCTTTGAAGAGCTGCGTGCCATCTGAAATACATAGTCTTTACTGTGGCCTTGATGGAGTCAGATTTTTAAAAAACTTTAATTTCTCACTATCTACCCATCCTCCAGTATCTTCTGTTTTTTCCATTCCAGAATGCCAAAGGTTTGACTCTCAAGATTATTTCAGTTACACCTTCTCTATATCTCTTCTTAGACCTCACTGTACTCTGCATATTCTCTCTGTGGGATAATTGACTCCAGTGTATATCATGATCAGTAGAGACTTGCCAGACCACCTCATAATCCAGACCGATCTTGCAGTTACAATGGATCTTGTGACCACATTGTGTACATATGTAAACAGTGCAGATATTTACATAAAACCAGTGAGAGGTAGATAACATATTTCCTTTTCTGTGGAATTTTGCAATGCAAAGATATCAAAACCATAGTTCGGAGCACCTGTTTTATAAATGATTATATACAACAAATGAAAATTCAGTTATAAAAAATTCTAATGGAAAAACATACTTGGTTCCTGTACAGGGTTAAACTAGAGCTAAATTATTTTAATCTAAACTCTCCATGAGAAAATATAAAAGTAACAGATGGTATCTTTTTACATTAAGCTGGTGCAGTTTTTTTGTTTTGGTTTTAAATTTTGCTGTTCAATTTGTTTACCATGTTTCATGCACTATTTGTTAACCTAGTCTATCTGAAATTCTGCTACTATCATACCAGTGGACAGAGCTCCATTGATTCAATGACCATAAGGCTGTTAAAATCTCCTGTAAGCAGAAGTTAAATGAAACATTGTCAGTATTTTATTTTCCAGTGTTCCAGATGTTTAAAAAATTGAGTGAATGAGAAATTCTAGTAAGTTACACCTAGGATGAAGTTGGGAAAAGAATTGGAAACATTACTGCCAGAAACCAGCATATGGTTGCTTAGATTTTTTGAAAAGGGGAAAATTAAAGAGTAAAATGTGGAAAATTCTTTCAATAAAAAGAGAGGGGGGACTACACAGATCAAATCAAACCAAAACCAATTAGACTTGTGTTATGCTAGGTCTAATGTAGGAAATTATATTAGGGGGTTGGACTAGATGATCTTTTAATGTCCCTTCCAACTCCTAACATTCTGTGAACAATTAAATGAAGAATTTCATAAAATTATTATGCATTTAGAAGACATATCCCAAAATAATATTACATTTTGCTATTACTAAATTTATTCAAACAACTACATAAACAAAATGCAAAAAGCCTTCCAACCAACAACAAATCCCCCAAACTCCTAAGCAGGACAAATAAAACAGTCTTCTTCGGTGTTTCTGAGGTCTGTACAAAGTTCACAGAACTGTGAATCCCTGCATCTAGTAAGAAAGCTAACACAACATGTACAGAGCAACTAGTGTAAGAAAGATTTCTGCAAGATTAGGATCACTAAATTATAATATCCTACTGTAATTTCAGACAGTGTGATCCTCCTCTATAACAGCTAGAATATTTTAGATTTTTACTCCACTCAAATTTTTTGCCTGGCCTAAGATCCAGTCCAAAGCTTGAAACACATAGATCCCAGAACTCTGAATTTCAGTTACAACTGAATATTTCTACAGCAAGGTAGATAGGAGTTTACATCCTTTTTTTGAATATTTGTTCAACTTAAGTGTTACAGTATACAAATTCCACCCAAGACCACAAATCTCATACCTAATAAGGACTCTTTTTTTTACTCTGAAGTTTCTCTGGCTTGTAGGCAAAGGCTTAATCCACATTACTTGAGCTCCTCACTGCAGTTTGGACATTGATCTTTCCATTGATTGCCAAGGGCTAAGACAGAAAAGTCCTCTCAAGCAGTTTTTCACCAAGAGAAATTTTCCGGGAATTTCAGTCATATTCTTTGTTGAGGGAAGACTTTTCCAGATAAAGAAAGAAGGTAGAGATTTAATGTAAAATATGTAGTTATTCTTTGATGCAGATCCCAGAACTCCTGTTGCTTCAACATGAGGTCCTAATCGCTATACTAGGTACTCAATATGTGTTGGGAAGGTAAGAAAGTAAAATGTCTCTTTTGGAGACTGCAACTTGGACTGTATTTTACAGCTGCCTCAATTCACTTTGTTTCTTGTTCTGTGTCTTAGGGACAAGAATGTTTCCTATAAGCAATAGTAATGCCTTTGAATTTCTTAATAACATAGAAAACATTCAGAAAGAGATCTGAACGTTTTAAGAATGAAGTGGAAGTGCATGATAGGTCATGTGTTCTCTAAGACATCTGTCCATATGAAGACCTTTGCAGTCATTAACATAATGGGAGATGTGAGAGTAAACTAATAACCATGTTATGTCTTCCTGTGTGGCTACGCAATCTTTGCAGGACACTTTGGTGTAGTACTACTCTAAAACCAGAAATTGCCACACATTGTGGATCTGTGGTTATTTCACAAGAAATTACTATGCTGTAGTAGGGTGGAAAAATTCGCTGGAGTTTCTATGTACTCACAGTGAAAATTTCTCCACATTTAGGGCAGGATTCATCTGACCTACTTTGAACAGATATATTTAATCAGTGAAATACTGCTGTCAACGACCCAAAAAAAGAATTCATGAAAGCATGAAAGTGTTCATGCCAGTTCCTTGGCAATAGCAAAACGCCATCCTAATAATCATCAAAAGAAATCTTTATTACAACCAGGAGGGGAGAAGCAATTGATGCTGATAAAACTGAGCTACTTAGCAACATTTTCCATTCATAACATTGTTCTCAAAATGAAAAATGGCAGATTTTGATACCAGTATGTATAAGTGGTTGAATGACTTAAAAGAGTAACAAAGAAATGTTCTTGAGGTCTTCTCACTCACTCAACACTATAGTTCAGAAGACATTATTAGTCAGATAATACACAGAAAACCACATTTTTATTTTAGGGTAAAACCTGCTGTATGATAGTTAGCAAAACACTAAATTCCAGAACATGTTTTCTCTTCTTCCTATGATTAAACTCTTCTGTCAGCTACCTGAGGGAAGCAGAGTGGGGAATTAAACTCTAGTAAACTCATTGCTCCCTCTGGATTAGGTAATGCAGAATGTTTTGCCATGCCACGCATCAAATACTTGAGTCTTTCTGTGGATACTACAGGTACTTATTATTATATACACAAATTTTAAAAGCTTTCTCATTGCCATTCCCACACTTGCTCCCCTCTTGTGATATTACTGCAACTACGGGA
Organism: Heliornis fulica; assembly: GCA_013399135.1. Lineage (NCBI taxonomy): Eukaryota > Metazoa > Chordata > Aves > Gruiformes > Heliornithidae > Heliornis > Heliornis fulica. The sequence goes on along the minus strand of VXBZ01012549.1, from coordinate 128,635 downwards.
AGATTGTAGCCAACTCAAGTTGGAAAAACTCTGCAATGTAGCATTGTATCTATATCAAAGTGGGACTATGTTTATTATTTTTGTTTTAAGATATTATCCAAATGCTCTAAATCCAGACTAAATTATTACAATGCTAGACAATACACAAACATTCCCTGCCCCAAGGAATTTACACGACAGGAACACATACAGAGGAAAAATACCGATAAGGATTAGATAAGGATTACTTCTTTCTTTTTGGCCATTCAACTATGTAGTTGAAGAACTCATAAACTATGAAGTTTAAATTAAATTTATGTCCCAAGTTGCTTACACTGTCATTTTTCTTCTTCTCCATTACTCATTTGTTGTAAATGCTATGATGACATTCCCAGAACTGCTAGGGAATTATCTTTGAAGCAATATTTTATGACCCCCTTCTTCAGTCCTCAAAAACATACACGAGAGATGTAATCAAACTCATAAAAATGCCTTAATTGTTCATTCATTTAAATGACCTTTGAGATCTTAAAAAATGAGGTTCAGGTGTTTGCATACTATTGGATCTGCTTGCAACATACATAATGAAAATCTTGTCAGGTGTTTGTTGTGGGCTTTGTTTAAAGTACTTCTCACATAAGTAGGTTTGTGCCTAACAAAAGACAAATTTCCCAGTGTTAGAAAGAGAAGACCCAAGCAATTGGAGTTGTAGAAAAGATTTTTCTTGTTTGAAAAGGACACACGATTGCAAATAAAACATTTCTTTTCTGAAAGGAAGTATGAACAAAGAAGTAACTTTAAAGGGTAAAATTTCCTAGAATCACAAAAAGAGAACCAATGAAAAAGCTATATGAAATACAAAGAGCTTTTTGAGTCAATGATGGTTTCCTGTATTTCCTTGATCCTTTCTCTTTGCTCTTTACAGAAGTACTTGGGCTGAATAGATTGTCTGGATTTCTCTTGGAACAAAACCAATCCCCAAAACAACAAAACAAAAGAGAAGAACTTCCATAGACTTTATTGATTTGAAAAAATGCTTTCCTGTGGCATATGTCTCCAGTCTCAGTTTCCTGGGAGTTGTATAGGGGAATGTAGACCTAACACAGTCAGTACAGCTGACAAACACATATCAGACTTTATGAGCTTTATGAAATATCCCTCTTTATTTTCTCAGTCATTTGTGAGAAGCAATTGTCCTTCTTTACATATTAAAGGCATTACATACCCCAAGAACTGGACTTTACATGTCTACAATGCCTGTCCAAGCACCCTGTAATTCAGATGTTGTAAGAAAACCATTGCTGTGACACTAACCGCAGGCATCCTGCGCATCTCAAGAGCCAATGTTTTACATGATGTCAGACATTTGTGGAAGGACTTGTCCAACAGAAATGATGTAACATTGCTGCAAGATATGATAGAGTGGAGAACTGTGCTTGATCAGCATCAGCAACCTTATTCACAGAACAGAAGCACACCTGGGTACATGCTGACAGGTGAATAAGCCTCATCTTCCCCTTCATCCAGGTTTCAGAGTTCAGATGCCGTCCTTTACTGAAGTATTTTTGGAAAAAAAAAGCCTCAATCCCATGCCTGACCCTACACTTGCAGTATAGCTACCTTCCTAAATAAAGCAGGTCTAGGACAAGAACTTGGATAATAGAAGCGTCTACTTTGTGCCTTCACTGTTTAGCTAACAGTGTTAAATACTGTTTAGCTTAACAGCTAACGCTCATTACCTGGCTCTATTCTGGACTGCTCCAACTAGAAATCTGTGGATATCTAAACTCAGGGATGTCTGCCAGAAGAGTCCAGGATATCTCCATCTCATATGTGGCTCTCTCCTGCCACAGCCATTTTTCAGCTTTGTCCCGGAACAGCCTTCAAGCGCTCTCATGGCACATCCCACAGCATGGGACGCCCTCTCTCCAGTTTCCTGCTAGGGGAAAGCCGGCCTCCTTGCTGAGTGGCAGAAAAGCCCTTGCACTGTTTAAAACAGTTTAAGTTGTTAAGACATACAAACCACATGGATTAGTGCTGTACCAACAGAAACACCACAGTGGGAGCAGAACAGAGTGCTCCGTGATGTGGATGCAACACATCTGTTCATCCTAAGTACTACAGGTACAGTAGTCTTCACTCTGTCTGCAGGGACAAGTTTTGGCTTATTTTATTTTATTCAGCATTGTTGATCTAAGCAGACTGTGTTGTAAACTAAGCACTTGAGTTTTGACCATTTTTGATAAAGAATAACTGCTGCAAAAAACGTAGGAAAAGGTCCCAAGCCCACAGGACTTGTTCTATGCAGGAAACAGTGAGGCAGAGTTGTTAAAAAGCTGGAAAACAGTAGGATTGGTATTGCTTTAAGCAATGGGTACTGAATAGGTGGCATGTACCAGTGAGCAGAAAGAGCATTCAGAAAAAGGCCTACATGATGACTGCATTCCTGCTTTCATTGTGTATTGATGTTTTCCTTTCCTTTCAGTTTGAAAGAAGAGGGCATAGTACTTGGTAGCATCATATAACTATTCCTGTCTAATAAAGGCATTCCACACTATGTTTATGATGTTATAATGAGTGCACCATCTCTGAGAATTACGAAATTATCACTTCAACAAAATGCTGGCATGAAAAGTTTGTAAGAGTTATGGTTCACTCTGAAATTAATGCAAATGGCTTTTGTGTTCATTATGGAGATCTCTCTATACATCTTAATTCATATATCAAACTTTGGTCGTTTATACATACATCAGGAATTCCTCAGTGTTTTTCAAACATTAGAAGTAGTTAGAAGTAGTCTAACTGCATTCCTGAATTCAGATTTTGAAGTCATTAGGGTGGGAACATGCAAAGAAAAAAAACACATTTAGAACTTTAATGAGAGTAAAGGAGCATTTTAAGTAAATGATAAATAAGCATAATTTATTAGAAATAACAAAACTTCATACAGAGCAAAAATATAGATCGTAGTAATACAGCAATAGGGGTATTACTGCTAAAAGAAAAGAGCTTTTATATCTCTTGCTGGAAGAAGATAATAATATTAAAATTGTCATTAGAAAGTGGGGGATTACCACACTGTCACGGTAGGGTTTTCTAGGCAGATTTACAGATACAATTGCCCAACTGAAAGCAGTTCACGAACAGCAGCATTCAGTATTCCATAACCACTTGAAACAAAAGAAAACCCAAACCCAGCTCTCCATATGGGAGAGAATAATTCTGACACCACAGGTGCTGGACTGTAAATCTGTAGATTGCTTGAGTAAAGAAGTAACACCTATCTTTCTTACCCTAGGGAGACAATCCTGACGTCTGTATCATTAATGCCACTCAGAGACATACCTAAGCAAGCTTTTAATTGACTAGCTGGTGCACGATTACTGCATTGTCACAGTACAGAGCTCAGCACTGTCTGTAAAACCTGGCCAGGAACCTGCATAGATACGTGGATTGCTAGCCCATAGCCACAGACTGCAGTGTAGTCATCCTCTGAGAGCTGCAAGACAAACAAGGGAGGAACTATAAACTCCATTTTACAGGCAGACATTTTAAAATTCACACAACCATCTAAAGATGCAATTAGGTAATGCAACGAGGCAGTTTAGTGGGATTTTCATAGGTGTCTGTATACCTAACTTACATTTTGTAAGATTTCTTAGAATTGTAATATATAGCAATTGGTATCGTGGTAGCTTTAGAAATTTGGTGTAGGCAATTTAAAGATACTTTACTGGTAAATTAAGCAGTGCCTGGAAATGTTCCTATGTCTGTTAAAGCAATTTCTGCTAAGATTTTGGCTAATCCAACTAACAACCTACAAAAAATTTCTGATTTCAGTTTAGGAGTTAGGTAAATCCAGGGACTATTTCTAAAGGACAGCTTGCAAACATCCACCCCGCCTGGAAGAAAAATATATATATAAAACAAATTATTAACATACATATGGAAGTTTCAGGCCAGATGCTGTCAGTTCCCAGCAACATGATTGTCCACCTTTAGTTAGAGGGTCACCTAGGAAGTCTGTGGCAGAGCCAGTGATTCTGTCATATCTCAGAACACTTAACTCAAAAATATAAATTAAACAATAACATCACAGCAAATGTGTTTCCAAAAGTACATCTATTTTTAATTCTAGAAAATATTCTGCTAACATTAAAATATGAAAATGTTGGCAGCACAAGTGCTACAGAAGACATACAAAGAAAGATCTTGTGATTAACAGCAAAACACTGCTTAAAGAAGTTTCGAAATAACATTTCTACAGGGTTACTTATCACACACAAGGATGGTAGAATGAAACTAGGCAATGTTGGAATCCATTTATTTAAGTGCCTGCAGTTATCATTTCAAGGCAAATGAAGCAATAATAAATACAGAGCATTTGAAAGGAAGATAATCTGTATACACTGCATTTTAATAAACAGTAATCACAAAAATCAATGCAGGCACATTGGATCTCTTTTTCTATTAGTTTTCCTATTACTGTTCTCCCTTTTTCTTTTCCACCTCCTTTTTTTTCTATGTAATACTTAATAGAATGATCTGTAGCTCCTACTGTTTTGCACTCTGAACTTTTGTCTTTATTTTTCTTTTAAAAGCTAGGTTTAAACTTAAAAATATCTCAATTTGTATTCTTTTTTACAATCAATAAGTCAGAACTGCTTCTCGTTAATTTTAATCACTATTAGGGTGATTGAGAAGGATGACACTTCCCACCATGAAAGCTGGGTAGAAGAAAGTGGATCAGTAATAAAAATCTGATAAGTTTATTTTAAAAGTATAGCCTGTCTCCACACAATTTTTAAAACACAGCTAGGTTAGTATATAACCAAATTTTACAGATATTTTTTAGAAACATGGCAATAAAAAAGGATTTTAGCAAAGTAAACATTTATTGGAAAGTACAAATACTGTTCCTTCACACAAATATGATCGTATATCAGATTAAACACTGAAATTTAAGCATAATAGAAATATTCAGAGAAATCATGAAAAAATAAAAATCTGAGTCACATTTGTTATATCTCTGCAAGGATGCAAGAGAAAAAAAAAGGCTGCTTAGTAGAAAATAAAAGTAAAATTATTTATGGTGATTTTTAATCAAGTAGGTTTCCAGTTTGAAAGAGTGGACCAGGTGTCTCTGGAAGCAATTTGTTGTATCCTAAAGTAGATGCCAAAGTGAGAAGGATTGAATCATCTTCTGGACATACCTGTCTGTTTACCTGTCATAAGGATGCAGTTCTTGACATTTAACTCATATACAGCTAAAGACATTGTGAGTGAATCCTATTCTGCAGACAGAGATAGGGTGTTAGAATGACAAATAATCGGAAGGATGCCAGATCACTCTCTCAACCACTGCCCTGCAAGTGGGAATTGCTGGAAATTGCACAGGGTGCCTCCCTTTGTGTCAGGTAAGTGCAAGCATCCTAGGGCAAGTGCAAACTTGAAGTTTCCTTCAGGAAATACAGCTGGGTCAGCTCAGAGCTGGCACTGAAGTCATGTCTGATAAAAAGAGTTATGTAGGTTTGGCCATGAATCTACCCAACACCCAAAACCATTTTCATTGGCAGCTTAACATATGCATTTTGAGATTATTTACTATGATGTTACTTTAGGTAAAAATAGAAACTGTACAAAATAGCAAATGGATCTTCTCCAAAGGGCTTTTTGCCTTAGTAGCAGACAGGCAAAATAAGGAAAAGGGTTATGACACACAAATGGAGGCAATAATCGTGTTGGTTCCTGAACTGGCTTGATGGATTTTGTTTGAAAGAAATTGCTTTAACTGAAATAAAGGAGCAGAAAATTACGGTAAGACCAGAATGGGGAAAAAAAAAAAGTTTTCTGGGAAGCTATGGGATCAAAACCAACTTTCACAAGTCATGATATTCCATGAGTTGCCAGATTTTGCTGCCTTGCCTCCTTCATTTTTGAAAAAATTTTAATTTCCTCTAAGTTATGCAAAGACAGGAAAACGGAATTGCAATATGGGTTTGAGTGCTCCTAGTATATATATGAGATGGTTTCGTCACAAACCCCTAGTTCTGAAAAGAGATGTAGAGAAGGATGACAGAAATAAGCTCCACTGTCCATAGTCATCAGTGCAAAAGTTTGAGTTTCATATGCCTTTGTGGCTGCACCAGCCTCAACTTCCATATGTTCCTTTGTACTTCATGTTGATATTTCAACAAATGACCTGTATCACAGCTGTGGAAGGCAGATTCTTACATATAAATTAACACTGTTAATGTCAAGTAGTCAAGGTTCAGTGCTGACCATCATTTCATATTATGTCATGTAAAGACTTCAAATACCATATCCCTATGTTGCCTGTTTTTACTGACAAGTAAGCATCCTAAGCATTGTAGCATTTTGTCAGTTCAGCATATCCAAAGCCATCCATCACCGCTGTTATTTCTGTCATACGTATTTAACTTCAGCATCAGCCAACAGTCTGCAGCCTTGGTTACTGATCAGTATCATCACAACTGTCAGATGGGGAGTATTTTTTTTTTCTCCAGAAGTTGGTTGATGTAATGTTTTATATAGATACTTTCCTTAACAAGCTTTCTATACGATGCTTGATATTGCAGTATTATTTCTATTCTTTTGCAAAAAAGGCCTGGCCTTCAAACTTTTTTGAAAACAATCAAATGAAATTTTAAGGGAAGGAGTGACTCAGATGACAGATCAACTAGATTTATGTAAAGAGATAGCTCAAAATTAAAGTTCTAAAGCCTAAAATTTAAGGATTCCTGCGCTATCGAAGGATACCAGTAGTGGTAAACAATCATCAAGAAGCGTTATGCATTTATTCTTATACCCAAATGTAATAATCCTAATATATTAAAATTAATCATATTATCTAAATGTCTTGTGATTCAAATAAATTAATGATCTCTTAGAATGTCTTAATAAATGACAACACAATATTTTTCTACCTTTTTTTTAATGGCTGCATTGTTCTAAGTGAAAAATTTTTGAAAACATCCAGTCATTTAAAATCCAGTGTAGTTGTCCATAACTGAAATTCTAACCAAAATTCTTTCAAAGTTTCAATTTAAACAATGTTATTCCCCATATCTGAAGGATATGTATGTGTATGTATGTTTATGCATGTATGTATACACACAGAAACAAACTGAATATTGAAAAAGCAATTATTGATATAGTTTTAAAATTCATAGAAAAAAAAAGAATAAAAAGTACTCATCTTGAGTATAAAAGATCTGACAGGCAAGGCTAAGGCAGAAAAAAGTAATGATGACTGTTCACTAGCCAGTCATTTTCTGTATCTATGGATCTCAGAAATTGTTCCTCTTTTTATTCTTAAATATAATAATGGAAGTTTGAATTGTCTTACACTCTTCAAAACAACATAGGAGAAGTTGAGAACCATTAATTTTCATAATAGACAGATATTACCTTGTATAATGATTGGTCTGTGATATTTTTAATTTAAAAAAAAATCATAAATACAAGCTGAAAATGAAGGAACTAAGGAAATAAATTGAAATTACTCCAGATCCTTACTTTTTCTTTATCTCTGGATTAATTTTTCTAATATCATGAAATCTAAAATTATTTTAAAAGGAAAAAGAAATAGAAAAAAATCCCCGAATCTTTTCTTTATAGTTTCTTCTAATGCTACAATAATTAACTTTAAAATAATCGTACATTAGTTAATCTCCATATTTCAATGGAATTTCCATGGATGCACATATAATGTGGGTATTAATAATATGTTAGTTCATCATGATTAATCTTTTAACAATTAATGTGTAGTGAAGAGAATGAATGACCAAGTCATTTATTTAGCAAAGGAAGATGTGCAATTATGCCCTTTCTGAACTAAACACTTTTTGTCAAAGATTTTTTTTTTCCTACAGTAACAAAAAAGATAGGTAAAGGTTAATGTTACGAATATTTTTCAATTTCAAATAATGTAGATCTAAGATGTATTGGCACATATGAGAACACTGTAAGAGTTGTCACTTGTTTTAATTAGAAAGCATGACTATTCACATAAAATAAGAAGGAATCAATAGAGTTTGAAAAACTTTTATACATTAAACTGAACAATTCCATCTGCCTTTTTTTTTTTTTTTCCTCTCAAGGAATATTTGTGAGATGCTGTCTAATATATGCAGGTCCAGACAAGGACATAGGTGACTAAAGTGGGGTTTAGTTGGAATGCAAGTTTATGCATCCCAAACTGTCATACTGAAGTCCATGTTCGTCTGCTGCTTTAGCTTATAGAAGTTCCACCCAGAGCTCAGGGCAGTAGATTGTAGAAAATTTAGTTTTACATGAAGGATAGATCCTGAGCTCCACACCAGTCCATTAATGCTACTCTATTTATTGGAAGTAGATGAATGCTAATATAAATGACCTCTGTGATTTACCTTTAGTTGTGGGAGCACTTCGGTGGAGAGGTAGCGTTTCTACACCACTGCCTTCAGTGCTTTTCTGCTGCAGGAGTACCTGGCTTAAATGTCAGAATAGTTTGAGCAGAAATGACTCCATTGCTCTTCTCTTCACCTCTTCCAATGTCAATTGTGTCTCTCTGAGAACAGAGCTTTTAAGTTTAAATGGCTCTTTACAATTTGTTTTCTCCATTTTATATGTATATACATAAAATCCTTTTTAAAATCAGAATTTGCTTCTTTATTTCTAATGACTGATATTCACATTAAAAAAAAATCTTCTGGAAAGTATCTTCAACCAGATAATTTTCAAGTTCAATTAAAAATAAATATGGTCTGACAATCACAAACTTTTGACCAGCTTTTATAATTTTTTTGGCTTTGTACACTTTCTTCTAGTAATAACAAAGAGAGTACTCCTGTGTAGGAGTATAATATACCTTTTATTACCACATTTTTTCCTTTAGCTTTTGCAGGAGATATTTTTAGCATATTTATTAATGGATTATTAATGTTTACATTAATATATTTTGGTCTTATTTAAGTAAATCAAGTGTTGCAGTTAAATGTTCTAACTGCAACAAAAGCCTACCCACCCCCCGTGAACACTTCTAACTGCAACAAAAGGCCCCCGCTCCGTGAACACAGCAAATGACATTGACCTCAGTGCCACCATACAGACCACAAAAACCTGAAAAACATAATCAACAAAAGTATCAATTGTCTCTTTCTCACTTATTGTGTCTGTAGGGTATGTCTCATCTGGTCCATATTTAGATGGATCATTATGTATGTCAGTCTAAAGTATTGGGTAAAAAAATATAATTTCATGAGGTGTTTACTTTCCAAAGATGAATCATGGTTCCAAGCAATGGTTGGGGAATAGAGCCATGGCAGAAGAAATGTCTGTGATAGTTTTTTTTCAGAAGCGTTTAATATGCTCAGTTTCATCTCAGCAAAAGCTAGAAAATTAGCAAATGGGTAATCAGGAAAAAAAGACCATAGGAGAAAAAGGAGCCTGATGTATCTGGTATGTATATTAGAAAAGTATTGAATTTGTTTCAACAACGTTAATCCGTTTTTGACAGATGAAGTATCATGCCATCAATAAAAGTGCAATTGTTATTAATAAAACCTAATATTCCTAAAAAATCTTTCATGCAAAGGTCTCACAATAGCATCATTATTGCCAATTTATAAAATGACAAACTAAGCTATACTTAAAAGCCAAATTTTCAAAAGAATTTCCTGTTTACTTGGTGATTATTTTTATGATTCCAGCAGCACAAAACAGTGTACACCTTATCTGGAAACCAGTCCTGAAAAAATTGCAGTATAAACTCAATTATATATCAGATTCTGACTGAAATTTCAGTACCCTGGTTTCTAGCTGAAGTTTCTGTGAAGCATATAGTTATTGTGGATAATACATATCTCAGAAGAAACGCCAGATGCTGCTTCACTACTGGGAGAACCTGGAACGTGCTAAGTAAAGTGAGAAAGTTTCTCTGGAGAATGGTGAGCAAATGGTAGTTTCAGCTGTTAACACTAGTGTCTCTGTGAAGGTGTCGAGTACTGCCTTCCTTTCACTGAGAAGAGCAGAAGGTCAGGATGGTCTACATGGACAGTCCTGAGCTCACACACACATACCTGGTTTTATCTAAGACACCACTGAGCCAGAAGCAGCACGGCAACACTCAGAACTCCTCTTTGATCTCTGCGAGCATGTCCTATGATTTGCCCAGTTGCAAATGCTGAGGCAGCAATTTAAGGCAAGTCTCCAGTGCCTCTGTGCAGTGTCCAGCACTACATGTCCTTCTCAGACAGTAACTTTTTCAGATTTCCCAGGCAAATTCGCAGTTAGCTTTTGAGGGTGAAAAAATATCAGTTGACAAATTCAATGGTATTTGGGAGAAAAAGGTATTCAGGGTAGACATCATTCTTAGACAGACTATTATTATTATTTCAGTCAAGCTTCTGGAGCTCTGACTGAATGGAAAAAGCAGTGAGACAGCTCTGTCTTGAATTTGCTATTCTTCCCTGGCATCGCTCCTATTTTATGGTGTGCAGATGCCCAGCAAGTTTACCCTAGCAACTTCGGAGTTTTCTGTCTGCTGATACCTGAATCCTGTGACAAACCTAAATGAGTTTTTACTGTAATCAAGCAAAACTGAGAATGTAAGATTTTCAAAGCCAAGAAAAAGGGCTATATTAGGAATGCTCAACCAAAATTTAAGATAAACTTTTCATGTGAGTGGGATGTCCTAGTTCTATCTGTGTTACTATAGCAACTGGCTAATTATTCCATCTCCTCCTCCCCTGTCCTTGTGTGCATGGAAACTTTCTATTTTTTTAAATATTTTTTTTAAATTTGCATATAGGATATATTCACCATCCAAGAACTATGGAGAGGTGGCATAACTGTTTGGTGGTGCCAACTTGTTCTGAACTATTTTTGAAAACTAAAATTTCCCTTAAATCTTCCTCATAAAGGCAATTAAAGGCTTTGCAAATAAAACAGTCAAAACAGTTTCCTTTTGGAAGAGATGCCCAAAATGCTTTTGAGGACATTGCCTGATTTGGTAGTGACAGTGATGTACCTCCTGATTTTGCACAGAATTTTCAAAAACATCAGGCTTTTGCTAGTGTAATCAGAAAAAAAAAATACTGATTTCCAACTTTAGGGGGTAAAAACCCATGTTACTCCTACTCTTTGGTGTTGATTTGCCAAAGGAAAGAGAGGTCTCAGTGAATTTGCTCCTCTCTGGCAATTAGCTGCCTGTTTCATTAATTGCAGAGCAGCTCTGCCTGGTGCAATATAGCAGGCTACTTGTTATGGTAGCAGAATCTACATGGCACAATGTTTGGCCCTCCTGCTCTGCACTCTTCAAAACCCTCTTGAGAAAACAGTGCAGATGTTCTTAATGAGATATGTTTGGCATCCTTTGTATACACAAGGAAGCAGAAAACTATGCAGTTTCCTGCTATCAATCAACAAGCAGCCTTGATAAAGCTATTGCAGAGAGATTGGCTTGCTAAGGCCTGTGTAATGTCATGGAAGTCCAAGCCATTTTATCACTAACTCATTGCGAGCCTCCATTTAGGGGTCTTTTAGAGCAAGATTGCTTTTTTTAAATAAATAATTTTTATTAACAGCTGAACTTTGGAAATATGATCAGATTTTTTCCTGACTGACTGTTTGGTGGCCAGTTTTAATTTGATTTTCTTAACTATCAGACACTGCAAAATGTGATGAATAAAGTTAAGAATTACACCTACTTAGACCAAATTAGAATTTAGCTTAAAATGCAGTGGTGCTTGTGAAGAATTTAAAAATTATCTGACAGAAAGAAGGGACTGTTTTTTTAGTTCTTTAATTGGAAGCCCATATGCTTGACTGAGGGGTAGATGAAGAAAAAGAAAGTGTGTCTTGAATGAGAAATTCCCCCTTTTTTCCCCATCCAGGGTCCCACTGGAGGAAAGAGGACAGGGAAAAGGAATAGATATTCTATGTCTTATTTACATATAAGACTGGTGTTTGTTGGACAACATTACTCCTCCTGGGATATCAACGTGAAGAGAGAAACAAATGTTCAATCGATTGTTTAACAAACAGCCTTGTCTCTGCTCAGATGCCATCACCAAAATTGAAGTGAGAGCATAAATAGTTGCAGAAAAGGCAAAGTCATCTTCTATTTATTGAAAATATTCAATATAATTTTTTCTCAAATTAAAATACACAATCTTTTTGTCTGTATTGGATGCCACAAAATACTAATGTGCCGTCATTTACCAGGCTGACCTATCTGTTCCATGCAGGGCTCTAATTATATGTCAAGGAGGGAGAACAAAATGCCCTCCTTAAGAATTTACCTCATTTTTTTTTTTTTTTAATATTACTTTACAGGTCTTCCTTATAATGTGGTTTTCCTGAGTGAGATGATACTTACTTTAAGAATATCATACTAAGTTAGTGACATTTCCTTGAAGTTGTCTTCCTCCCTGCACAGATAATGAAACATTTCATCAGCTTCCCCACAGGAAACTGATGTAACTTTTAACCTTTTTTTTTTTCCCCTTTCCTTTTCCCTGCCATGACNTTTCCCTGCCATGACAAAGTAAAAAAAAAAAAAAAAAAAGAGAGAGAAAACATTTTTAAAGTGTTTATTCATTCTAAACATTAGCTTGCCTTTCTGAAAAGTTTCACAGCTTTTTGTTTCATAGAACCCAGATTTCAAAGCAAAAAGGGTCGGACAATGTTCAGGGAAGGGCAAGACAAAGACTGTCTGTCTCATGCTGTATTCACACACGGGCAAAGGCTGATTTCAGTTGTGTTGTCAAACCATTTCCATGTTGCGTATATTGCTAATTCTGTACGCAGTTTCAGGTATTGCTTTCAGCTAGTTCTTAAGTGAAACGTTTACAAAGTTATAATAGAGGTATTGCTGTAACATTTGCAACTTCCTGATTAAAAGGAACAATTTAATGGGTAAGAAGCTAGGGTGATGGAGCACTGGAACAGGCTGCCCAGAGAGGTTGTGAAGTCTCCTTCTCTGGAGACATTCAAGACTAATCTGGACATGTTCCTGTGTGATTTAACCTGCTCAGGCAGGGCGTTTGGACTAGATGAGCTTTCAAGGTCCCTTCCAACTCCTAATGTTCTATGATTCTGTGTGAATCTGTGAATCAGTCAGAAGCTTATGGACCTGTAAGACAAGACATATCTGGTACATGATGACATGTTTGATAATGTATAGATTCTATGAGCAAGAGCTTTCCAATCAAGGGAACATGTTTAAGAATCTATGTAATTTGTCAAAGAGAAGCCACTAGTTCGCTGAAGAAATTAATGATGAGATTGTGTAGATATTAGCCAAGCTACGTTACTGTAGTGGTTTCTTATGACCTTAAATTCTATTGATCCAAGGGTTTATACGGTCATAGGTGATTCAGAGAACCGAAGAAATTAAACTCACTTGTATGAGATGTACTTTTTCCTAGATAATCTCAAATGCAACTAAAATGTCTTAAATTAAAAATCCTTTAGGGTGGTTTTCTTTATATATCTGTCCTGAGCTGAAGCTATTCCATATGAGTGAAGGGAAGTAGCTATATACAGAGTTAAAGTTATCTTAGTAGATTTCTTCCATTCTTCCTCCCTTGATCCATTGCATTTATTTTCTCCAGCTGTACTATTTTCACTGTAGAATTGATAGAAAGCTGTTACTGGACCTGTAATTCTGCACATTTACTTTTCTAGCATTCTGGTATGGAGAGAAGAGTCGTGTGGTTTGAGAGTTTTCAGACTGCAGTGATCTGTTCCCATCTTGGTTGTAATAATTCTGAGTTTACAACATCATTCATGTTATTCATCTGGCTTTTGCCATTATATTTAGCTGTAACATCCTGTCTAAGACCCAAGGTATTAATTTAGCTAATGACACATAGGCATGTTTCTTTCTGTATTCTCATTTCTGGTTTTGAAGACTTTTCTTTTTTGGGTGTGTTAAGTTTTGCAGTGTCTTATTCAGCCTGATTTTTTATTTCTTGATTATTATTTATTGACTTCTTTGGAAGTTCTTACATTTTTTCTGTCCTTTCCTCTACTTTTTGATCTCTGCATTTTCTTGATATGTCTCTTAACATAGATATTCCCGTCAGTACGTCAAGCTGATCCTTCTCCAAAATTGTTCCCATTCCCAAAGTAATACCATGTCTCTCCTGGGTTTTCAGCCCTGGACTTTTCAGACCACTTGGTTTTACTAAAACAACATTTTAATGTACTTTAGTTTGGATTATTTTTTTTCTTACTGAAATCCATAATTTGTTTCACCAGCCTGTTTTTGTTTATTTTTCAACTTAACAGACTGAATGTATTCACAATTACTTCACACAAGTTATAAACCAGCTATTCTATCAAATACTAATTAGTTTCAAATTTGCATGTAAAATAGAATGACCTCTTGCTAATTGGTGAATAAATTTGCTATCACATTGAGGAGTAGCTGATATCAGCTGATATCAATAGCATCCATTCTCCAGTTTGTGTATGGGAAATAAATTTTTCCTGTGATATGGTTATTGGAAATATTTATTTCTCCACAAGTGCTGCAAAGATCACACAGTCAAATTTGCCTCTGCAAGTCTACAGCAAAACCCCAACAAAATCATGTGAATGTCATTGCAAATTTTACTTAAGTAAACTTTGAATAAAATAGGTCTTACTCATACAATAAAATATTGATATTGAACCATTAACTCAAGTACTTATCAATTATTAATTCACCTCAGTAGCTATGACACCTAATCCTGTCCATTTCAGTATTAATCCATAAATGCAAAATGTTACTTTATATATTTTCAAGTTGTGGGACATAGAAAATGCAAATCTGTCCTAAGCTAATGTTTTAAAATGTTTCACAGCCTGGATAACATTTTTTAGACAGACACTGCCTCTTACCCTGTTAATAAATATGTAACTTCTTTTTGACAAATACAGCAGTTGTTTATTTAACATATGATCCAACATATATAGAAAATCACCTGAAAGATCCCAATGGTGTTCAGTGAAGGCTCATCAAACTGTGCTAGTAACATATTTAGTGTGTTGTCAGCATTTTTAAATGACATTTAAGTTTTCATGTGAGAAACTTAGAATGCTACTGAGTCCACAGAACAGACATGGGCAACCATTGCCTTGTGCTTTACTTACAACTTCAAACAAAATACTAAATGTTAGCACAGATTACA
Source organism: Heliornis fulica (assembly GCA_013399135.1). Classification (NCBI taxonomy): domain Eukaryota; kingdom Metazoa; phylum Chordata; class Aves; order Gruiformes; family Heliornithidae; genus Heliornis; species Heliornis fulica. Next base: position 113,474 of record VXBZ01012549.1, on the reverse strand, counting down.
CAGAAGATTTATTATTTTATTTTCATTTATTAAAATGCACCTCTTCTTTTCCAAATTAATACATATCAATTAACATAAATGCCAATACTGTTACAGGAATTGTACCAATTTCATAGAGGTTTAAATGATTCACAACTATTTAGATTAATGTAAAACATTTGCATATGGGCAAAATACAATCCTGTAAAAGGTCCTGCAACCTTCTTCCTTTCTCTTTCCATCTGCAGAAAACAAACCCTATGCTTAACAATTGAGTTTATTTTTTATTGCTGTGCCCAAGGCAAAATCTCAGATTGGGGTTTGCAATCTCAGAAGACAGATTTAATATATTTGTCACTACCTTGACAGGGTGAAAATATTGCTTAAATTCAGGTGTAAGAGATGAGCCTTTGTGAAACCAATGTATTCCTCACAATGAAATGTTTTGCAGGCAATCAGTCATCCACACTCCAATTAAAAGACATAAACATTTGTTCTAATTGGCCTAACTTTGGCCACTCCTTTTAGTCAGATGCTTCCATTTTCCTTATATTACTCAACTGAAAATTACGTGGCTATTGTACCCTATTTACTGACTTCACTTATTTCTAAATAATTACAGTATTTTTTGCAAACACAAAATGCACTTTAAAAGACTGGAAATGGAAAGGATAAAATTCTTAACTGCAGTAAATAGCAGTAATAAAAATATAGCTGTAGGCTGATAAAACCGGAGTCTTTTTGAAGATCAAACATAGCATCATGTTAGTAAGTATAGGTGAGGTGTCCAGGGCTTCAATCTAGAAATACATCTGTAATTGTCTTTTGTCTTTATTTTCTAATTCATATTTAGGGGCTTTAAAGATCTGTTGTAACAGGACTCTTGTTACATTTAATAAGTGCCATGTTGATTGGCGCACTCTAAGTAGGCTTTACAGTTTGCCTGTGGGGAAATTTAATATAAAAACATTCAACATTCTTTTATTAGTGTTTTTTACTATTCCCAGTCCCATCAGACCTTTGGTGCAAGCAGTGTATTATTGAAAAGCTTATCTGTAAGAAGTGAGCCAAGGGGAAATTCAGCCTTTATTAATATTGACATCATGTTCCTTCACAATGGCTGTCTAAAGAAACTTTTCAATTGGATTTCAACTGCTTTGATGCAGTATAAATGGAAACAACTGAATGCATGATTTAACATAGAACAGTGAAAATGTTTGCAGCCTATACGCTCTAACATAAGGCATGTGTTCAAAGATCCTACGTGGCTGTGGTCTGCAATGTTTCCAGTCAACTTTGCATCAGGAAAGCAGAAAAAAAAATAATTTTCTTTGCTTTAGGATACACTTGGCTTAAAATGAACTTGCACTTTTGCACTGTTAACAACAAAGTCCTGTGGAGAAAGATCAGGTATAGGAAGTTGGTGAAAGAGTTTTTGGTCCTGTCTCGCTTTGGGCTGACCATGCAGCTTTGGGCTAATTGTTTAATTGACCTGATGTCCTAGCAAGGTAAAAATTGCATAGGGTTTGGAGTTGAGAAGTCACGTTTTGTAAACTGGTCTGTCATAACAAAACTTGAGTTTCAAGTAAAAACCCCTGAAATGAACAAATTTACTGATAATAAAATATCTTTAGGAGAACTAGTGATATATATTATTTTAAACATTTTCTTAAAGCTAAGATATATACACCATTATAATTGCAGTTAGAATGCATAGTGCATGATCTTGGTTTTAATACTTTCTTGTTTGAAAAGAACAAAAGAGAGGGAAAAGTGTTGACAGTACCTGTCCAGGAAAAGTGAGCCCTAATCCAGTTACTTTCTCATGCTAAGGAAGAAAGCATGGAAGACTTAAAGCTGAATTTCCTCCAGTGGGACAATACATGAGCATCATGACCCACAACCCTCCTGCTGGAAGTACGTCACCATTCCGTAATGAATTCAAGTTTTCCAGGGCCAGACATAGAGGATGTAATAAAGTCTGACTCTACAGACAGCTCACTAAAGCTCTCATTCAGAATTATACAATCAGAATACCCTGAGTTGGAAGGGACCCATAAGGGTCATCAAGTCCAACTCCTGGTCCCACACAGGACCAGACAAGTCAGAGCATGTCACTGAGTGCATGGGCCAGACGCTTCTTTAACTCAGTCAAGTGTTGTGACCAGTTCCCTGGGGAGCCTGTTCCAGTGCCTGACCACCCCCTCAGTAAGGAACCTTTTCCTAATGTCAAGCCTAAACCTACCCTGTAGCAACTTCATGCCATTCACTCAGTTTCTATCACTGGTCACCAAAGAGTTGTAAGAGTAAGAGTTGTGCCCCACATGCAGTCTTTCTGTCTTTCAGGTTGATACCTCCTGACAACATGTTTTACGTGGTAACAGACTAATCACAAATTTTTTGTCTCACGTTGTCCCTGTAAAAAGTATGTTTTGTGTTAGCTGAGGACTTAAATTATGCATCATACATGGAGATCATGTGTTGGGGGTTGCAGACCTGCAAGTAGGTTTTGGTGGAACCACATTATAAAATGTTTTCATTACAGTGCAAACAGGTCCTTGAGGAAGGGCTGTTATTAGGTACTGAATATATTAAAGGGAAAGATTAGTCTGTATGATTCACAGAGGTGAATTTAGATGCTATTCCCTGCTCTCCTACTTTATTCTGCTGCTTTTTCATCACAACAGCTTTTCCAGTGGTCTCGTAAGATGGCCTCATTGGTGTGGTTGTCTCAGAACAGTCACATACTTTGTGAAAAAAAACCAAACAAACCCAACCAAAAAAACTCAAAAGTGTACTTTATGTTCTGAATTTCAAAATATTTAAGAGATTATGTCATTGGACCCAGGGAAAGTGGAGAAAACCCAACATGATAGGCAACCCTTTTTTGTCTTCCAACTTTTTTCATTTTGGTAGGCTCACAAGTCTGTGAGACAATGTAATTTAAGCTAATGGAGAGTCTAAGAGAAGAAGCAACAAAATGAATAGGACATTAAGAAATAGCAATAAAAAGTATTAGATCAGTTTGTTCTCAAGAAGTCACAGAGCCGTAATGACAACCATAATTTATGCATCCTATACAATATGCCAGATATAGAACATGTCATTGGGCAAATGCAAAGCAGGAAGTATATGCAGTTCTGACCTTAGCTCTACTTTTCAGATGTATTATAGCATTCTGGATGTATTACATAAAGGAATATCATCTGAGAATGGTATTTGAGGGAGCTCTTAGACCACAAGACAGAAAAAATAAACAGATTGATCTCTTTAGTCTTTATCTAATCTTGATTTTTTTCACCAAGGTAATAAGTATGATAGAGAAATACTCATCTTTAGTCCAGAACATCATAGAGAGGATTGAGAAATTCTGAGTACTGCTCCAGCTGAGTTCTGTTTGGCTTAACATGTCCATGAGGGTTGTATTTGAATAGGAGTATCCTAGGGCCTATGTAATCAAACTTTTCACAGCTTTGGTTTCTTCATCTGAAAAAAATTGGATGCCACTTGTGAGAGGAGGCGTAGGCGTTCATCTCACAAGGCGTTCTTGGATCTTATTTCAGGCTTCCTAAGGTAACCATCTAAAATAATTTGAATGAATCATTTTTTGAAGCTCTCTCTCTTTCCATTATTTATAAAGGAAGCCTAGGTAACCAGCTTAGACTGCGTGACGACATTTAGACCGTTGAAGAGATATGCCATGATAGATGCTTAACTTCTAGATGGCTAAAGATGAGAGGAATATCTGCCTAAATGTTTACCTAATTAGCAAGCTGGTGAGGAGAGGAATCTCTTTTGCTGAAGAATAAAGATGTGCTACTTGCATATGCAGAAGCTTATTGACACAAGAGTCTAAGCAGAGGAAGATAAATAGTAACTATAGAGGCATGTGTCTGAAAAATACATCATAATATCTAGTGATTGCACAAATACATTTGATTGTTGGATAGCAAAATTACAACTGTAATGGAGAACAGAAAGAAAAAATCGTATAAATGTCTTCCATAAAGAGCACTGTACGTAAGCGTGAAACTTGGCAGGTCTGACCCCATTATTACAGATTGTTTTTCATGCCAAAGAACACTATGAAATTAGGCACTGTCTTGTGAAGTCTCCTAAGGCATTTCTTCCTTTTTCAGAAGTCATTTAATTTACAAATTCTAGACGTAATATACAATATAGTATTTTTTTTTTTCAAAATATTGTTGTCTCAGTTCCCCATTTTTCCCTGAGGACAGAATTGCAACAGTTAGGTTATCATAGAGTCATAGAATCATAGAATGATTAGGGTTAGAAGCGACTCCCAGAGGTCATCCAGTCCAACCCCCCTGCAAGAAGCAGGGTCTTACTGACTCTCTCCGGTCTTACTGACTCTCTCAGTGCACTAATTTAGGCATTAAGACACTTTAATGGGAGTGATAAAGGGACGCTCTTCTGGAAGATGAGGCTTGAATCCCTTTTACAGGAGCCAGCTCTGGTTGTCACAGCTGAGTTAAAGGGAGTAATAAAGCAGCGTCTACTTCGAAATAAAAGTCAGCCTGGGAATGACACAAGAGCCAGGTTGAAGTGATCAACTGTGCTTGTTCTGCTGAAGGCCAGTCCCCCTGGTCCACATGTTTCAAAAAAACCCAAGCTGAGGCCCTCTGAAACAAACCCAGGGAATAAACTAGCAATTAAACAGTTTCAGCACTTTCTCCAGCCTTCTTTTAATTTAGCAGTGTAGACATATCAAATAGCTTCTTCTCAACACTAGTGAATTTTAATCAGTGCATTGCTCTCCATTCTAACCCTAATTTTGGGAGCATGTTGCTGAGGCATCTTCCATCCTGGCCAGCACGGGACCTCAATCACCAGATTCTGTTTCATCTCTCTGCCAAATGAAAGGTCCTTTACTCTTTTTGGATCTAAGCTGGCTTTGGTGGCAGTATGACCATATTTGCATTCATGCCTGAGTTAATAAATCCAGGCAGGTCCATGCTGCCTCTGAGCAGTCAGATGGAGTTGTGGTGGTTCATGGCATGGCTCGTCCATATAGCAGAACACCTACCTGAAAACTGAATGTGAAGAAATGTTTGCACCTTCTGGCCTTATGCTGATTTATTGCATTATCTGCTGCTTTTTTTTTTTTTTTTTCTTAGAAAGAATCAAAACAAAAGAGCCCCTCCCTGAAATGAGAGCATTTGATTTCTGAGAATAATTACTCCCGTGTATGTTAGACAACAGTATGTTATAAATAGAACATTAGTATCTCACAGGGAAATTCTGTCTTTTACAGTACAGCTCCACGTATTTAGAAACCCAGTTTATGTGGTGTGGAAAAACCCCCAAACATTTCTATACCTAATGGAGTTGGCTGTAGAGTACATTAAGGAGCTCTATGTTTTCACTCTTGAGTTCTTTATAATCTCCAGATAAACTTATTTAATACAGTGGCAGAGTGCATTGCCATGAGGGATCTCTAAAAACTTTACAATACAGTTATTATATAAATAGTAGCTATGAGAAATCAGTCAAGTTTCTGGAGTGACACATGAGATTCAGCAGGCTTATGGTCCACAGAATTTAAATTAAGGTAATTCAAAATCTGGCCTTTGTGCTTGTTCCACAAAAGGATGGCAGGGATTTTTATTTGTCTTGGGACTTTCCCCAGCTTTGCCTTGTGTCCAGTCAAAAATAACTTTGTCAGGTAAAATCTACCTCTGTTGGATCAAAATTGAAAGCAGAGTGTTGGCATATGGGGGCACAAGCAAGAGAAGGAGCAAGGGCAGCTGAAGGGCGGTTTAAGCTTGGAACTGCCTGTAACAAGCTGATAGGGACGAAAAAGAGAAGTGCCTGAACTTGCCTCTAAAGCTCAGCATAAACACTTTCCACCTTGACAGTGCTCAGGTAAACCTTCTTCCACACTTGTCTGGCTCTGGCTATAACACTGAGAGACAAATAGGTGTAAGCGTGGTCTGCATAGAGAAGTGGGAAACCCCTCAACAAAAGGCATGTAATTCTACCTTGGTGTGTTTTTGTTTTGTAGTACTTCTTTCTGAAAGATATTTCAGATCTGCTATTTTGGCTGTGGCCTTAAAAATGTGAGCAGGTTCCTGAAATTCCTTCTTTTTCACTGAATGTCTACTTTGGTTTCAGGGAAAAAATGAGAGCTTTCCCAGAGACCAAAGAAAAAAATACAGATTCCTTAAAAGGAAAATACATGCAATTACATGAATCCTGTCATATGGTGTGAGAGGGAAAAGAAGGGGCAAATTAAAGATCATGCCAAAGAAGAAAAAATAAAAATGACAGGAAGAATTTTGTTGTTTATTTAGCAAAACATCGGTTTTGCTGTCTTTCAATGTCACCTCTGTGAGGGAGCAATATGGTTAAAGAAATGAAAACAGTGCTAAGAACTTTGCAGGATAGTATTCAAGCTGTAGAGCCCTGTACATAAAGGAAAAAGGAAACTTCTTTACATAAAGACAGTTTTCTGTCTTCATAGACTTTGGAGAAAAAAAACGATCCCACACGCACTCATAAAAGGTTATCATCGCACACTTAAGGTATCACTTAATAAATACCAAAACATATACTGTGTTGAGGTCTGACATGGAGTGCAGCAGGTTTCTCATGACAAAAAATAAAATTTCATAAAAAGGGAAATTTTAATGATAGTTTGAAAATTTTACAGTGCTAATTTCTCAAAAAAAAAAAAAGCCAAAAAACCCCACCTTAATCAGAATTAAGGACTTGTGAACAACAAACATAAGATTGCTAAACCGCACACAGAAATATACTAATGAGGGTGTTAAAGTTCGTAGCAAATTAGCTAAAGATATTTTATTATATATGAAAGCATTCTGCTAACTTCTAATGATATTGTGGAAGAATGTTTTTTTTAAATCCCTGAAACCTAAACAGCAGCTGAAAAACTAGAAAGCCTAAAAACCATTACGGATCATCGTAAAGCAGACTGGGATAAAATAGGTTTGCTCGTAAATCAGAGCTATAGAATCAACTGCAGGATAACTAAAACAGCGGAAGCAGTACTGTTTGCAAAGGAACTCGAACTCCAAACAATGCATCTCACCAATAGAAAACAAACACATTAAAAGAAAGGAAATTAGTGAAGTCATTACATAAACCCAGCTGGGAACCCAGCTGTTTAAAGATGAAGCAAGCTCTCTAATTCTTGATCTATGGGAGTGTCTAATTAGAAAACAAACCAAAAAAGTGGTTCTTGAAGATAGTATTAAAATGAAAAGGAAAAACACGGCTCCCTCTCAGAATCAGATTCTTCTGCTGCAAGAGTCAGCTTTTGGAAGCAAAAGAGAAATGCTGCTGCAGAGCAACGGCATCAATTATGCTTAAATAAAGGCTGCAATGTACACAAGCATAATACTATGAAGTACTTATCAATAGCTTTGGTTTTGCAACTCACCTGTCATGCTTTTTACCTCACTCTTTAAAACAATAAATGGATGCATTTTGAGCCTACAATGTTGATCACCTTGAACAAACCAATCAGGCTAGTGCCTGATTTGCAATTCTTTATTTTCATTACACTGGTGCTTTGATATCGATAACTTTAGTGCACAAAGGAATAAGAAGGGTATTGCAAACGTGTCTGATTGACAGACATGAGAGGATAAACTGGGACAAATCTGAAATACTACAGGTATGGATATGTTGACTGGGAGATAAGCGTAACATTACTTTCAATTATATCCATCTAGCAGTTTTAAGACCTTTGATAAGATAAATATGAAGATAAAAAGTAATTTTGAGACAGACAATCTGTGTAATCACTCTTCCAGTTTGAAGATATTTGTCATTAAGCTCTGTGGGAAAGCCAAAGGAATCGGAGACCCCTTTCCCACATGACTTCAAAACAGGTTTAAATTTGATATTGTCCCCACAATTCCAAAATGGAATCTGTTTAAACTTTTTTCCCAAAATATTTCATCACACTCTCTGCTGCTTAAATCTTCAAAATCTCTTCACTGTTGTTATTACTCTTTATCATACCTCATTTACTATAAAGACATAATTTATGTCAGCGTGATGGTCATGTTTAAACTACAGCAGTAAACCGACTTCCCAATATGATTCTGTTCTAGAATGCCATCCACTGAAATCCTAGTACAATCACCAAGAATCCAGCAGCAGACAAGGTGAGGTTTAAAGTTTCAGGTGATTTAGTGCAAGGGAAGGAATTTGAGTCATCAACAATGGTATTTAAGGAAAAAACCAGTTCCATGAGGCATGATTGTGCACTGAAATTGCTTTAATGACTCTTTAAGAAGGCTATATGTAAGTTAAAAATTAAGCCAAAGCTTGAAGATATTGGTTTTAATCTGTCAAAGAGTACCTCTTTTTCTATTATATGAATAAAACTTTAATCTGGTACAACATTGGAAGCATGTGGGTTCAATTCTACAGAAATACATTATCTACCACTAACCAGTTAGTCTACAGTTTGAATTAATCGAAGGTATTTTATTGAAGTGCCTCACCAGTATGTAATGGTTTCATCCCTCCATTGGTTCAGCAATTCATTAAATTAAAACCTATCTCCCTTCTGACCTTTCAGCCTACCCTCTCTCCTAGACTAAATCCACATTGCAAAGCTTTACATTTGGAGAAAGTTTTCGAGGATCCAAAAATCTGGCAGTCTTTTGCTTGTCCTTTCCTGTCATATACATAGTGTTTAAGCTGTTCAGCTTGCTCTTGCAGTCCATTTTCTCTGATGCTTAATTGTCTCCCATGTCAGGAAGAGAGATATAATCTTCCTAATGGTTAGACAGATGCTTGTGACTATGTAGTGCCCTATTCCCAAATTTCAGGACCATGCTGTAGCAGATAATTCTGAGCAAAAAAAAAAAGTGTAACAATCTGAGCAAAACCTCTCCTAAGATGTGCCATTACACTACAGCAAAGGTCCTCCAGAAACCATTCAGCCAAGAAAGGCCTCACTCTGAGCCGTTACCTTTCCCAATATCTTCTGAACAATTCTGTTAAATGCACATTAAAAATTCTTTAGAGATTACAGTGTAGAGAATATCTACTTGGGGATTTATAAAAGCATTAGTTATCAACTAACATTAATAATCATATCTCACAGTAACCAGGGAACTTTGTGGGCAGCTGACAAGAGACCTAACTTGACATTGTTTTAGCAAAGCACTATGCTTCTGTTTATAGAATCCATCCTCTTTTTGAAATAATTCAATGCTCAATAGTAAAATAAATTTATAATTTAAAATCACATACAAATATTTGGTGCCTATACAGAAAACAACTGTTCATGATGTATGGAATATTTGATATTTTATTTGCATAAGGTTCAGCTCTACTTTGTTAACTTTCAAAGAACTTTTTTAAAAAAATGACTCTTCCAGGAAGGAATTAAAAAAGACTATATAGAAACATGTTGTAAACTTAGAGGTGTTGGTAAAAAAAAAATTCTTAACAACAATGTAGTTCAAGTGACAAAAGTGACCTTGAAATTTATGTGATATGTGGGGGGTTTCTTGCACAATTCTGCACAAGCAAATGATCTTGCTTGCAACTGAATATGATTCCTAAATTATACCTTTGACTTGTTACTTTTTTTCTAACACTTATAATGTTTTTCATTTTTATGTATCTTGCTCTTTCTGTTTTCCTTCCTTCTACCTGTTTTAACCTGCCTTGCATTTCTTTCTCATGTCTTATGAAGAATGAAATTTCTCCAGAGCAAGGAACTTGTCTTACTTATTTTTATAGATTTTTTTCTAACTATATATTATTATGTAAATTATTTCCATTTTAAAATAATATTACTTTCCTATCAAGATTGATATTGATGTTTGTGCTCAATTTTCATTTATTATGCTCCTTATGTTTTTGCCAAGCTGGGTATTTTTCCATGCATATTCAAACATTTACCTTCCCTTATTGAGTGCCTAAATTTTTTTTTTTATTTAAGCAGCTGGTTTTCCTATGAGAAGTCCCAATTTCAGGGGGCAAAATCATAGGCCCACTGGAAGTAATTAGAAAGTAGAAGAATCTATAAACTACTGTTTTCCTTCATGCATTTGATTGTGGAAACTCCATTCTACTTAGTAGCACTTTCTTCAACTTCCACTTTCACCAACTTTAACTTTTCTTTACGATTTCCTCTTTTCTCTTTGGTTGTGCTCATTTGTTTAGAAGTATGTTTTTGCCTGAGCTTCTCCCTTTGGCAAATGCATCTCCTCTGTTGCTTTGAGCTATACTTTTCTTATGCCTTCTTCACCCTCTGTGGTCTGTGTTCTTTGGGTTTCTTCCTCTCACTCCCCTTTGAGTGGTCTTGATGTCATTCCCAAACTTTTTTACTTTTTAAAAAATCTTACTTCTTCCAAGTCCATTTCCCTCACCCACACATTGTCTAATAATAGCTTTACATTCATTAGTGAAAAAAGCAACAAACTCAATTTCTCCTGAAGAAGCTAAATATTATTATTGCCCTTACTTTCCAAACAGCAAAGTAAAACAGAAAGGCAAAGTGATTAGAAAAAGCAAGAAGAGGAATCAAGTATTTAGATCTGGGATTAGGGCACAGAAAACAATCTGAAACTTGTCCTGTGGCTGAGATTTTCTCATGCTATTGGGATACCCCTCCTGTGGCCACGTGATTATATGGCCTACTAGGCTGAAGCAGAAAACAGCCACATGGTCATTTTTCAGCATCTCAGTCTGTTTCCACCATTAGCAGCTCACAGAAGTGCCCCTGAGAAATCAGGCATCAAGTATAGATTACACTGAATAGGCTGAGACTAGCTTTAGGAGTCACAGCAACCAGAAACACAAGAAGGCTGAAGCTTCACAGACATCTGAATACACCTCTGACACACAGACACTCGGTATGCACTCGGTATGCAACCTCTGAGCAGACCATACTGCATCTCTAACTGGGGGAAATAAAAAAAAAACAAAGCCCCAAACAAAAATAAATAATAAGAAAATGACACTGTCCTCCTAAGTGTAATAGTTTGTAAGAATATTCTCACCACACTCTATTAATAATTGAAGCAAAGAAAATCTAAAAATCAGTTTATGACTTTTGATGCATTTTTATTGGCAATGGATTCACTTTATACCAGCAGAAATATAAGATGCTACTTCAGGGGGTGGAAAGAAAAAGGGCAAAATTCAATATAACTCAAGAATAACCATTGAGGGTGTTTGTTTCTTTTAAAAATTATACACAGCTGTTGTAAAGTTGGCAAAGATGTGTGCCAGAAAGCTACATATCTGATACTACAAACTGTTTGCTTCACCCTTTATTCAGTAACAGCTGGTAAAATGGTATTTAAGAACAGTTTTGATTTAGTCTAATGAGAAACTATGTTGCAATGTACTGTACTGCCTGCAGAAAATAATTGGACAAACATTGATTTTTATGTTGCTGTAATAGTTTCATTTTCGATAAATAGGAATTTATATGCATAGTTATTTGCTACCATTCCTCTCACTGTGTACAGGCTAGAGATTTGTTTGCAAACAAAACAAACAAACCAAACCAGTCTTGAAATGAAGCTTAGTTACTTGAGTGCTAACAGAATTGGAAAGGTCTCCCTTAAGTATTCATTTTTATATGCAACTGACAATAGACCAAGATAGTGTCAAAGGGAAATGGACAGTGGGATGCAGAGAGAGACAGAAGGAAATTAGAGCACACAAATAACAAGAAAAAAGGATAAACAGAAGACAGAGCAAGGAGCGTGTCATAGACTGGACTATACTTTCATTTTCTTACATACACAACCAATCATTCGGATTATTAAGTATCTGGTTTATATATTTTATGAATTGAATAGTTCCTAAATACACTGCAACATGATAGCAGACAAATGGTAGTATCATCAAAGGCTCTGACTCAAAGCAGCTGGTTTGCTCCACTTTTAGAGAGTAGGAAAAAGTTCTTCACCTAAAGGGTTGTTGGCATGTGGAACAGGCTGTGCAGGGAGGTGGTTGAGTCACCATCCCTGGATGTATTTAAAAGACGGGTAGATGAGATGCTCAGGGAAATGGTTTAGGAGAGGACAGTTACGGTTGAACTTGATGATCTTAAAGGTCTTTTCCAACCTAGTCATTCTGTAAATTTAACTAAAACTTTGCTTAATTTACATCACTGCAAATCAAGATCAGAATCAGTCCAAAAGAATGAATATATTTACTGAAAAATAAAATAAGCAAGAATTGATTTGGACACCCAGTCATTCACACTAATTAACTGTTACCTACCTTACCATTTTGCACTACAAATCAGCTCTACAAAACAAAAAAACTGGGCATGTGCCTGAGGATAATTATCTCAGTGGATCTTACCTGATGTCACAGAATCACAGACTCACAGAATGTTAAGAGTTGGAAGGGACCTTGAAAGATCATCTAGTCCAACCCCTCTGCCGGAGCAGGTTCACCTAGATTAAACCACACAGTAACAAGTCCAGATTGGTCTTGAATGTGTGCAGAGAAGAAGACTCCAGAGCCTCTCTGGCCAGCCTGTTCCAGTGCTCTGTCACCCTCACAGTGAAAAATTTCTTCCTTATATTCATATGAAAATTCCTGTGCTCCAGCTTGGATCCATTGCCCTTTGTCCTATCACTGGCCAACTCTGAGAAGAATGTCCAAACCACACAACATGTTATACCTTCTCCTTCTCCAGGTCCAGATTTCTGCCCATACAGAAGTGTGTACAGAAGAACAAGAATCCTAATTAGCTCCTAATGAAAGGTTAAATATTGTACTGCTCATAATTTTCAATCTGGTTATAGAGTCTTGAAGTATTCCAGTGTTGGATGCTCTCTGATAGATCTTTCTATTTAATGTCTTTCAAAATACAAATTGCTTCCGATTTTAAATTTCATCCTTAATACTAAAGTCCTATCCAACCTAAATGTACACCTTAAGAACAACATCTGGATATCAAAGCCACAAGACACAACATATCATTCAATATTTTATTCTACCTTGTTAATCTCTAGATCTCCCTATATAGTCTTCCTTTTACTCATGGCTTAATCATTCATTTTCTCTTAATTTTAATCATGACTTTTCACATATCTTTGAATGGAATTTAATTTTCTCCTATATTTTTTGAAGAACCTTCTTTTTTTTGGTACTATTTCTTCTGTGATCCATAGTATAATTATGATTTTCTGTAGTGGAAATTTCTGTACTTTCTCTTTTGAATCCAATTTTCTTCTGCTGGACTAGAGCACTCTGTGGTGTCCATACTTTATCTTGCCTCCACTGTACAGACCAAACTGTCTTTATGATGTGGGAGCTGATCATTTAATAACTGGAGGTAACTCATTTGAACTTACTTTGGGATTGCAGAAATTACTTTGTTGCTTCTAATGCAGCCTAAGGAAACCATAAACTGGATTGTATACCTTCAAGCTTTTCTCCCCTCCCTTTAGTTAAGTGACCTATGGCTTTCCCTGCCCTGCCCACTACATATAGCTCGGGTATATGCACTAGTTCAACACCCTGAGTATCTGGAACCCAGAGGAACATAAAAAACCCTACATCTCTCTCATATATTCTTCTCTGGGTGATTTAAAGCCCTCTGTATTTTAGGGTTTCCTGGAGGTTATTCTGCAGAGGCTGACTTATTAATGCACATCATCATCTTTTTCTAAACAGTTTTACATATTTCCAAACAGGCATTTTTCCACTTATTAAGAATGGTCCCTGTCATGCAGTCATCCTTTAGATGATTACAACTTCAACTTAAATTTATTGGGACTTTTCAGTGTGACTAATACAGGATGAAAAGCATTCATGACATCTGATACCTATTAATTTGGGAATTCACAATTTAAGACCTTCAGCATTATGAGTGTCTTACTTATTTGCAAATACATTTCAAAGTGTGTTTACTTGTGCTTATAATGACATTATGCTGAGAATATTTCCCCCTCAAAGGAATTTATCATATTTTGTTTGCTATTACCAACATGTTTTTTAAGCTGTTAGTCTGAAACAAATATTTAGACAAGTGAAGGAAGTAGTATTATTTCTCCCATTGCACATTAGTAAAATGTAAAGTACTGTGCACCTAGATTGTTATCTGTTTCTGATGAAGCTTGTGATTATATTTTCTGGGTTTAGTTTGAAAGCTAAGACATCTGTTTATCTGGTGCATACAGAATAACTCTCATGTCTCTTCATCTCTAAAATTTTCAAAGGCTTTCATTCTGTTTTAAATCCTTTGAAGAAGCAGTAATCAAAGACAAAAATTATCAGAGGTACATTTTTGTTTTCCAAACAATGAAAATAACAACGCTCATCCTACTCCGATTTCAGGCACTTGCAATGAAACTTCAAACCTGGAGATTTGCCACACAAATCAAAAGTAATATGGGTAGCAGCAAACTCCAAAGTGCTGGCTGGATTACAGTTAATATGAGTACATCCCCCC
>VXBZ01012549.1:61138-99029 GCA_013399135.1 Heliornis fulica | reverse complement strand
GACTTCAATTCATCATATAAATTTAAACCAGGCATTTAAATAATAAAGACCAATAAGGCAATGCAAAGACTTCAAAAAACATATCCCATCACAGCATGACAATGTATCAAAGTTTTTTTCTTCTCCCCTTTTATTCAGATGAAGAAATCAGGGAGAATAATGGTGAAAGGCCTTTGTAGCACAAAAGCATTCTGAAAACAGAACATTGAACAAACAATATTTTGCCATTCAAAACTGATTTTCAGTTTCAAAATTAAGCTTGAAGTAATAGTTTTTTTCAAGAAGGAATCAATATATACTTGAGAAGAAACTGGCATTGCAGTTGAACTCTTTTAAGTAAGGTTTTATTTCTGCCAAATATATTCAAACTACAGTTTTAATTAGTACTTGAGGGGAAAATTAACCGAGGTCTTGAAGACCTGAAGGGTTTGCTATGCATTTTTCATTCATTTATTACTTCTCTGTATCTCTCCAGTATGATCATTCCATTTGGAATAGTCTTGAGGCAGAAGAGTAAGAATATTTAGTGGGAATATGTGAAAAGTTTTTGCAAAAATCCTAATTAATTCATGGCAAATTTAGATGTCATGGGTGAAATCCCCCACAAAATTGAAGTTCAAACATGATCACTAAAGATTTGTCTATTATCTTTCATTTCTTTAGGGATTGCCATGATGAAGGTGATAGTTAATGAATTCTGTGGTCACTGAGAGGATTCCTGCTCCTCAGCTTTAGACCTCTGTGGTGTAGTCACCTACCTGGCTAATCATCCTTTACAGCCAATGAAGAGCAACACAGTTCTAGTCTACTAATCACCTGACCTGTTGTAGACTTCTGTTTAATATTTAATTCATTATTGCATCTATAAAGGGAACTTGGATGACTAGTTCATTGGTAGCTCATATCTATTCTACATCTATCACATATATGCTACAGGTACCAGCATTTGGTCCAATGAATTTAATTCTAGGGCTGTATATTTATAGNATCTCTACAACATGTCTTGATACTATTGGCCAATTGCTCCACCTCTCCCCTTTTTTTTTCCTAGTTCACCTATAAGGAAGGAAGGAAGGAAGGAAGGAAGGAAGGAAGGAAGGAAGGAAGGAAGGAAGGAAGGGAAAGTCGTTACACTCATGAGTATTCCTACAGCTGCCCAGTCACTGAAATTGGTCTGAGGACATATTGGAAGAATAGAAATGAGGCAATGCAATATCATTTCAGTACTTAGGGTTTACTCTGAAGTGCACAGGAGACATCACATTGGTTTCCAGTCCTACAAGTTCAATGTTCTTCATGAACTCTGCACTAGTAGCCATAATGATGAGTTATGGGACTCTCATGTGTCACAGTGCCAAGACTGTGCAACCTTGTCATGACTCTCAAAATTTGGATGTCAGTTGTACAAACAGTGTGCAAATTCTGACTTCACAACTACATTGACCAGGAGAAGTTAACTGAAGATAATACATTGTGTGCTGTAAGGCAGAGAGGAACTTCCAAAGTTGCCAAGTTTTTTGACCGTTCCTTGGTTTGTAACTGATTTGTACCACACTCTTACCTAGCATGGAGAAGTTAAAACGAGTCATCTACCACTCATAAGTAGCTAGGAGACTGTGTTCCCTCTTCTTTTTTTTTTTTTTTTTTTACCACATTGTTTTAATTAGAAATATCTCCCTTATCTTTAGATTTTTTATATTAAACAAGCATAGTTTGATTAAATCAATAATGATGAAAATAATCTTGGGCAGAAGCAATTTTCAATTCATTTAGAATCCATTAATAACTATGAAGCTTGAGTCCTTTGCCCTCAAAAAGAGCAAAATAACAAAAAAAGAGAGAAAGCCATGGGATTTTTCTAGCCTTAATCATTTAAAATTAGCTTGTTGTCCTCACTTGCTTAAAATGCTTAGTGCACACAAGATATCTTTGATATTGCAATGCAGTTTATAGCAGTTGGATTAGTCTCATAAGAAGTGCAGCAAGTGCTGAAAGTGGCAAATTTCCTCCATATTACCTCAGGACCACATCTTCACTACTCGCCAAGCACACTGCTGGCTCTCAGCCCTGTGAGTCAGGGCTGCCTTCAAAGCCTTCTGAGTGACAGACTGGTTTACCAATAAATCTGAGATTATCTAAACCCAGGCTACTACTGTAAGTGGTAATTCCCTCAACGCTTATTCTGCCTATATATTCCGTTCTCCCATCCCCTTTTACATTTGTGCATCAGGAACTGATCGAACTAAAATGTTTTAATATTTGGGAGGCTGGGTGTTGGATTAATTCCCAGACCTAGCTTGCAAGGTAGCCGTATGATCCCACATGCTGGCACAAGGGAAAAAGTGAGAACAGACAGCTGGGGTGGAGAGGATGGAGGGATCAGCTCCTTTAGCAACATTTCATACTTAAACTAAAGTGTTCACGAAAGCACAGCCTAATTTAATTCATATTTCCAAGGTCCTCTTTGTTTCCAAGATAGATGAGCGACTGTCACACTCTCTGACTCTCACTTCTACCTCCCTCCTCTCCATCTGGGAACAACCTCAAGATGCTATCATCACAACAGCAAAAGAGCCCTCAAAAGCATATTTGCCTGTCAGCTGGGTAGTTGACTTCAATTAGAAGTGTGAGGAGCTTTGTCCTTTAGGTCACAGGTGGACTTTTATAGCCAGATTGGGTTGGCTAACAAATCTATTTGTATCCTGAGCCTTTACCTGCATGGTTTGCTTTTTTGGGGAAGGGAGATAACAGTAGGGTCAGCTATGCATATCTTATGACCTCGCTTTAAATAGAAAACATAGAATTAAAGTAAAAAAAAAATATTCTGAGGAAACTTCAGATCTTCAGGTTACAGATTCAAAAAAATTGAAGTGGAAAAGGCAGAGTAAATAAAAAATAAAGGAGGAATGAAACTGAAGAAATCCAACTGCATATAATCTTTAATATACTAGCATAGCAAAAATGGTATAATGAGGCATCCAAAATACATTGATAATATTTCTGCCTGAGATGGACAGATGTTCTCTAAAAATCTAAGAATAAGTGTATTAACAAATTCATTTCAGTGTTAACTTCAAAAATATTAAGAGAGAAAATTTTGTATGTGTTAAAATATTGAAAACGTATCTGTTCTAAACAAATATGCTAGTAAATAAGCCAGACAGAGGAAGAAAAATAATAGATGCCTTTTCAAAATAGAAGTCTAAAATTATAGCTGGCTTCAAGAATTTTTTTTTTCCATAGAAAATAATCATTTTGGATATTTGCCTGACCTGGGTATTTGCTTCTCTCTTCACCTGGCCAGCTATCACACTCAGTTACAGTGTATGTGTACAAATCATTGACCTAAATAACAAGTCAGGTGTATTTGTCTACACTTTAAGGAATAAAATTTCTCAGTCTTTGAGCTCTGAAGAGACAGCTATTTTTAAAATAAATAAATAAATAGATAAATAAATAGATTGTGTTTGGTTTTAAAGACAGAGTTATCGAGTAGTACCACAAATAGATTTTGAACCCTATATTTGAAAGTATTTCAAGTGTAACCTATCCTATCTCTTATCCTCTTTGCCACTTCTAGATGAACCCTCTCAGAAGAAGGGAAAGCCTGAATTGTTTAACTGGTCCCCAGTGTCAAACATTCAGTGTAGGGGATCTGATCAATGTTTGCAAATATCTGAAGTGTGGGAGACAAAGGGAGATGGCCAACCTCTTCTCAGTGGCCTGTGGGGTCAGGACAAGGGGCAATGGCTGTGAGTTAGACCACAGGAGGTTCCACACCGATGTGAGAAAGAAATTCATGGTGAGAGAAACAGGGCACTGGAACAGGCTGCACAAGGCGGTTCTGGAGTCTCCTTCTCTGGAGACATTCAAGACCCATCTGGACACCTGTCTGTGTGACCTGCTGTAGGGAACCTGCTTTGGCAGGGGGATTGGACTCAATGATCTCTCGAGGTCCTTTCTAACCCCTACAATTCTGTGATAAAATACCCCGTTGCAGACAATGGCTGTCAGAAGCAGGCTTTCCTCAAAGGCTACTGAACAACACTTCATGTGAAGATGAGAAAAAGCATTTTCAGCAATGGCTAAATCATATCCTGGAAGAAGGAATACAAATGCCTATTGTCTCTGGTGTAATTTTAAATTCCTTAGGTTATGAGTACATCTAGAGTTAGTGAAAACAGGCAGGAGCACTCTCACAGTGCTCAACACCTGGTGTCCACACAGAAATCTTACATTTTTTTCACACTGGGCAATGTTTAGCCTGGTCCCAGGATGGTGAGGATGAATGCTCACTTAGTGTGCTTAAGTGGAGAGCATCTTCCAGGTTAGCTTCATCTCCAAACACATGGTTCACGTGCTCTGGAACCACTTTGTGAAGGGAACTACAACGTAGGAAATGGAGCCACAAGGAGATTTCTTTCAGAATGTGCTCCTGATCTAAACAGTCCCTGGGAGGCCTTTAGGCAGAAAGACAAGTCACCACCTATGGAAGACCTGTGTCTCTCTGGAGGAACATTTAAAGAGCAGGCTAGACTCTCTAGCATGTCTACTATAGCTGTAAGTAACTCTGCCACTCCCTAAAGGCAAAGGAAATGGGATGAATATGTCTGATGGCAAAATTAGAGCAAATCTGAGCCCTGTGACTATGCTGCCCAAAACAAACAATCCCCTTAATGTTCCTCTCCGTGAAAGCAGAGCTCCATGACAGTAAATGAGGTATTTATATGTATTTACACAGAAACTTCTTCTTTTATCTTCTCTGTTTGTATAGGCCTATGAACCTCTGAGAATTATCTGTATTTATCTGCCTGAGTCCTCCCATTTGGTTTTGTATCTCTTCAGTTCTATCTTTTCTTTATTTCCAGAAGTCCACATGGCAGCTTTCCAATTGTATTTATCCACTCCAACTAATTGAGTCACATAAATGCAAGTAATTTGAAGCATTATTGTGAGAGATTTCTGTTTGCCTCTTTAATTAAGCAGTTGTTCACAGGTGCATACAGTTACAACAAAATTAATTGATAGCTTTATATTGCAGTTCTTGAGTCTGCTGCTATTTGGTGTTTGCAAACAGTGCCATTAGATACAGTATGTCTTATCTTGTTCATAGGGAGCATTTCTCATTTTCCTTCAGAAAAGGTTAGGACACATTGACCTATATATTGGAAAATCTATCCAAGCAGTAAAGGTAATTTTCCTAAGAAGGAAAACAGAGCAAATGTTTATTTATGGAATAGTTTATTGCCAGTGGGAAGAGCTGCAACTCCACTTTATTTTTCTGCATCCATAGCAAGTATTTGAATGTAAAAAATCATTGCTAGAGGAAGCTAATAGCTTCTTGTGGAAATTGTGGGCACTTCATTTATTGCTGTCAGGGACTTTGCTACCTTAAAAATTCAGGATTATTAATAACATGTCTTTTAAATGATCCCCTTTTATTCTTTTTTTAAACTAACTCATTAAAAATACTATGCAAAAATAGATTTTAAAAACAACCTGAGAATACTTTAGAAGCATAAACACATTCTACATGACTCTGTATACTTAACTTCATGCTACTGGTGGTCTAAATGGAAAAAGATAGGTATAAGCCAGAGATCAATTCAATCGATCTAAATTTGGAATTTCCACCTGGAAGTGACTTCTGATTTCTTTTTATCTAGTGTTAGGTATCAAGTTGCATAGACTGAATTTAGGCTACAGGAATAGTTTTATAATATATAGTATTCCTGAAATATTTTTATTTTCTATTTTTATCTTAATCTGATAATTAATTAAGGTCAGAATACATGTTCAATTTGCTAGGCAAATGCCATTATTTAGTGTGAATATGTAATTAGACCAGAGTCTGGCTTGATTGTTTGAACTCTTGGTAGGATTCTTACTCCTTGCAACAAAGGTAAGAGGGAGTAATAAAATAGTAATAAATGAATAGGTAGTAATTTACCATTAACTGAAATGGGATCAATAAAACGTAATGTTTTCTTCTACATTTAGACAGCCCCAAACCTTTGCATATGCTTTTCCTATGCCAGTGACAGCAATAATATAAGCACTGTCCTAAAATTATTTAGGATATTAATAATTTCCTACAGACCAAACTCCTAGCAGACTCAGATGCAAACCTATGCCATCTAGAAATAGAGTGGAAAGACGACACGTAAACGAAACAAATTCTGTCCTGTGACTGAAAGAAGATGTAGAGATTTAAGAGTAAAAGCAAACATCTTCTGAATAAAATGTAACAAGAGTAAGTGCTATATTTTCCACCTGGGTTGGCTGTACATCCTGGATATGAATAAAAAAGTGAAGGACAAGAGACTGGAGACCAGCCCCATGGAAAGAGAGGCTCTTCACTGAGATGGGGATCAGCCACTGTAAAGGGCTCACCAGGGAAGTGGTCCTGGCACCAAGCCTGCCAGAGTTCAAGAAGTGTCCGGATGATGCTGTTAGTCATATAGTTTGGTTTTATCTAGTCTTGCAAGGAGCACAGCATTGGACTTGATGATCCTCATGAATCGCTTCCAGCTTGATATATTCCATGATTCTATGAATTGCTGCCTTTCTGTGTGTTGGTTTATCTGAGAGCTAATCTGTCTAGTCCTTATACAATTCTAATGTCCTTGTTGGAACAATTGATGTATTGTTGTGCCTTGGCCTGAAGACAGTTACTGTTAGCCCAGTTTAGTGCATGATGAGCACGATGTTTCAGGAATAAGAAGCAGCAACTTTCAGTGAAGGATAGAGGATGCTGTGAACTTTGAATGAGCATGCAGTCCCCAAACATCTCAGCATGAGGGTGCTGAGAAGGAAATGTCAGTATTTTATCTTCATTAGAAAAAAATGTAATAGAGGGATACTGGGTCCAGGTTTGCCATCACACTTTACAGTTGCAACAGGAATCTGAGAAAAGATCTGAAGGGAGATACAGCATAGTTATATAGAACAGTATTAAACTTAAAGAGCTGATTTTTTTTCTATTTCCCTAGAAGACTAATACTGAACATGACTGTAATGGGTATGTACCTCATTTGGAGAGAGTATGTACCTCATTTGCAAGTAGAGGGGATACTTAATACAGCAAGAAAAATAAAATAGAGACAGGAGTAAGATCCAATAACAGAAACTTGAATGTAGACAAATTCACTTTTAAAACAAAATGGACTTGTCTAAGTGCCCTGGGAGAACTTCAAGGGGATCTTTTATATTTCCATTATCACTTTAGTTCTCTGTATTAATTTTGGGTTACCTTATTAAAATCTATCCTGCAGTTCACCCAGAAATTATGAAATTACTCCCCAAATGGTTGACTGAAAATCTGTATTTGTTTTATTATGGATACTAGGCAGATACAACAGTTCAAGTGTGGGTTATGAGTGAATGTGTAGGTAACCAACTAAATAGCATATAAATCAGGAGATGGCATGATTTTTTTGCCTCCCCTCACAAACGCAAATATGGTTTAATACAACTGTAAAACTGTCCATATCACTCTTCAGTCTCCATAAGATGAAGCTGAACACCGATGCTGGCTCTTTTTAGTTGGGACATCCTTTGGAGGTTATCACGGTTATCAAGCTTTCTCTTTTAAAATCCCTGTGTGTGTCTAACCACACCCTGGCACTTATACAAAGGTGCATATATACATGAACTTCTGTTCATTGTGGTCTAAACTGTTATGTCGAAGAATTATACGGAAGATAGGGCTGTTGGAGTTGTCCCTTTTGAGATTTTACGTAGCATCCATCACTGCAGTATCTATGGACTGCTGGCAGAGCTGGGCAATAAAACTGAGAAGGTAATCTTTATTCAAGACAGAATCTGCTCTAATTTGTTACCATAATCATCTACTGGAATAAAACATTATGAATGTTTTCTCGCCTGTTACTACACTTAGATTTGTTCTTTCAATTGCAAATATAATTTCCTGGGTGCACATATAGCAGCACATTCTGTAGTTTTCTTCAGGCTCTTCAGAAACTTTATTTAAATCCATTACAAATCATAAAGATTTACAAATTCCCATGTGGCAAATGATAATCCTGAGCTGATTTATAGAGCTGCTTTTGTTGATGAGGAGGTAGCTGCAGTTCTGAAATGAAACATTTCATAGGGTTCTGTATTTCCTCTATCTTTGCACATTTGTATCGGTTTTACTCATACTAGGCATAAAAATATTTCCCAACACTGAAAAACTTTTACTGGGATCTGAAACATGCTGTGAGCAATAAAGTTTTCTCAAACCAAATTATTATAATTATGCAGAGACCTTGTTTCCAGTGGGGTTGTGAAGGTGCAAATAAGGGCAACATTTGGCATTACAGAGGGAAACTTGATATAGAGCAACTTTATTGATGACATATGAGCCTGACTCGAATCCACTTTAGTCCCTCAGAGCTGTTTGGTCTGGTAAGGAAAGAAATGTCGAAGCATACAATATATGAGTCTCAGGGAACATATCAATTGAGAAGGAAGCTGCCTTTCATTTAACTCACCTTAAACATCTGTGCCTTTGACAAGAGCTAGCATTTGTAACCCAACAAAATAGAAAATTAAGTATTTGCTGCCAAGTACAACAAAATGTTAGTAAATTCACAGTGACGGTGGGTCACCATGAGGAGCTTGCTTTCAGATAAATGACTGCTTCCTGATCCACTTAGGCACCTGCACAGCTTTTGGGTCAGGGTCCACAAAGACACTTGGCATGGGACTTAGCTGGCTGGCCATGACAGCCACTGTGAAACCCAGTTTAGATGACTATCTCCTTTGGATGAGATAATCATCCAAATGATAATCATCCTCATAAACTTTGTCCTTTGGCTCTTCAGTCCCTGCCTTTTGCTCTTTTCTCTTCTGGACTTCTGCGTGCCTGAGACTAGATGGTGGTCTTCCAGTAACCATTTTCCATTTGTTACTACTCCAGTTACTACCATTCTGGCTAAGCTTATTCTATGGTCTGAGAGAAAAAGAACTGCCGCATCTCCTGGGCCGCAACATTGGGAAGTGCATGATGGCTGTTGGGTTTTAATGGCAACAACTGAGTAACAGGAATTTGTTTCCAAATGGAGCTGGGTTAAAAAAAATAATTAAAAATTGAATTACTATTCTGTTTAAAGCCCAGTTCTACATTCAGTATTGTCCATGCAAAATGGACTCATTACTTGTAGAATGAGGTACAGCAACAAAGAAATTATGGTCAGCTTCCCCAGGGAGGTACAGAATCAAGTGCAGGGGTGAAAAGATTTATTTTTAATCAAGTGGATAATCCTCTTCACTGTGCAATGGGAATTACCTCAGGTATAAACATTAACCATTGTAACTATTAAGTATGAGGGGATATTAGATTAATTATTGTGTAGATGTGAAATAAACTGTTGCAGCTTTTGCAGTACATAAAAAGGACAACGAGTAGAGAGTCTAAATTGGGTATTTAGCTCAATACACAGAAACATACTTTGATTTAGTGATCATGTGATATAGTAATGATAGTTACAAATTCAAGGTATATTGTATTGAATCATGTTGAATAATATTTTCTGGATCCATTTAACAATATTTAATGCAGTGATTGGAAATTCCACAGCAGGCACATAGAGCTAGGCTAACACCTCATACTGATTTTCATTAAGGTTTGGCTACCTAACTCCTCAGGATTCACTTGAGAATAGAAATACCATTGTTAAGTTTTTATTAGTGGTAATTATATAAAATATCTGTTTAACATTTTTATTTTAATACGGATTTTTTTTTCCAATGAAAATCAATGATTTCAAGTACTTTTCATTTTATGAAAACTGATTGTATATGAACATGGAGATAAATATGTAATTATGAAATCAGCCTTTGCCAGATGCAATACATTTATTTTACTATTTATTTTTCTTTCTTAAAAAATAATAATTCTTTGCCTTATAATTTCTGTTTTCCTTGTGGCTACACTTAAGGGTCCTATTAATTTAATTTAAAACACTGTTAGAGACCCAAGACTTGTTGAGTTGATTTTTGGGCAGCTTTTATAATGTTATAGACATTTTTAGATCTTTAAAAAGAATTTACTAGTCTAGAGAGAAAATAATTTAATAAACATTTTTGTACCTAAACACAGATTTCCTGTGAAATTTTTATGCTGTGTTCAGTGAAGATTTCTAATATAACAATTTAATTTGACTGAGAACATCATCCCTTCACAAGGGCAAAAGTTTTAAAACATACACCTGTATTAACATTGCAGATTCTCCACAGTTATGTATTGGAGTGATTGGTATCTCTGTGTTACAAATTAACAATACAAGATTATACATAATAGTTCACTGAATTTAGTTGTAGCATTCTGGAACAAAATCCCTATTCTACACCATGATTATATCAACTGGTTTCCATGGAAGTCCCTAAAAAATAAAGAGAACAGGAAAACACATTTTGTACAGAGTTTAAGAATTTTTAGGAACGTATAAATAATATTTTGTGTGCCTAGATAGCTTTAGATTAAGGTTAATATTGTTCAAATATCTACATCTGCTTCTCTTCTCGCTGTGATGTTTATCACCTAATAAAAATGCTAAAGTTACCAAGGAAAGATGTTTAATTTGTTCTTGCTGCTCAGTTGCATGTTGCATCCTATTTTGTAGTAAATGGCACAATGTCCCAAGTGGGCTGCCATACTGTCAGATACATTATTTATACATAACATTACTGGTTAATCAATGAACAAAAACGAAGGAGCCTTTTTTTCCCCTTTTTTTTTCTGTGACATCTTTAAAGCTACAGTAGAGAAGAACAATTTTTCAATGTATTATACTGTTACTTTGGAAAATAGCTTCAGGAGTTTCCTGGCACAGTTTGCACCATGCATCTGATTAAATTGAATGTGATTGTTAGACAAATGCGGTAACGATTTGTGCAGTGCAGAAGAGTAATTTAGTTAACTATGAAAGCTATTCTTACTTCCTAGCTAAAAGTGAGCAAAAAGGTATTCTAACAAGCATTTCTAACAGATTTATTAAAAAAAAAAAAAGCTGACATGAAAACTGAATATCCATCATGTATTTTCATGTGTGTTTACAAGAGAGCCAGAATGAACAAAGTTACTTGAATGCTCAGCAATTTTAGAAGTTCACCGTGGATCAAATGGAAAATGAAATTTATGAGTGAATGAAGTGAAATACGAAAATACATGTGTGCAAACAAGAGAAATGCAGCTGTACTGTGTCACAGAACTACAAGGGAATTTTGTTTGTACTTCAGCTTATTCTGTCGTATATTGTTCATAGACATTTCAGATCAATACAAAATATCCAGCTCTGTTCCAGTGATTGAATATGAATACATTATGTGCATACAAAAATAGTGATAATCTATGTTGATACAATAGTTCATTTTGCATTAGTGTCCTAGATGGGACAATGTTAAGAAGCAATTTAAATGAAATTCATTTAAATGTCAGCTCTCATGCTTGTGATTTTTCTATAATTGGTTATTTAATTAAAATAATTCTCATAGTCATTAATTTAGACTAAAACTTGCTGTGCACTGACATGTTTTAATTACATGGTATTAACAAAATTGATATGCTTTAAAAAAGCATGGTTAAATTTTAAACAAGAATAAATTAGAAATCTCATAGATCATCCTACTTAGAGTATTTATGAGAAAAAATCAGTCATTTAAAATGTTTATTATAAACAAAGTCCCAACATTATTGTGCAAGCATCATATTTGGTTCCTGCTTCAGTATGAGGAGACTTTTATGCTAACACAGCACCTCCATCTTCGAATTCCTTTAACCAACACACAATAAATAAGGTAATGAACCAAATTAAATATTAATAGAAATCCACATAAACCACAGAAGACAGACATAGAACTGATGTTTGAATTATACTATACCTTTGATACCATTAGGACAACATATTAATGAAGTTTTAAAGGGTTGAATCTTTATCTACTGTTCATGAAGACAAAAAGGATTACATGAGCTTCCTTGTAAGGTACAGATAAGGAAAGAAAAAATTTAAATATTCTAGTAATGTTCTACCTGAACAGGATAGAAGAATGAAAGTCTTAGGCACTGATCCTGCAAGGTAATCCATAAGCAGGGGTCCACATGCCCTTAGGAAGTACCCTGAAGTCAAAGGAACTACTTCCATAAATAAAGTAGGTAATTTGTTTTCAGGACTAGGCTTATATTCAAGAATGTGAGAATCAGAATTTTATTTCATTATCTATTAATTAGACTAGCTCTATATTACTTTGACCTTTTTAATATTCTATGATTTAATTGGATGATCAGTCTACCCCAGCCTATGATTGCCAATCATTCTGCATAATACACTACTACCCTTTTTTACCTTGATGTGTGAAGGATCAGAATCTTGCTAACATGAAATAATGATTTTACTGTGAATGGCAGGGGTCAAAAAGGACGGATACAGACATCTAGACCTTTATTAATTCCACACCAAGATAACTTACCAGTGTTGCTTTTTGTGGCAGCCAGTGTATGAAGGATTTTATACCTCTCCCAATCTTTACCTTCTCTTTTGATCCTCAAATTCAACACTTCACAGCCCTGAGTTTAAAATGCTTCTCAAGACTAAGGCCTTACCAGGTCTCACACTACTCACCATGCTGTCCTACAAAATCCCACTGCACTAACAAAGCGCTGCAGAAAGGCACATGTGGACTGTGCTCTATCTCCTCTTACTGACCAAGGACTGAGTTCACCTATGTGTAGATATCTAGATGTGAGCTAATGATTTTAGGCTCTTTATACTCTGCAGAGAGCAACAGAGAAGAACATCTCATTCCAATGGAGACATTGTATTCGGTTAGATGAATAGTGCTCTGAAAGCGACTAAAGAAAGGCAGGGTCTAGGTCAGAGATTTAAGGCTCAGCTAACTGAATTCTATCTATTCTGTCCAGATAGATTTGTGTGCTTTATCTCTAATCTTTTTCTTTGGTTCTGAATTATGCATTGTATAGAATATCTTGGTTTTACTTTCAACTTGTGAATATCCATACTCTGCAGTATGGTAACTTCTGTCTCACAGTCTTTACAATCTTTATTCCCATACCCTGTGGAGAAGGGAAGACGCTATTTCTGCAAGATAACAGCAAAACTACTAGTTTACCAAGAGAGCTCAGGAAGCCTCTAGTGGAACCAGGAACAAAGTGTAGCACAGCTAACCTCCCTTGAAGCTCTTGGTGCTAGCAGAGTGACCCAATACTTCCTATTTTCTCCAGCACGGCTTCCTTTCCACTTTGTCGCTGTACTGACACAGCTTTCCATGTAGTAGTAGCACAGCCTTGTGAGCTGATGGGGGATTCTAACTTCTCAGCTGGAGCATCCTGTCCTACAGCTGTTGCAGTGAGGCTCTCCATAGCATAGTTCTCTATAACAGGTAAATGTGTGATTGTAGCATGTGTGTCTTATACCTGACTTGCACAAATAACACCTTCAGCAAAATATAAGAAACTAATTTATGTTATGTCAGCAATCTAAATGTTGGTGTTTACTATGATGAGTCTTAATCGGTTGTATTCTGACTTCCAACTTGTAAAAATGCTACCTTGACTTCCCTGCTGTTCTCTGTATGAAGCAGATCAGCTAACAAAGTTACACTAGTGTCTCTGACAATCAGATTTTCATTTCACAGTCAACATACTTTCAGAACTGCAAGTGACCCATATTTACATTTTATGAAATGTGTAAGGAGAAAATATTAACAAGAATAGATTCAGTAACCTATAAGCATCCCCCTTTGGCAAGGAGGTTCATGGACTGTACGATCCAGGTGTGTACATATTAACTCATTTCCAAGGTAAATGAAGCTTTTGACAGAAAACGTTACTGATGCTGGAGCTGGACCTCCTTTGCCCTCAGAACTTTTTCCAGGAGTCCTGCAACACAAAACACCTTCAACTGTATGTAAATACAATTTATTTTTATCCTCCCTGGAAAGTTTCAATCAGAGAAATCTTCAAGACTAACAACAGCACACTTACAGTTGAAGAACTATATACAACTTTACCAGTGAAGCTTGCAATTCAATCTTAATAAGAACTCCTCTGTTAGCCCTCTTGCTAATTTTATTGGTTAATATGTTATTTCAGTTGAGAATAGAAGTCACACTGAAGAGTACAGGGTGGTCACTTGCATAGGAACAGTGGTTCTTTAAACAAATATTTTGTTTACTGTAGGCAGAGTTGAAGATTTTGACACAGAGTGAAGGGAATTTGATATGCTGTTAACAGTAGAGCAATTTAACAAAGGCACATTGATAATCAAATCTGCAAATAACTGTTAGGTTTTTCTTCTCTTTTTCCTTCTTTTTGTATCTTATCACACTGCCTATATTGCTATCCAAACCC
This sequence comes from Heliornis fulica, assembly GCA_013399135.1. Lineage (NCBI taxonomy): Eukaryota > Metazoa > Chordata > Aves > Gruiformes > Heliornithidae > Heliornis > Heliornis fulica. The sequence continues at coordinate 84,655 of VXBZ01012549.1, read as the reverse complement.
TAAATAAGATCTATCATTTTACAGACTGTGGCTTATGGAGATGCTAAACACTGGTGTATTTTAGGAAATGCATAAATGTAAAGATAAGATATGCAATATAACATACCCTGTAATTCCATCACAATTTGTTGATGTGTTGCCAACAAATCTGTTTCAATTTCAGGTTCAGAATAGATATTTTCTCTTGGAGGCTGGTCACTGCTATACAAATGTGTTAGCTCCACTTCAAGCTTCATGCTGAAAAGAATTCAAAAATAGCCCAGGGAATGCTTAGTATTTCCTTGAAAAAGCTGTGGATTGTCATTAACTGACAAACAGTCCGCTGCCAAGTTCTTGCAAGAATTGTATTTGTTGTCTGATGCCAAACAGCCTCTTTAAATGCTAATGAACAAAGTATGGCATGCATTCTGTTCTTGATGGATTATGCCTATACCTTCTGTGGTCAACAGAAGGGGAATTCCCGGCCCATATGATTTCCATTCTGGCATGCTACTCTTTTTCTCTGCTTACAAGGCAGTAAGCACTCAAATAGATTAGTCAATCTTATTTTTAAATTAAGTATAGCCTCCGCACCCTAACTCACATGTATAAAATCTGAAGGAACTATGCCAGGCTGCCTACGCACTGTATGTGTTTTGTTTTCTTTAGAGGATTAAGCTCCTGACTTTAATATCAGTGATGCTCACTGTATACTGATATGCCTTTTAAATTCAAACATGAATGTTTCATAAACAGCTGATTTACATGTTTGTCTTTACCTCTTTGGAGACAGATTTAAGGAGTTATATTTTTAAATTGTCTTCTTTAGTGGTTTTCATAATTTCCTGCTACGGAAAGAGCTGGCTTGGTACAGAAATACATTAAAGAACTGTATCTGGCTGCGACGTGTATGTGTAGTTTTATAGCCAGTAGGAGGTCCAGATTTGTATATATCGATACCTTTGATTACACCTTTGAGCACAGTTTTCCAAGAAGCATAAATTATGCAGCAAATGGCAAGCTCATGAGTTGCACCCTGAAAAATTTTTGTCTGATGTGATAATGTAATTTGTGTTGTCATTCAGTAACTGCTAGTAGTCAGATGATCCTCTCCTACTAGTTTTAGGATCTCCTGAAAAGGAAGGAAAAGTTCTTCTAAGACAACAGCAAGGTACAGGCTACAGAGACAGGACATTTCATTTTTAGTTAAAGCACATAACTACAAGATGCAGAATATGACATTAGTAGAAATAAATAATCATGAAAGATGATACGGGAAAAAAGGAGAATATGTTATCATCACAGGGAGGAATGTTTTCATTTTAGGTGAGGTATAATTAATTTTTCTGCAACACAGTTGAGGCTGAATCTAAAGTGGATCTCCACATGGCTCCACCAATTTAAGTGGTGAAAAAGTGCTCTTGTTCTTGACCTTCAGGCAAATTTAGAAATAGCTTTGCTAGCTGATGTGAAATTAAAGCATGATTGGCTCATCCAGGGAATCGAGCTTTCAATAAATCACAAATTTTCAGGGGAAAAAGAAGTATCTTTGCCTATACATGCTCGAAGGATTGTTTTTCTCTTTTACACTGACCTGCTTCTGGAGACTGTGCTCCTGCATGGACCAAATGCATTTCTAATTTAGTGAAAAGTTTGGTCAAATCTTGTCTCTCTCTTGGAGAAAAAAAGAAACCCTCAAATGATTTTAAATTAAATTGCTATCAGTAAAAGGAGAGAAAAAAAAGACTAACAGAGGTATCCCGTGTCTCCAATTTTCTGGAAGTGCTGGACATGCTTACCTAAACATCCTGGATAAATCAAGATGCCCTGTCATCTTCCTTTCAGTGGTAGCAAATGAAATGGATAACCATACTTACAGGTATTAATATTGCAAGAAAACAAATTTATTTGATAGCCTCACTCTCATTTGAAATGAGCAATTTCTTCTAGTCTTCCAGCTATTTATAGTAAGACCTTTATAAGCTCAAACTAATGAATAAATGAGATCAATTTCAAGAATTTTTTCCCTGTTCCAAACCACTTAATCATTCATTTTAGTAACATTTTAAAGGCCATGTATAAAATAGATTTGCACCCATGTCCCCAGTGTGAATTTTCCACTCTTTGGCAGCATGCAATAGGTAGTGTATAATGACCTTTTCTCTGTTTGGAACAGGGATTAGAATAATATATTTGACCCTTTTTACTCACCTGGGAGTGATGCTAGTTCTCTATGTTCAATAAAGTAGAATATGTCTCTAGTGTCCCAAGGTTAAGGCCATGACTTTAAACTATTTAACACAAGCTATCACACTGATTCACCTCAGAAAGACTCTACAGAGGGGTTGTTTAGACTTTTTTTTTTTTACTTTTTTATTATATTGAATTATATATACTTCATCACAACAATTTCTTATCCATGGTACAATTAATGGAAATATTTTGCATTACAAACAAAGCAAGTTAACCTGGTCACATTGTGCATTATAACAAAATTTATGTCTGCATAAATAGCAGTGTAAACTTACAGAAAGACTGGTAATTATAGTGCCATTGATGGTCTTTGTTGCTTTAATTCTGAAGCAGCCAGAATGATTAAACTGAATCTTAATCGACTTCTCCATTAAAAATGCTGGCAGAGAAGCTCCCTTAACCTTTCTCATTGATTGAACACAACAATCACCATTCAATTATAATGCAAAAGGACATTTGTTATAATGTACGAAAGATGCATGAGCCATTTCCTTTTACTCAAGACAATCAATGAGATGACTCCTAACTCAAAGAAGGTAAGGTGAAGTTAGTGTACCTGGAAGAGCATTAAAGTCAAAGCTGAAGCCAGGTAACTGCAAACCCTATAGTTTTCAGGGGTTAGATGATTATTTCAGTGAAAATAAACTAAGAAATTCCTCACCTTATAAAGAATAAATATCCTTTATGAAAGATGGATATAAATACAGAATTGGAAGTCACTCAATTTAGCAGTAAATCCATATTTTATAATACAAAGTGAAAGATTAATTTACAAACTCTTTCATATAGAGTCTAGGTACATTGTAACTAGAATTAAAAGCCAGATCTGCATTTTTATTTTTAACGATTTACATTTTCATTGTGTTTATGAGAGTATTTTTTATATTTAAGTGGTCAGAATTTAGAACAAATAGACCATGGTAATGTCCCAAGCTGAATATGAACACTGCAACCACTAACAAACACCACCACTTCTGGCTTTGGAAGAATTAACAGGAAATATTTCTGAACCACAGAAAGCACAGTATTTGCACAGCAGCATTTTCCTTAATTATATCTTTCTTTTCTCAAGTAAACTGAAGGAAAAAGGTCACGTGGTAGTTAATGTATCACACACATTTGGAAAGATTGTTTTTTAAGACCTAACTTTCACAAGCTTTCTGGTGAGATACATTTTTAAGGATGGCATATCCTATTCTGAAAAAGTAATTCTCTTCAGTCCCAAAAGAGTGTACATCTAAAGTTGGTGTGGCAGATTTGATGCCACTCTTGCTCTCTGTTTCTTGAATCAAGGGACTGGAAAGTCACGTCAGAGAGAAGGAGCAGCCAAGTTGTTTGTATTGTTTATGCCTCTCACAGATGTGGAACTTGCCTTTGCATCAGTTCGTACCAAGACACATCAGCTCCTGAGCTGCTGTGACTTGGCAGAGTGAGCTCTATTCCCAAAGCAAAGCAGGAAGGAGCTGGAGACGTTATAGAATGTTTTCAGCTCTGATACCTAAATTGTTTGTGCTGAGTTTGCTTCACCAGACTTTGAGTGGTACAAATCCATTCAAATTTTCTTTTTTTTTAGTCTCTTGACCATTTTGCAGCACTTTGCCTTCTGAGTCTTTGAGCTCAGCAGATATGATGGACAGAATGAGTACTAATTCAAAGGTACTGTATACATACACTGCTCGTCGTTTTCAGTTTAGCTGCTCTGTCTCAGTTAAAACACTGAGATACCATTCAACATCCATTTTCCTAAAGATGTTACTGCTGCCATCAGATTTTAAAAGCCCCGTAACACAGTTCTCGTTCTTCTGAATCCTTGCATGCATTTCCCGGTAGAAATCACCATCTGGTGCTGATACCGGTCTGGGTTAATTATTTCTTCTCCTGCTTAGCCTCTTCCTCATATGACTCCAACTTCTTTCACATAAAACACATCTTTTTTTATGTTGTTAATTCAGTTGACAAATACCTCTAAAGTTTACAAGAATCAAGAACAACTGAAAGGGATGGAGGGCTGAGCAAACCATCCTATCTAAACTAAAATCCTGAAGAGTTACTCCAAAGCTTCTGGCAGCACTCTTCTAATCTAAAATCACTAATAAACAAACTAAAATAACAAAAGGCAGTGAAGAAAGGGGAAATACAGTGTAATGGTTATTTACTACTGGATTACTCAGGAATGTTCTTCCTGTATCTTTTGCAAACTAACAATCCCATATCCTACTATTTCTAGTAGCTTCATTAGCCGTTTTCCAGAAAAAAGCACGCTAACTTCAATAAATTATTAATAACAACCAGGAGATCAGAATTTTCTGTTTGAATATAATAATTCTGCTTATAAGAAATAGACTCTGAAATTTTCTGTGGCATTGTGATGATCAGAGATATTGCATAAATAGCTATGTAAAACATGAACATAGTCTAGACAATTCACATAGAAAGAAACTTTAATTTGGAAATTTTAATAAAATACTTTTTAACAAACAATTTTCTTGGTGATGCTGACTATGTTGTAATTCATAGTATAATTAAAAAGAAGCTCAAATCTATTTTTCTGAATGGCGGAAATCTGAATACTGCGTCTCAGCCTGAAATGCTGCTAAATAATACAATGTATTGTAATTACATTGTAATTTACAATACAAGGTACTGTAAAACGTTGAAATTGTTAGTCAAATGCATGAGTGGCACTGAAAGCAGACCTCAAAAATCTGCTCTTTACCACTATCAAGGCAGTTTCTTCAATCACATACCATTCCGTACCCCCTTGTCATAAACTTTACATACTCTTGCATGGTAGGTGAGAAAGCGAGAAAAGTGAGATGTGAACTCCATTCCTCCACCATGGAATATTTAATCCCTTTGGCAAGGTGAGCAGTAGGTTCAAATACTATTGTTCTCACTGAGGGAAAACTCTCGTGTTCTCTACGGCTGCAGGAGTTGTCACCAGTTTACGATTTGCCACATTCAAGAAAAACAACCATGATCTTTTTTCCTTATCCCAGCTACCCTGTTCCTTTTCTTCCTGGTTTCTTTTTCTCTCTCTTTTATTTGATCATAGCCAAATAGGGAATTGATTCACCCTTTGTCACGTTTGGTAATGCACAGCAAAGGTGAAGAAATGAGGAATGAGAGCTACAAGTGCATTGAAGCAGTTCAGGCCATAGCAGAACAGCTCTCTATTTTTCAGAGGTGGCATTAGCTTTAGAGGAATCCTGCTGACAGCTGCTTGTTTGTGTACCTGCAGCTTTTACCCAATCAGTTGTATAGAACCAGTTGTTGTTGGATGACAAGTTGGCCATGAGCCAGCAGTGCGCCCTGGTGGCCAAGAAGGCCAATGGGATTCTGGGGTGCATTAAGAGGAGCGTAGCCAGCAGGTCGAAGGAGGTGATCCTCCCCCTCTACTCTGCCCTGGTCAGGCCTCACCTGGAGTCCTGTGTCCAGTTCTGGGCTCCCTGGTACAAAACAGACAGGGATCTCCTAGAGAGAGTCCAGCAGAGGCTGAAAAGATGATTAAGGCCTGGAGCATCTCTCCTACGAGGAAAGTCTGAGTGAGCTGGGGCTGTTCAGCCTTGAGAAAAGAATCTCATCAATGTTTATAAATATTTGTAGTATGGGAGACAAAGGGAGATGGCCAACCTCTTCTCAGTGGCCTGTGGGGACAAGAAAAGGGGCAATGGTCACAAGTTGGACCACAGGAGGTTCCGTACTGATATGAGAAAGAACTTCACAGTGAGGGTGATGGAGCACTGGAACAGGCTGCCCCGGGCAGTTGTGAAGTCTCCTTCTCCAGAGATATTCAGGACCTGTCTGGATGTCTGTCTGTGTGACTTGCTGTAGGGAACCTGCTTTGGCAAGGGGGTTGGACTCGATGATCTTTCAAGGTCCTTCCAACCTCTACAATTCTGTGATTCTGTGATTCTGTTTGCTTTCCATGCTTTCTCGGGAAAGAAATCTCCAGCTTTAGGGCAAACATGGGGATTCTCTTACTTTTCAAGAGAGTGACTAGGAAACTAGCAAGCTTGCTTGCTGCTGGCTGGCAGGCAACAGTGCAAGAGGAGGCATGCTACCACCCAGGCTGTCCAATTTCACAAGCAGCCACCAAGCCCTGAGTTACCATCACCGCCTCTTCCCCTTCAGCCACAGAGGGGGGATGAAGACCCATGGACAGGGAACCTGGATTTGTAGGTTTCAGTACAGACAGGGCTTGGAAATAAAGCTACTGGTACAAGACCTCATTTTCATCTAAAGGCAATTATTTTGCTTCCCCAGCCCATTTGATTTGTATTGAATGTCAGACCTCCCAGAGAAAATGTAACTCTAGTGGAAAAACAAATATACTATTTTAGGGATCAGATGAACAATCAGAAATATACACTATCAATTATTTATTAGACAAAACTATCATATTCTTTCATGAACCATGTAGAATTTTAGTTTCCTTCTGTTGTCCAGAATGAGCATCTGTTGGTTTTTATCTGTCCTATCCCACATTACTGACAACTGCACATAGAGTTTTATTAACTTCTGAGTGGAGTCAGATGCAATAGAGAGAACTCATCCAGTGTGTCCCACACAGGTGTGACTTCTTCACACTGCAAAGGGAAAAGAATAGCTTAACATTTGTTTTCATAGGCTGGATATCAAAAGTAATCTGAAATGAACAATGTGATAGGTACTTTGTTAGAACTATTTTAAAAGTTTAAGGTGAGGTGCTCTGTAAATGTAACCTGTCTTAAACCAAAAAATGTCACTAAGAAAATAGTAAATCTGTCGTTTTACGTGTCAGTCCTATGGCATCACCTCAACTTCCATGTTATCCAAGCCTTTTTTGAGGCCAAGTAAATTTCTTCATTTATAAAAGAAGATAAAACATATTGAAAACTAATGCCATAGTGAGCTACCATTAAAAGAGTGGTAACTAAATTAAAATGTTCAACCGTTAATACTGAGAAGCAGATTTTAGGATATCAATGTGAATACGTTGGTACTAAAAACAGTGACCTGGGACTCTTGTCAGAACAAACTCTTTGAAACTACCTTGAGGGTCTGTATTGCATTTGGATCAGAAAACATCAAGATATGTTGAAACACCTGTTTTCTTTCCTGGTGGGCTGTAAATATTCACATGGAAAAGAAAAAAAAACACCCAGCCAAGCCACAGTTGTTTCAAAGCCACACATGTTTCAAATACTGAATATAACTTTTAGAAAATTTTATTACTCCTACATCTCTTCTCTCCAGCCTAATTTTGGATCCAGAAATAAAATAAAAATAAAATGTAACCCTTGATATAAAGTTTTTGTATTTAATGTCTATAACACATGATTAAAATGTGCTTGAGAGCTTCCATTTTGTTACACATAGTACTAGCCTATGACTACCAGTAAACTGCTAAAAATGTCTGAATGAGATGTGAAGATATGACCAGGAGGGAAAACGTATGACGTAATTTTTTTAATTGAAGAAAATGAACAGAAACAGCTTCAGTTTTGCTATAAACAAAGACAAATTTCATATGCAAATAAAATTTATTTGAATTGCTGCAGGTCAAGCTATAAATATTGCCCTGTTGCCTTCCTTTCACAAGAAACAAGGAAGAATACAATACCTGAATTTTCATGCTATTTATTTGGGCACAATCTTATCTCTTCCGAGCTTCCTGGCTGTCACTGACTAACACCTAGAAGCAAATTAGTTATTCACCAGTGGAAAAAAAAGAAGCATAAGTATACAATTACTTTACAGAGCTGAAGGAAACTGTGCAATAAAATGAATTATGAACAATAAAAAAGGAAAAAAAAAGCAAACATAAGAGTGCCTAGGTCCTCCAAAGAGCAGAAAGCAGTGATCCATGACAATTCAAATAAATAGAAAAAAAAAAAAAAAGGAGAAGGAAAATGAGATGACATCTTCAATAATGACCAGAATGATTTTAAGCTGAAATTGGGTATCAAACAACACTGCAAAGTAATACAGAGTTATTAGTTTGGCTTAAGAAGACCAAGTCAGGTGTCAGAAGTACCTTTGTGTGAAGGCCACATTGAGAAAAAAGCTGCATTTTTCATCTACAGGTAGGAATAACTGTGAAAAGAATGTGAGCCTAAAAGTCATCTAGCGCTCTTATCAAAATTTAGGTGGGAATTTAAGACCTCCCAAAGAGAAATGCAAATCTGTATGGGAAGTTTAGAAAAAAAAGAAAAGAAAAGAAAAGAAAAGAAAAGAAAAGAAAAGAAAAGAAAAGAAAAGAAAAGAAAAGAAAAGAAAAGAAAAGAAAAGAAAAGAAAAGAAAAGAAAAGAAAAGAAAAGAAAAGAAAAGAAAAGAAAAGAAAAAGTGAATGCTGAAGAAAGGGAAGAAAAAAGAGAAGTGAATGATGAAGTGGGAGATTCTTATCTGGATAACGAGAGAAAATAGTTTGGAGAACTGTTTGAAATGAAGTTGTTAAGCTTCATTGGGGCAGCCTTTCTGTGTAGAGCTGACAGTGCAAACTGGTTATCCTTTGGAAGGCACAGTAATCTAACAAGTGAGAGATTATTATTTGTTTACTGACTGGAAACAAAGAAAGCAGGTATATTCTCAGAACTCCTTAACTATCACTTTGCAACATTGAAATGATTTTATCATGCTTACAGGCAGAAAATGTTTCATCACTTGAGATAAAGTAGGATGAAAATTGGTTGAGATAGAGTGCAATAAAATAACATGTATTAAATCCATGTACAAGCTCCTTTGTTATAGTATGTGTTAAATCTATTGAAGAGCTGTTCAAGCGAAGTGCATTAGAAACACCTCCACTGCACTTATTAAAACTTATTTTTACCTGTAACTCACTAAGATTATATGATACAATCAACTTCTGTGACTGGCTTAGTAGATTTTTAGGTCCTGATGCAGCCTGCAAAGAGGCTTTCTATAAATTTCCTTTATAGAAATTTCTTTTTCTTCAAAAAGCAATTATTTTAACTAACCATTAATTATTTTTCATAAGTGCAGGGGTACGTGTGTCAAAGCGTGCGACATTCTGTGAAGAATATGTCTCAGTGGCAATTGGGAAATATTATATTGGACAAAAATTGCACAAGATCAGCTAGAGTTACCTGGCAAATTAAAAGGAGTCTATGTTGCAGTGTCACATTTTACATCTCATTGCTAGCAAAATAGATTGTTTATAAATAAATTGCCAAATACTTGGTAAAATGCATACCCTAAATTATACCATAGGGGTTTGTTTTTTTTTATTTTTCATGCATGAGTCTACTAATACAGACACTGAATTCAGAATGCCCCACAAAATTATCTTATAACACAAAGTTAACTTCTGGGTACTGTTTATGAGCTATGCTTATGCTACAGTGATGTTCTTTTGGGAACTCCATTGTCATTAGCACCAAGGAGCAGTTCTTTTGAAAAAATTTTATGGGCCAGAAGACAGATGAGATATTTCTCTATAGTGGTGATACAGGAATGATTTTAATTTATGTGTGATGAAAGCATTTGTTCAAATAAAAAAAAAATGTGTCTATTCTAACAAACTGCCATAGAAAGGTATTGTTACATTACATGTCTGATTAAGTGCATCTCAACATGATATATAGTCCATTTGAGGTCACACAGAAAGGAAGTTTATGGAAGTGGATAAACCTTACTAATTCTATGTGACTTAATCAGATATTCGTCAGGATCAGGCTGATAACGTTGAAGCACTAAATAGAAAAGTTGTTGCATTTCAGTCATATCAGAATAAACTTTAGAAGCACCAGACAAGAAAAATCTTGATTTTTTTCTTAGCACTTATTTCCTCAAATAAGCAACTCAAAAAATGTCATAAATTATAGACAGCTAAGGCTTCATACTGAATACTATATTATCATTTTCTCCTAAAGTGCTCGAGGTCCTGGTACTCTACAGCCACTCCCTGTTGCTAAAGGTCTCTATTTGTGCATGTCCTTATTTCTGATTTTATGGGGAAAAATATGAGTATTTGAATTATCACAAGATAAGGTTTTCTTTAATTTGTATTTTTTTGTTCTAAAAGGATTATATTTCTGCAACTCTAAGTTGTATGAGTGAAAACAAGATGTTTGACTTCTTGAAATGTCTTAGAGATAAGAAAGGTTACTTACAGAGTAACTAGCTTGTCAACCTAAGGAAGAACAAAAAAAAAAATGTAAAGAGACCTTTGATACTGCATGGTTAATACTTAAGCAGTAAAATGCTGAAGATCAAGCCGGTCACTCAGTACCCACTGTCCCTGTTTACATGGGCACTGTAGTACAGTGTCCAGTTGTATAACAATTGGGCTTTTTTTAAATCTTATTCTGTTATTTGCTTAATTTCTTCCTTTGGCTATTTTAAAGTAACTTCTAAGTATGGATATAATGCCTCACCGCAAACCACTCCTTTAACTGAACACATTGCAGTACATTTGTGCACAATAGTGTTCTTAGGAACTTGATTAAATTCTGAAAAGTCACTATCATGTCTATGGACTACTTCTGCTTAACATTGAACATTTTCATTTAAAAAAAAAAAAAGATTAAAAATTTTATCTGTTGACTTTGAGCCAAACTTCAGCCTAAATCAAATTCCAAAATATTCTTTCCATCATTAAAATTTGACCCTTACAAGATTCAACTTGTCCTTCTCTTTGAATTCTATCAGTAATATACCTCTGTCTTTCTATTCTGAAATTTCACTTAGCTGTCTCTGGCTCTTAGGAACATTTTGAGAAAGGTAACTGAAGGCTTCAAAATGGCACTAAAATATATGATACCAAATCTGCAGATTTTGTGCAGGTTATTTCATCCTGAAAAGTTCTAATTTAAAAGTATCATTATTTTATAGAAAAAATATACCAAGTTTCAGTGTTGTGCCATCAATCCATCAAAAGCCAGTTAATGCTAATATTTAGATTCATATGTATATTGATAGAACTATTTGATATATTAACCCTTTATTATGTTCAGATGCATGCTCTTATTTCTTGGATTGTGCACAATTTCTTGTGCATTGCTAATCCTTTTTTTCCTGGATATATTTTTGTTTGCCTTCTGACAAAACTTCCTTTTCTGTAAATGCATGTAATATTCATGAAGAAGTTGATATTAAGCAAGGACCTTAAATATGCTTTTAAGATAAATGTCTACTTTAGTCAAGGAAGTCCAAAATAGCTACAAGTGATTTTGTCAGGAAAAAAAAAAAACCTAACAAGCAATTTTCGTGAACTCAGAATATGATCACTGGAAATAGGTAGCAGATTTTAAGCCATAACACTTCTGGAATGGAAACCATATGCAGATCATGAGCTGTGATGCATAGACCTAGATAAATTCTTGATGAGGTAAATGTATCGAGATTAAATTAGGATGTATATACACAGAGAGATTAAATTAGGACATATAACATTAAACCAAGTTATGAGATACCATGCATTAATGACTAATTATAGTTTAAATATATCTTTTTAAAACATTGGATATGCTGCTTTCAATTATACCAAAACCATACGAATCATATAAAACATTTGGAAAAAAATTGTGAACCACAGAATTACAGAATGATGTGGTTTGGAAGGGACCTATGAACATCATCCAGTCTGATCCCCCTACTAAAGCAGCATCTTCTAGAGCAGATTGCAGAGGATCATATCCAGAGAGATTTGAAATATCTCCAGAGAAGGAGACTCCCCAACCTCTCTGAGCAGCCTGTGCCAGTGCTCTGCCACCCTCACAGTAAAGAAGATTTTCTTAATATTCAGATGGAATTCCTTGTGTTACAGTTTGTGCTCATTTCCCCTTGTCCTGTCACTGGGTACCACAAAGAAGAGTCTGGACACATCCTCATGATATCCATCCTTTAGATAATTGCATTGATGTGATTCCCTCTCAGTCTTCTCTTCCCCAGATTTAACAGGCCCAGTTCTCTCAGTCATTTTTCATACAAGAGATGTTCCAGTCCCCTCATCATCCTTGTAACCCTCCGCTGGACTCTGTCCAGAAGTTTCATGTCTTTCTTGACCTGGGGAACACAGAACTGGACACAGTACTCCAGATGTGGCCTCACCAGGGCAAAGTAAAGGAGGATAATAACCTCCCTCAACCTGCTATCACACTGAGACACCGTTGGCCTTCTTGGCCACAAAGATGACATTGTTGGCTTATGGATAACTTATTGTCCACCACAATTCCCAGGTCCTTCTCTGCAGAGCTACTCCCCAGCAGGTCAGCCTCTAACTTTTACTGGTGTGGGGTTATTCCACTCTAGGTTCAGGACCCTACACTTACCTTTGATTAATTTAATTTGGTTTCTCTCTGCCCAACTCCCTAGCCTGTCCAGGTCTTGCTGAATGGCAGCACAGCCTTCTGATGTACCAGCTACTCATCCCAGTTTTGTATCATCAGCAAACTTTCTGGGGGTACAATCTGTCACCTCCTCCAAGTCACCGATAAATATTTTGAATAACAATAATTAACAGGAAAGAAGAACTGATAATTGATTCAGATAGTCATCATACATGTGTAAGATATTCTGACAAAAAAAAAGGAATAAAAGTCTAGATATTTACTTTTTGTAGGATTTTTTCCCACTTAATAATTAATCATTAAAACTTCCTGTATTTGACCAATTTTAAAAAAAATTGCCAGATATTAGAAAACCTCATTTTGTGTTCAAATATACACAGTTGGCAATTCCAAGTTTAAGGAGTCCTTTGTAGAACTCCAGCAGGTTAAGCGAGGAGGCAGCATTACCCTTTGCAGGTCATGACAAGGATTCTCACAGGGTAGTGCTAAGACACTGTTTTGCAGTGGCTGGGACAAGCAGTTACTGTGTACGACACAAAACCTACAACACCTAAACAATGGGAGCACTGAAACGAAACTACACTGAACTGTTAACAGAGGCAACAGTACTTAAGATTCGATGCTAGAACATCCATGAACCTAAAGGCAAGAACCCCTTCAATGCCAAATTACAATGTCATCTTTCTTTCATTGATCCCTAACGATTGTGCAAAATTACAATTTGCAAATCCTATTGATAATTTCTTTCATTTGCATGATGTGAGTGATGAAAGTGCGTGGCTGCTTGTAAATAAATAAGGAGGAGAGCTTTCCAGGCCTGGAGACTGTGACAAGTTAAATCGACAACACTTGGTATCACCCTCAGCAGGTAACTATTTTTTTCTGATTTCTTTCAAAATTCTTATTTTCCACTTACACAAGGAGACAGTAAGGCAGTAGTCTTCTAGAGTACAAATTACTATTAGATTCCTAAGTTAGGGTAGATAAATCTCTGTGAAACTCTATCATGGTTAGAGTTGGCAAGACCATTTTATTTACATGTTAACCAAGAAGAAAAACACAAAGCTAAGTGTTGCTGAAACTGTAAATTTCCTAGCAAAACATTTCATAACACCTAAAATTTCTCTCTGAATTGTTATTCATCATTATTAACATAACAAAATTGAAAATACACATTTTCACAGTTTCCATTTCTCTGTAGTACCAGACCCCAAATATTCCTCAGCCAGGTCAGCTGTTTCATTAAAATCATACAGAACCTTTCTTAGTTCTTTAAGAACCTTTCTTAGCTCATAATTACTCCATATGCCTACATCTACCAGAATCTAACCCACATTACTTATCTTCAAAAGACCCAGAAGATAACCTCTGAACTACATGTAAAACTCATTTGTCTCACCCTCTTTTAAAACTTTGTAGCAGTTCATCACTTTTCTGGTGATCTTTATTCATTAGTTAAAGAAATTGAAGGTGCTGTTAGCTGACATCACACCATGAGTTCAATAACTGAAAGAGAAAATATTTGCTCTGCAAGTAAAACATTGGGAAGGACTCACTAAATTCGATATTATTAACATGAAAGACAAGACACTTAAAGGTTACTTTTCTTTCCTATTTCAGCTACCCAATGCCTAGCCTTCCCTCTGATGCACTCTGTACAGTGTTTTAACAGCTAGCTTCTAATTTATATGGAGTTTATTGGACAAAGGTGATTTTCACTCTTTTGGTTCTGATTGTCTCATCACAGAGTTTGAGTAAGGAGAAATAATCTAGATTTCATCATTTTTAAGGGTGTAGACTGGGTTATAGCTTAGATTGTAGCCATCCTAAGTTACATCCTTAATGTCTGGACCTTTCCCAATCCAATTAAAGCATGTTCAGTCTCATATTGTTTTAATAACAATTTATTTTAATTTTTTTAACATGAGGAACAATTTTAAGTGTGCCTCTTGAGATACCTAACCTGACACACTGAGACTGAATTTTTGACAGGAACAGATCTATAAACCAAGATGGTTAGTCAGAATGAAGGAGAACCTCAACATATATTTTTAATAATCTCAGATAGTGCAATTATAAAAATATTATTAAAGATTAAATTTTACTCTCTTTGTCCATTCAAAAACTTTGGTGATTTTTATATCTTATAACTGACAAATAACCAGCAATAACAGCAGCATTGGCTTCTTCCTGAAGATCGTTGTTACTCAGTGTATCCGTGTATATTTGTGGCAGAGATTTTCTTTCCTTATTCCAAAACACATGGAGATTAGAAGGCATTTTTAATTAAAATGATTACTGTTGTGGTTGTGTTATTGAGCAATATTTTTGTATAAATATGTTCACTGTTAGAAGTGTAATTCTACTTTTCATCTTCATGCTAAATAATATTTATATAGTTCGTCCTTAAATTGTGTAAAATTGGATTTGATCCCAACTGCTAGAAGGTGTTGTTTTTAAAACAAGGCTAAGCAAGCACAAAAGTTTACATGAAGATACAGATTTGATTAGCATGCAGACAAAACAAGTTCAGCCAGGTTGCCTTATGCAGTTATTCCATTCTGACTCCAGTGACTTTCCACTGCACTGACCTTTTAAAGAGGGATGATTTTATTGTAAAGTATGGTGGTTTTGAAAGGCAGAAATATTTAGGGTGATATGGTACAGCACCAGTCATAATGGTTGACAAGTGTTTAGCAATCTCTTATAGACATTTGCATTAGAGCCAATTCATTACCCATCACAACGGATTTCGTTAGATATAAAAAAAGATAACACCCCCTGTGAGATTCTCTCTTCTGCAACACCAGTCCCTAGAAATATTCAGAATACTTGATTTAGCATCTCCCTTTTGAAAGACAGCATGTTGCAGCAGTGATATAGGAATTCATATATAAATCTCCACTGGATCAAAGATAATGCAGTGAGTCTTATTTATAGTATTACTCTGGCTTTTTCATAATAGTCTGAAATCTCTGTTTCAACTGCAAGAAAATTGTGCTTCACGCACAATACTACACATCCTACTATCAATCTGTCAATGTATAGAAAAATTATGCAAACACAGGAAACTGGGTAAACAAAATAAAGGTGACTCAGTGGATGCTGAATAAAAAAAAAAAAGAAAAGCACTTAAATATGTTGTTCAATAATAATAAAGACATTCCCAAAATTCACCATTGGACACACACACACATCACCCACCCTCACCCCAACTCAAATCTAAGGACCTTAAAATGCCTGTCAGTGGTGCAGAAAGCCACCTATGCCAGCCTCTCATCTGTTTGGGATTACTCACTACAAATGTCAGAGTTTAATCCTACCAGATACTGGAATGGAGCATCAGACAGGACATACTATCTTAGTGTGGTTCAAAAGGACTTCTGTGCCAGGAAAGAGCCAATCTGATGTAAAACAATGGCTGTTGTTTTTCTCAGAGCCCAAGGGAAAAACTGCAGAGAATTATGCCATTGTACTCTTTGATAAGTTCAAACCAGCAGAATAAAAGACATATTTCAGTAACGATAACTGCACAAGTCTCACCCAAAGGTAAAAAGACATAGATAAAGATTAGACCATGTTTTTCCTCTTTCCTCATGCCTCAGCTACTGCCTTTCCCCCTCATCCAGCCTTTCAAAGGTCTGTGGCAAACAATGCTTTCCCAGCTCACTGCTTTCCCCTTACCATTGATTTTGTTTGCCCACTGAAGTCTGTTCATTTAGATGTAGCGCGGGAGGCCTAGAAGCCCTAAGAAAACATCAGAACTGCACTGTTAGTGCTAAAAAAATACAAACCAAGGCCTCAAGTGGGTTTTATCTTACTAATTCAGGCATTTAAGATCTAAATGTGTTATGTCTGCCTTCGTCACCTGTCATTCGTTATCAAAGGAAACAAGCCATGCTGAGACCTGATTCTCATTGTACATCTAACCTACTTATATGTTACTTTGGAATAAGGTAATTTGTTGCCTAAACTCACTTATTTCTCACCACTGAGTGTATAACAGAGTACATCTTTATTTTATAGGTGCTTATACTTAATACTCCTTGCTGCAAAGAACTCATAATGTAGGCACCACCCCCTCCAAATATATACCCAACACCAAGATACTACAAAGGGGAAAAAAATGAAGGAACACAATGTGACATTCTAGGCTGAAACTCTCTTCTGATGCACAGTGCCTGCTTGTGAAAACATTTATTTTTTTTTTTTCTGCTAGCAATATTTCCTCCAGAGGTGGTAGCTTGTTCAGGAAGTTATGTAATAACATTTCTTTCCAATGACTAACTAGGCAGGTGGGATGATGGTTTTATAGGTTCTTTTTCCTGGAATTTGGGATCATAACATATTACTGTCCATATGTCTTTGTGAATAGCAATTGCTGCATAATATACTAAATAGGTGTACATCAGATGATATCCATTTTTGGTAGCTGTTTCTTTCTGATTCTACAGGCCTATGAATTTTAAACCTATCTGTTCTTCCACCTTTTTCCTAAGCAAAGATTACTCCCATCCTGCTCACTAATAGTTTAATATTTGACATGTGGAATATACTGCTTCTATCACTGGCCTACAGCTGCCTAGTTTCTGGCTGAAAGGAGGCATTTCTTGTCTCAGTGATGCCATTTTTAGTAGAATTTAGAGCTTCTGAATGCCTGTGCTTTCCCCCCTGCAGATTGATTTTAATGTGTTAACACTGCCAATAATTAAATTCATTTTCTGTTGCCAGATTCTCATTTACTGATGCTGACATCTCCTCTGCTTCTCTTCCTGCATGGGCTATTATTTTTTTTTTTGCTGGGTGGAAGAAAACCCACTTGCATTTGTCAGGTTTCTTCAGCTTTGTGTAAATTTCTTCTAATTCTTGCAAAGAATGTTGGAAGACCATTGCACATTCAGATGCAGAGAGCAACTAAAACTTCACATACCTCTTTATTGAAATCCTTCTGTTTCCTGCCTTCTCATAAGTTTTTTATAAACTACCATCTCTCCATGAAATTAGAGGAAAAATCTGAATTGTACCTTTACAGAAAATAATGAAAATCAATAAAATAATCCATGGTAAACTCTAGATCATTGGATCCTTGTTTGCACAACAAAAACTCATTCCAGTCCAGAGCAGGACAGCACAAAACAGCACTAATAACAGCAACATGTGTACTGCATCTTTGACTCGATATGGGCAGGAAACAAATTTAGATCAATGCCCAAAATTTGGCATCAATATCCCAATTTCTGTCAAGACATCAGCAGTAAGAATCTTACTGTGCAGAGCATTGAAAATATTCTCTCCAAATGCACTATTGACAAAAGAATGGGGCATAATAAGAAATTAAATGAAGCTGAATAAATACCTGCATTGAATTTTTGATATCAAGAATGCATTAGTTGAAAACAGTGAGCAAAAGAAATAAAGATATATTTCAGCAACCATCTCAGCCTGCTTTATGGTTGCACTGTTAATCTGTGTGTCTCGTGTGCTGCAATGCAAAACATGGATAAAGGCACAAGGCCTTATGACTGTGAAAACGGGAGGAGGGTTGATATCCAACTTGTGTCATCACCTGAGTGTCTAATTTTTGCACGGACATTTTGTCTTTTTAGAGGGACAAGAAACTCATAGTGCTTATTATAACTGGAATTTTCGAAATTTTGTGTGTTCCAGTCCTAGCTTCTTAAAAAAAAAGAAATCAATGTAGATTCTGGAGAAAAAAAAAGATAAGTTCAGGGACTTTTTGGTACCCAGAAAAGATTAGATGCTGAGAACTGGGCTTGTTCAGCCTGGAGAAAAGAAGGCATCTTTTAGTGACCTTCCAGTACCTTAAGGGCCTACAATAAAGCTGGGGAGGGACCTTTTAGAAGGGCATGTAGTAGTAGGATGAGGGAGAATGGTTTTAAATTGGAAGGGGTTAGATTTAGATTGGATATTAGGAAGAAATTCCTCACTATGAGTGTGGTGGGGCACTGGCTGGCACAGGTTGTCCAGGGATCCCCCTCCCTGAAAGTGCTGGATGGGGCCTTCAGCAGCCTGGTCTAGTGAAAGGTGTCCCTGCCCATGGCAGGGGGTTGGAACCTGATGATCTTTAGGGTCCCTTCCAGCCCGAACCATTCTATGGTTCTTAGATGGTATACAAACAAAGTACTTCAGAGAAAAACTAACATTTTTCCTATAACTGTATGTGGACTTCAGCTACTGTTTGAGTTTCATGGTTTCCAGTAGCATATGTGGCTGTGGTTATTTTGAGTACGCAGATGAACTGGATTCTTAAATAATTTCCTGAGATAAATGTTCTGAAATAAATACCTTTTGTTACTGATGAAATGCAAATTAAAATGAAGAAATAAAATTCTTGAGCAATTGCAAATTGCAGTCATCCTTTGTGCCTCTTTGTTCTAAGCTTTCTTATGATCATCATTATTTAAATTCCATGTTGTGCAGTGCTAAAGGGCATCACTTTACAGTGCTTGTAACTGTAAGTATCAGCTGCTGTATGTTTCAAGATACCTTTGAATCTGAAAGTTTTCCCACATCATAGTGAAAAGCTACAGATGTATGAAATGTTGTAAGAATGTCCCCACCCCTCAAAAAAAAAAAAGCTTTAACAGGCTTTGGTATATTACCATATCACCATTCTGAGGTTATTATATATATTCATTATAATGTCCATTTCTAACATTAGGATTTCTTCTGTATGAGAGTGTTCTCTGTTTAAAAACCAAAGGACAGACAGTGTACAGTCAGATGGCAAAGAGCTGAAGCCTACATATTACAGGTCTGATTCATTCACGCTGTTCCAACCCATGCTCCAGGGTCCCAACAAGAAAAGAAACCACAGTTGACCTTGTGAAAATAAAAGCATTTAAATTGCAATCCTTTGGCAGGCAGGTGTTCGTTTACAGGGTAGCTATACAAACAATGACTCAAATGTCTCAGTTTGGTGGTTGTATTAGGATCACTCAGTGATTGCTTCAGCTCCTGGTATCTCCTTTCAAGCTTGGATCTTCTGGGAAAAAAACAGATTTTTTTTTTTTTCATGTCAGTGTCTCTGCATTACTATGTTACTTCATCAACAGTGTAGATACACACCCCAGTTCCTTAATCATCTTCTCTGTCAGTCAGAACAGGGAAGCACACTGACTGACAGAGCACCTTCCCTAGTCTGTGACTGTGTGAGCTGGACCAGCACAGTGGATTTGGAAATGCTTATTTAAAATGTAATGTTTGTAGAAAAATGCCTTTAAGTAGATGGAGGAAGACACTGGAGACCAGAACTAGATGAACTGCTAAATTGAATAAAGCTTCTGGGTTTAGAGAATGGAAATCAACAGCTTGTTGCAAGAACAGTCCCGAAGCCAGCAATTCTGTGCTTTTCTGCATCTCTTATTTGCCCCACCTGTTGCGTCTGAGCCATTTTAAAACTTTTTACTAATTATGTAATTCTTCTAATCATAAATATATTTTTAATTCCCAAAGTTTATTGTACACTCATTGAGATTCATACACCTGATATTGTCAAGTTTTATGTTGATAATGGGGTTGATCTCATCTGTTTCAGCCATTTACAGGTTAAATGCTTAAGTCTAACCCACTTAGCTTACAGTCCGTTGATGATAATGAAGGCCAGAGTTGGTAACTTAGACCAGTGCTGTATCTATTCTCAACAACGTTCATGTCCATTCCTGAGGATTCGATCAGTAAACTTATGCAGGCCAGGTGATACAAGAGGTTCACTTTCATGAGGTTCACTTTCATGCTGCTCATGGATAGGGTTGTTTGAAGCAACCTGTCTCCATGCACAACACCTCTGGTAGCGGGTGACTCCTATCCCCATGTGTTAACTTAAAACATTAGTTGTACTTTTTTCGTTTCATCTATTTCAAAGACTTTGAAATGATGCGAAACCTGTGTTGCAGGTTACCATGATGGTATGATTATAACACGAAACTGAGGTTACACTTCATACCCCAAGGCCTGGATGGAAGATGCGAAGCAATCTTTGGGGAAGAGTTTTGGAACTGAATGTGGCAGAGAAAGCCAAAGCTGTCTCACTCTCACCTAGACTATCTTTCGGGAACGACTACTGACACAAACTATCACCAAAATCAGACCTGTTTTGTTTCAGAGGGAACTAAATAGTTAAAAAAAACACCCAAAACAAACTCTCTAGGAGTGAAGTAATGTGATAAACTAGGGCACTGAAACTCAGGAATGAACTAGGAAGCTATTCATGCACATGTAACTTAAGACAATAATTTTTAAAAGTCTAAGGTAGAGTGAGATAAATTCCATGCTTGATTTCTTATCTATCTCTACAAGATAAACAGGTATGACCTTCCTTTTATCTAGAATATCCTCTAACACTAGGAGCACCTACAAAGGGGTTTCAGTGTTATAGTTTTATGTTGTTCATTTTTGTGGTTGATTCCACTTCTAACATTGTGATGCATATATGTACATTGTGAAAAACAGTGGAGGGATGCATATATTCTCATGACAAATATCTTCTGGAAAACTTAAAAAACAACAAAAAAAAGTTATGTTAGAATTTCAGAGGTTCTGAGGGCAAAACTAGTAATCTATATCCAAAAAATTTACTGTCTTAAATTATTCTTCATTTTTTGTGCCAGTCTCTCTCCTGAAAGCCCAGCAGAAAACTTTGACTTCTTAGTTGAAGTCTGAGAGTTTGAAAGCTTTACTCTCTTGATAGTGAAAGTCATGTTATTTTAACTATTTAGCACTTTCAGAAATGAAATTGCTCTTAAGAGTTTTTAAAATTTTATCTGTGGTCTTTGATCAGAGATTACAGACCACCTCACCCCTCCCCCTCCGTAAACATTAAAAAATATAAGAGCTGCTTCTCTGAGAACCACACTGTTACTGGTAACATTTTTTCCCATTTGCTTCCAGGCTTTGCTATACCTTGTACAAGCATACAAAAACATATATACCCTGTACATGAAGGAAAAATTCAGACCGATTCTCAACATCCTGAGAAGCTTCTCTGTTTCATCGTTATTTTAATAGCTGTTATTTATTTTCTTGTGTCCTACTTCTGACAAATTTCTGCTTGATGAGAGTATATACTTCTGGAGTATAGATTTATAGTTTTCCCTCACTTGATGAAAATAATTTTCTTTTACTGAATGAGATTGTAATTCCTTTATTTTTTAAAATATTTCCTCTGTAAAGAAGTATCTCACATGGCTTGGCAAATAAATGCTAACCATGTATTTATTGCTACTTGTCTATATTTGTTCTTCTTAGATTGCAGGCTCCTTGAGACAGGGGATTCCACAATCTTATCAAGAATTTAGCAATTAGAAAAATCCCAGTTAGTTCCCTTAGCCACAGATGTATCATGCATATACTATAGTAGTAATAGTAGATGTTGAAAAATAGATGGTGGTAGATGTACTCGGTGTTTTGAAGCAAAACAAACTGCATGAATTCCTGAGTAACCTGGTTTGATCTCATCACAGCTGACCCTGTTTTGAGAAGAAGATTGGACTAAATGACCTCCTGAGGTCTGCTGCAGCATGAATTATCCTATGACCTTATGAACCTCAGCTGCTGGAATTTTTTGTTGCTTTGCCCTTGCTGGAAACAAAGTACCAGAAAAATTAATTTCTGTGGTTTTTTTGTTTGTATTGTTTTGTTTGTTTTTTTTAATACAGAGATGTAGAAGCATTATATATATAAATATAAATAATGACTTTTCCTACTCTTAAAGTTTTATAAGCGTAATTCTTACTTTTTATTTTTTTTCCAGATTTATACTATGTTTCTAGTCCCGTGGAAATAAATTTACTCTTCTGGTGAGGGAAACCAAAAAGAAACTCACCAAAAAGGGTATTTTAAGAAGCTACTCAATACATTAATCCAAAATCATTCTCTTCTCCTCAACAGAATATTCTTAACTTATGATGGTTGTTGATGCTTTTTAGAGTGGTTCATTTTTTCCAGATCATATATTTTTCAGTGGTAGCAAAGACTGCAAGCTGTACTTTCAGTTTAGAGTCACAGTCTTCCTGTGGCATCAGTGAAAACATTCAAGTTCCCCCCCTTTTTTTTATCTTTCTTTTCTTTCCTGTGTCAAAACTAGATCATATTTTGTGCACATTTTCTGGTAGGATTGAAAAGAACAATTTTATGTTTGAAATATAAAATCAATCTTAATGTTAAAATTGAGCTATATGGGCTTTTTTAATATTTGAGAGCAATCACACTCTCTGAGGAATCTGTGTACAAACTCAGACCTGAAAGAAAATGGTGGTGTTTTTACAGTATGTGAACACAACCATCTGATTTATAGTTCAATCTGTTAATGCACTCTGTTATTAGGCCACCTGGCAGTTTTATGCATTGTGAATTTAAAGAGGAGCTCAATGTAACATAAGCTTTACAAGCTGGGGAAATATTATTGAAATGAAACATGAATGAGAACCATTTAAACAATAAAATAATGCGTGTAGACTATATATTTTTTCATTTTAGTAAATGCACAGCCTAAGTTTTATTTGCTGAAGTTAGATGAGGTTCTGAGAATCTCCAACAATGAAACTTTAGCTTCTTTTTATAATACTGGCAATCCTATAGTTTTTGATGTTCGCATCAGTAAACCCAAAACCATATCTATCACCCTATTATATTGGGAAACTGCAAACTGGAGAAAGATTTTCACAGCTTTGTTAAGGTAACATTTAATTATTGCATGGGTTGAAGTTCATTCTTCAACAAGCTCTTTATACATATAAAGGTCTGTATGAAAAATTGATGAAAACAGGTTTACTGGCCCTAAATGTAAAAGATCATGAGCCTAAAAGAAAACAAAGACTGTCCTGATATCCAGAATTAAACTTATATGTATATAGATGTATAGAGATGTATATGTGTATATACATACATATACATATACATATACATATACATATACATATACATATACATATACATATACATATACATATATATACATATATATATACA
>VXBZ01012549.1:0-60074 GCA_013399135.1 Heliornis fulica | reverse complement strand
CAGGGAGGTGGTTGAGTCCCCATCTCTTGAGGTGTTTAAAAGACAGGTAGATGCAGTGCTTGAGGATATGGTCTATGGGTAGACTTGGTGGCGGTGGGTTAATGGTTGGACCAGATGATCTTAGGGGTCATTTCCAGCCTTAAAATTCTATGATATGTGTATATGTGTATATGTGTGTACATATATATATGTATGTAAGTAATGTGCACACACAAAAAAATATTAATTCTATCTAGATTGACTAAGGAAGAGTAACAAAGCTGATGAGGAATCTAGAGCACAAGTCTTCTGAATATCAGCTGAGAGAACTGGGGATAGTCAGCCTGCAGAAAAGGAGACTGAGGGGAGTCCTACACACTCTCTACAACTATCTGAGGGGAGGTTGTAGCCAGGTAGGTGTCAGTCTCTTCTTCCACGTGTTATAGGACAAGAGCAAATGCCCTCAAGTTGCACCAGGCAAGGTTTACAATCGATATTAGGAAAAAATTATTCACAGAAAGGGTTGTCAATCATTGGAACTGGCTGCCTGGGTGTCACCATCCCTAGAGGTATTTAGATATGATGCTTAGGATCGTGGTTTAGTAGTGGACTTGACAGTGCTAAGTCAGCCTTGGTGATCTTAAAAGACTTATCTGACCTAAATGATTGTGTGATTTCTTTTTTTTTGTTGTTTGTTTTTTTTCTTTTTACATCTTTAAAGTTCTTTTTTTCCAAGTTTTTTTTTTTTTTAATTCAACTATAAAGCTAAAAAACTTCCTTTACTATTTAAAACTTAATCTGAGCATATTCACACAACTTCAGGGCTGGGGTTTTAAGTACAAGAAGAGTTGGCAGAGCTGCAGATAAAAAATAAGCCTTCCATTATTCTGTATAATAATAGGATAAGCCTTCCTCACCTGGCACAGAACCATGGAGGCACCTAAATTTTCCTAGGTGCTTATGGGCATATCTACATTATAATTTCAAGCATTTCAATTAGATGTTTGCTAATTTGTCTAATACTTACCAGAGACAATTTTCATTGGAATTAAGAGTCAGAATGAAATCTTATCTATAATTTGTTGGGGTTTTTTTATAACAATGATAAAATAAAGGGATATTTTTTCATGCAGTGGACAATGAATAAAATGTTTTTTTATCTTGTCTGGGTAGTTACTTAAGGCTCTTCAGAACTCCTGCTTTTTCCTTTGCTCATAACTACAGGGACAAAGTCAGGATAAACTGTGTATATGTAGAGAAATTGCTGTGTCTTCTCAGGACTTTACTGGTTGTGAGCTGGGAAGGCTGGTTTGTACAATAAAAGTGTAACAAAAGAGAGATCCAAAGGAATGATTACAATTTTCTGAGTCACAGTTCTTTCCCCATGGCAATGCAGATAAGCACTCTCTTTTACTCAAAGCAAGAAATGAAATTAAGCACTTTATACAGGAAATATTGCAAGTATGTTTATTAATATGAATTTCTTAACACCTACAAGTATGCTCCAAAAGGCACAGAGTAGAGTGATTCAACAGGGAATTAGTGCACTGTTAAAAGAGATATGTTTATCTCCTCACAACCTTGGCCACAGTATTAAAAGCATATACAAGACTTGGTGACTTACCCTGAAGTACAGAACCTCAAAGTTTTGCCTAGGCAAACTAACTCAGAACCAGGTCCAGTTGGCTTTGAATATCTCCAAAGAGGGAGGCTCCACAACCTCTTTGGGCAACCTGTGCCAGGGCTCAGTCACCCTTGAAGTAAAAAAGTATTTCCTGCTGCTCTGATGGAACCTCTTGTGTTTCAGTTTGTGCCCCATTGACTTTTGCCCTGTCACTGAGAAAAACCTGGCTCTGTTCTCTTTGTACCTCCCTTAAGGTATTTTTATATGTTGCTAAGATTCCTTCCTGAGCCTTCTCTTCTCCAGGTTGAACAGTTCCAGTTCTCTCACCCTCTCCCACTCATGAGATGCTTCATCTTAGTGGACCTTCAACTAGACTCTCTCCAGTGTGTCCATCTATCTCTTGCAGTGTTGAGTCCAGAAAAGGACACAGTACTCTGCATGTGGCTTCACCGATGCTGAGTACAGAGGAAGGACGACCTCCCTCAACCTGCTGGCAATACTTTAACTAATACTACCTGAAATGGCATTCACATTATTTACCTCAAGAGCACAATGTTAGTTCATATTGAACTTGGTGTCTGCAAAGACCTCTAGGTCCTTTTCCGCCAAAATGCTTTCCAGCTGGGTGGCTCCCAGTATATACTAATACATAGTTATTTCTCCCCAGATGTAAGACTTTGCACTTCTTGATGAACTTCCTTAGGTTCCCGTCAGTCCATTTCACTGCCCTTTTGAGTTTCTTCTAGATGGCAGCATGAATCTCTTGTGTAACAGCCACACCTCCCAGTTTTGTGTCCTCTGGAAACTTGCTGAGGGTACATAGCCCCATCACACAGATCATTAATGATGATGTCGAAAAGATTGACCATTGGCATACACTGCTACTTACTGGCCCCCAAGTAGACTTTGCACCTCTGATCACCATCCTCTGGGTCCAGTTGTTCAGCCAGTTTTCAAGTCAGTCCCCTACTCAGGGGACTACAGTGTCTACCTACAGCACCTCCCCAAGCTACAGCTGGAGTACAGGATTATTCAGTGTCATACAGAGAGAGAACAAAGGGCAGAAATCTCACTTTTGTGAGGGAGATGGAAATATTACTTAATTCCATGGTCAGGCAACTAAGGTAAGACACTATCTCTCTCCTCTCATTTTATCTAGTGCAAGGAAGGGTGATTTGGCTCAGACATTGTTCTAAACTGCCTATAGATCATCCAGTGTATGAGAATTAGAGATTTCTACCCAAACATTAGATAGCCAATATGGGCTTAGCTTCAGATGGTGGACATATGAATTTATCACTGAAAATATAAGTTCCATTATTTGAGTGATTTGTCTTAATTAATTTGTAGGTAATGGAGAGCTACTAAAAAAGACCTAGATCTCTCTGAAAAATGGCTCAGTTTTGTTACCAAAAAAGAAATTACTAGTGTAATTTGAAATAACTTCTCCATCCAGTGACTATCTGACAGTCCAGGAGAGTGTATGTTTTCCATAAATTCTGTGCCTTATATAACAGCACGTGTGGCTGTGCCAGATAATCTGAGGCATGTTAAATATTATTAGACCCTCATGCTTTACCAACCTTTGCTTTTGACTACCTTTTAGATGTCATCAATTGTTTTCGCTGACAGCTTACACATGTAGGTGTAGAGTCAGGAGCTAAATCTAATTTTCAGTGAAAGAGCTCTACATTAACTATGTTCATAGGACATGTTCTTTGAGGAGAAATAAAGTTTTCATCACTGCTGCTCACAAACAGCCTAGTGCTCTTTGAAGGGCAATATTACACTACATGTTTGCAAATAGCCAGTGGTGAAAAATCAGGTCCTTAGTTAAAGTTTCACAAGTAGGTGAGTGCCAGCTGGATCCAAAGTATCAGGGCATGACATCAATCACCGTCTGACTTTACTGTAGGAGAGTTACTCTGAGAGTGTTGCATCTGCATAGACAATGAATCTAAAGTGTTAATCCAAAGGAATTAAGACAACCATTGAAATGTCAAGGATTAATTCTACTTCACTAATGCTTTCTGACAAGGGAAAACAATTAACTTTGCTTTCTATCTTCTTCATGTATATTAGGTAGTAGCAAAGTATGTGTAAGTCACTTCTAAACATGAGTCTAGTTTCAGCAAACTAGGAATGATCCATTCCTCTGATGCCATATGGTGGTGAACTGATGGCTTATAAAAATCATAAGTGTATGCAGAAATCAGTTAATGAATATTCTCCAGAAAGACTTATTAATGGCTGAAGTATAACTGTCATATTTTGTTACTGTTTTCTGGCAACAACAAAACTGTTTCTGCTTCAGACTTTTTCTTAATAAACAACATTTTATACTGTATGGATTCAAGGATCTTTCCTGGACAGTAGGAGACTCATTTGTTCAAGTGTGTTGATTCTGAGAAATGTTTACACATATGGAAAACTTGACTGCATCATTTCTGTCTTATTTCTGTTTCTATTCTGCTTTGGTTTTGCTCATCATGATGCTCACAATAAGAAAACTATGCTCTTGCCCTTTAAAATGAGCAATACTGAAAAATCTGCTAACAGTTTTGGCAAGTGTAATTAATTGGGGTCTTTTTTGTAAGTCTCTAGAACTAGTGAAATTTTCAGTCTCGGAATGACCCCACAAATATCTATATAGACATGAAGAAGTGGATATTGAACTGCCAGTGTAATACTGAACGAAGGAACACAAAGGTACAGCATCAACTTTGTGAAACACAGCATTTCTGCCTCTGTAGTTGTCAGCCAGTCACCTTTCCCAAGAAGAAAATTCACTCAACAAGGCTCTTTAAAATATTCTTTCCTTGTAACAAAGCTGAGCTTAGAAGTTTGAAATCAATGCCTTGTAAAAGGAAACCAAGTGGGTGGCATTTTCCAACCATGAGACATGTCATTACCATTGACCTCACTACTCTTCTTAAATAGCCAGAGAAGGGCAACAAAATTGTCAATTAGATTTGCAGTGAGCAGGAGTCAGCCTTACTTAACTTGTGCTTGCCTGCATAATCATGCATATCTCTCCTCTCTATCAGGAGTTGTTCAAGCCTATAATAACTAGGGTTCAACAAGTCTGAACCACCTTCCTATGCTGATGATATGGAAGTTGTTGATTTGCTACAGATTATTCAGGATTTTTGCAGCTTTGACAGTGTCATATTTTAAATTCCACCTCTAAGAATTTGTGGGGCGGCTATCAAATAGGAAATAGTGGAAGGAAGTACAGTATTAAGCAAAGCATGATACTGGTTTTAATTTTTTTAAGACCATAGCAATTTTCTTTGTTATTTTGAACTTCATAAAGCCATTACACTAAATTTTTAGTTTTATTTAATTTTAAATTTCAGCCACAGAAAGCAGTCAGTGCTGTGAAACGTGACAACGTTATGACTTCCTTAGTGACACAGCCCTACTGTCATGAAAGTTCTATATTTACTCAAAGGTTTTTAACAGGTTTAACCAAGTTAAAATTAAAAATGATGAATATGCTTATCAACTGTCATAGATGTGCAATATTTCTTCAGTATGCAGAGTCCACTGTACAAAAACTCCTTTTCCAAAATTAATAATTCCTCCTGCAACTTTGGTGCCTCGTTGTTCCCTAGAAGCCCCCTTTCAACATTATACCCTTCTAACCTTCCTTTGTGTAATAGTAGCCTATCGCTTCATCAATGGCACTGAAACCCCCTGTTTTACAACTGCATCTGACAGCTGAGCTGCTCTAACATAAATCCACTGACTCAAATCTGAGTCTATGGTTCCACATCCCAAGCCATGCTCTGGATACCACAGCTAAAAAGCTTTGGTGTGCTGAATACAGGTGCACAGTAGTCCTATTAAGCATTAACTGTTATGCTTCTCAACACTTTGTACAATGACAACAATCTCACCTATCTTTTCAACATGCACTTGCTTTGTAGTATAGGCGATGGAGCCTTTTATGCAGATCAAATATTAGGTTCATTAGCAATTCGACATAGCCTCTAGATTAGGTGCCCATCAGAGACACATTACATTCCACTTTATTTCCACAATGTGTTTAAAGACGTGAGTAGTCTTGAGCAGGATTTGGGCCCCTTTTTCATGTACTTTGCCTCTCTAATATCCATCCTAGAGGTTTTCTACCCTATCCGTTATTCAGGTGTTTGATGCCCTTCCTGTTGCACATTGGTCTTCACTGAATACCTGCATGTTAAAGATTATGTCTTCTGCTTTCTTCAATGACACACCTTATATATGAGAGGATCTTGTCATGAACGTCTATGTGAACACATGGTGGAGTTTCCATACCTGGAGGTATTTAAAAGACCATTAGATGTTGTGCTGAGGGACATCCATATGTAGTGGATGGCAGGTTAGTGTGACGGTGGACTTGATGATCTAAAGGGTCCCTTCCAACCAAGACACTTCTATGATTCTGTGATTCTATGATCTAAAAAGACACCTCAGAGATGTTTCCTACTGCAGTCCACAATATGTACAGGGTGGATGTACCGTATCTACTGTTTTTTCTGCTGACTCCTATGGCCTATGTCGTGTTTGTTTCTCTGCTGCTCTCTCTTTTGACAGTCAGAGGTATAGAAGACACTGATCTAGACTGAGAGCTGAATTCTAGAGCCCTCTTCCACTAAAACTATTTGGTTTAGAGGTTTTAAATACACAAGAAATTTGGCCCTATAGGCCAAATTTTTAATTTCTTCCCACACTACTGCTTTCAGTTAACATTCCTAACATATCTCCTTCTGGTTTGTTCCAAATAAGAGGTTTTAATGCTACAAGGCCTTGTTTGCTACAGAGACTAACATTTTTCAAGTGTTATTCCATGTAATTCATCACATTTACTTAAAATATATTTAGTAAAACATAAAACATAACAAAATTAGTCTCAGTTATTTAAAAGTGTACAGCTATAAACTACTACATCACTGGAAGAAATCTCAATTAAGCAGAATTGCCATCCCCATTAAGCAGTAGTCATTGCCATTAAGTATCATTGGACTTAAATTGTTCCCAGGGAGACGTCCTGATTAAGCGGACTTCCTAGTTTAAGTGTATCTCAATTAAATAGAATGTGCTGTATCAGCATTTCATTTTATGAATGCACTGAGAAGGCATTTGATTAGGATTTTGAAATGGTTTGTGTGATTGCTATCATTACTGGAAATATAGATGGGAAAGCAAAAAGAACTTCTGGGAAATAGTATTTATGGCAGCTAGGTACCTCTTGGTCCATTTTAACAATGGCCACTAAAAGTTTTTGGTGTGGTTTGTAGATACTAGTCTGGTCCTGTGTGGACATGATTTGTTATACTTAAAAAGATCTTTAAAAAGCAAATCTGCAAGTAACTATATGCCTAGTCTGAAATCAATTAAGGCTTAACAAATTGAATTTGCCTTTTAAAATTTTAATATGGCTCCAAAGAGCTGTTTTTTTCTGCACATGAAGTTTAACATTTTAATGCTTGCTTAGAACTTCTCAGTGTCTTCTTATGTCTGTGTATCTGATCTCACTCATGTTTGTACATCAAGCCTGAAATAAAGTTAAGCCACAAACTAGAAAGTTTATTTGTAGGATGCTATTTGCTTCCAACCCAGAATAGGACCAGATAGTTTTGGTGTTTTTTTTTTTTTCTCTTTTATAGGCATTTCTTAAAAATATCTAGGTTCTTATTGAAATAATTCTCATCTGCCTGAACCAAATAAATATGTGATCCAGTGTAAAACAAAGAGCAAATGAGGGTAACAGCATAATTCTTTTGGAAAAGAATGATGAAGCGGCTATTTCTGTGGTATAAATGACTCATTCTGTTACTTCTATTTCATGAGACTTTATTCTGATGTACTTATTTTAGTACAATAGAAGTGAAATGAAACCCATTTTTAAATAATTTTAATATGAGAAAGAAATAAGGGGTGACTGGGTGTTCTAAGTATCTCTTTGTATATCAACTAGCCAAGACTGGAAGAAGACCATGCAACTTAACAATGCTTCCCATGAGTTTGTGTAAGCCTAACCACCCTTTGAAAGTTATTGGCAGTTTATTCTGATGAGATAATCTCAATAAAAGGATAAATACATTGCAGATGTTTTATTTTTACCTCTCTGTATCTAGACACTGCTCTGATTTTGTCATGTACAACCCTGTTCCAGTTGCATAGACGAAGCCTGTGTCACCTTAGAAAATGGGAGTCTACTTACCCACGAATGCAAGAAGGCATTTGTCTGCTTAATTCCCACTATCATTAATGGGAGTTACATGCCTAAGTCTGCTCAAGATTGGTGAGAAATGTACCTTAAGTTTCCAGCTGCTTGAAAAAGCAACCTCTGCAACCACACATAAGAGATTATTAATAAAGAAACAATAGAGACAAAGCAGGCTCCTAAGAGGTACCAGCAGTGTCTAGATAGAAGCAGACAATTTTCCCCTCAGCAAGCTTTTCTGCTTAAATCATTTTAGTAAATAAATATTTAACAAGTGACAGAACTTAATTGATGTTTATATTTACACGGCAGTTAATTTATATTCTGCTAAAGCTGAATCCTCCATCCACAATAATGCTTTATATCCCTCCATGGTGGCAGACACCCAAACAGCACAGTTGTGTTTTTGAAGAAAACCATAACAACAAAAAAATGCACTACTCCAGATACTATATAAGTCATTACATTATTTTTTTCCTCTCTTCAGCTGTCAGATGTATTGCATTATATTATCAAATTGATAGATCTAGTGTTATTTCAACATTTAGCATTTTACAACAACAAATAGAAAACATATAAGGAAGCTTTGGTAACAAATCTTTCTTAATATGTGTGTGAAGTAGACAGTCTAAGAGAAAATATAACTGATGACAGATTTCATTTCAATCTGCTGGTGCTTATTAAGAAGTCTACAAAGAAAAAAGTGATATCTGAATACATCTTTTTCTGCAAACAAAGGAAAGTTTTAATTGCTTTAATCAGCATTTGCTTTGTCTTTGCAGTGACATAGAAAAACAAGTCAGGTATAAGCAGCAAATGTCTTCTAAAGAAAATTTGTAAGCAGAAACTTTTGATTATTTCTATTATTTGTGTCTGGAACATGGCTAAAGCCTTAGTTACAGGTGCAACATCGTAAAAAATTGTAATCCTTATAAAACAGGCTTTTACTTGATTGTATTTTATATAATTTTAGCATGCAGAGAAAGAAGTTGGCATAAATCTGATCAAACCCTTCTCTGTGAAATACCTACAACAAATGGTGTAGAAACTGTCAGAGCACAGCCCAAGGAAACAAACTGCATGTTGAGCAAGATGTGCAGCTAAAAAGACAATAATTTAACACAGTCCATGTCATCCAACAGGGTTTGGAGAAAGTGATGGGCAAAATCCATTCTTTCTTTCAGCTCATAGACTCTTGATTTTATATTTAATGATGCATGTATCTTACTCCTCTTCAGAAAGAAAGGTCAAAAAGACTCTTTCTACTTCAAAGCAGACATGATTTCAGCCAATGGTTCTGCATTGTTTGCTCTTGTAAATGGACAATTCCTGTCCAGAAAAGAGTGAGGTAGGATAGAGATAAGACTTATGTCTTTGTCCCTTTCTTCAACTAAAATAGGATCGCCTCACATGAATGGTTCTTAACTGTGGTCTTGTGGAGCATTTCTAGATGTTTCAAGCACTGTTAGTGTCTGAAAGCCTCTGTCAGAATGTTATGCTTCCTACTGCACATAGATTGCACTTGCAGAGACATGTTTTATATGAATACTGATTTTAAATGCCTCTGGGCACAAGATTCCTTGAATAGACCTCAGTATGTGCAGCAACTGTTACACTATCATCATATACTGTGGTTAGATCAGCAACAGGGTAGGTGAGCATTTGGTTTCATTGGAATTAGTATAACTGTCTTTTGTTAATTTAAAGACATACAGCAAAGTCTTTTATTGAAATGTCTTCAGTGTACAGTAGGTCAGGAGGCCTCACAAGCCTTACCAGATCTTATTTCCAGCCTATCAGTGAGCTTAATATCATGGCTTCCATCAGACTGCTGAAGAAAGAAGTGGGTTTGGGAAGAAGACACTGAGCCTTGAGAAAAGGAGACTGAGAGGAGATCTCATCAATGTTTATAAATATTTGAAGTGCGGGAGACAAAGGGAGATGGCCAACCTCTTCTCAGTGGCCTGTGGGGACAGGACAAGGGGCAATGGGCACAAGTTGGACCACAGGAGGTTCCGCA
Organism: Heliornis fulica; assembly: GCA_013399135.1. Lineage (NCBI taxonomy): Eukaryota > Metazoa > Chordata > Aves > Gruiformes > Heliornithidae > Heliornis > Heliornis fulica. Next base: position 50,237 of record VXBZ01012549.1, on the reverse strand, counting down.
CTGATGTGAGAAAGAACTTTTTCATGGTGAGGGTGATAGAGCACTGGAACAGGCTGCCCAGGGGGGGTGTGGAGTCTCCTTCTTTGGAGATATTCAAGACCTGTGTTGCCGCCTGTCTGTGCGACCTGCTGTAGGGAACCTGCTTTGGCAGGGGGGTTGGACTTGAAGATCTCTAGAGGTCCTTTCCAACCCCTACAGTTCTGTGATTCTGAGTGATTCTGTGTGACCTTCATTTAGCTCTTTCAGGTCCTTTTCTCTACTCTTACAACAAATTTCTCATCCCTAAAAGAGAAAATGGACTAATCCTATTTATAAGCTACAGGGCCATGAAATACCTGCTCATCTTCTCATAGCCCCTGAGGATAGCTCTCCCTGAGGAATGCCATGTGGCATTCCCCCAGTACACAGACAAAAGGGTCCTGGCTCAGCATACTGTTTCTATAGTCTAACTTCAGCACACAGCTGAGGTCTGTGATCTTCCCTGACTCTCCATGTGTTCAACAAACATGAAGATAAATACACTTCTTCACATAAATAGCTAAGGTTGAAAATCAATAACAAAGCTCACGCTAACTTCAATAGGACCAGTATTTCATCCCATATGATTTTAAACTAACCACAAAATCGACACTACTATCTATGTGCTACTATCATTAGAACTATAATTTTATCCCTAATTCAGTCAGTAAACCTTTCACATGCTACGAATGAGATGGACAGGTTCATATGGAAATAACCCTTAAAGGATAAACACCCTTTTTAAATCACTGTAGAATTTGAGTGGGACCTTAATCACTAGCACAGACTGGCAGGTCATTTTTTTGACACTTGCACACAATTTTTAAAATCAGCCAGAACTGGGAGGTGAAAAGTTTCTGCACTCCTTTTATACACAATAATTAAGTAGTGAATGGTTATATGCAGACATATAGATACATGGTGACAAAGTTGGTGAAGGTCTAGAGCACAAATCTTATAAGGAGAGGCTGATCCTGGAGAAAAGGAGGTTGAGTGGAGATCTTCTCACTCTACAAATACCTGAAAAGAGGTTGTAGCTGGGGGAATGTCAGTCTCCTGTCCCAGGTAACAGGGGATGGGACAAAAGGAAATGGTCCCAAGGTGTGCCAGGGGAGGTTTACATTGGATATTAGGAAAAATTTCTGCACCAAAAAGGTTGTCAGCCATTGGTACAGTCTGCGCAGGAAAGTGGTGGATTCATTCCTGTAAGTATTTAAAAGTCATCACTGGAGGTATTTAAAAGTGTGTATTTGTGGTGCTCAGGAACATGGTTTTGTGATGGACTTAACAGTGCAAGATTAGTGTTTGGACTTGATGATATTAAGGGTCATTTCCAACCTAAATGATTCTATGATTCTATAGAGTAATAGAATATATATGCAAAAATTTATCTCTCTATATGGCCAATAATGGAGGAAAACAGACAAAACTGTGCTCAAATACAGCAGTAAAAAATATTTAATACCTAGAATTTTATTGAGATTAGTACATATTCTTCTTAAACTTTGTTATAATAGTGTCTGTTTTAGCATTACAGGTAGATCTAAAAAATGAAGAAAAAGGAAAAAAAAACCCAAATTTCTCACTATTTCCATGATAAAACTTTCAAAATGAAATTCTGTCTGTTTTCTCCAATAAATGAAGGTAAACATGAATACTTTATAGATTTATAGAATCATGGAATATCCCGAGTTGGAAGGGACCTGTAAGGATCATCAAGTCCAACTCCTTGTCCCACACAGGGCCAGACAAGTCAGAGCACATCACTCAGTACGTTGTCCAGATGCTTCTTGAACTCAGTCAAGCTTGGTGCTGTGACCACCTCCCTGGGGAGCTGGTTCCAGTGCTCGACCACGCTCTCAGCAAAGAATTAAAATCTGGATCAGCAATGTGTAAAGTAGATGTTATCCAGGAGAAGGAGTTCTGAGCAAAGGTCTTCAAGGCAAACCCTCTGGTACTCCAAGCTTCACCTCTTCTTTGCAGTTACTTCTGTCCCCTACAGAGTAATGTAGGAGTGATTACAAAAGACAACTCTCTCCCAATTCAATACAATACTGGAATTATGTATTACTATTTATTGATGTTTTAACTTTTACATAACATCATAATTGCATGATTAACATTTTGCGTGATTAATGAGAGAAACCAAAAAATTGGTGAATGTTTGATTTTTTAGTACAAGCTACTGACCTAATTCCCTACACACATCTGAACATACTTGTTAAATAACAGAATTTATAATCAGCAAAGCAATTCAACTGAAAAATCCCCTCACTGATTACAATATTTTTCACAAACATGGAGTTTGTGGCTGCATCCAAAGTCTGGGCAAATCCCCTTGCAAAAGCCTAAGTGATCATGGGAAAAGGAAGGAATTTGGAAGATGCTGCTGAAATCACTGTAGAGCTGTTGAATGCAAGTTCCCTTTCTGAAAATGTTGTGGCGTCAAGACCAGATCCTCGCTGCCTTTGGGCAGTTATCTTGGAGCAACAGCTGAGTGGTTCTTGCTCTAATATTCTACTACTAAAATGGGTTAAATGAAAATGTTTTATGATGCTGTTAAGAGTACCTTTGAAAGGAAAACCCCATCCACTCCTTTCAAATAATGTGTAGTGGTTGCTGTTTCATACCGCGTGCATTGTGTCAGACCATGGAGCCAGAATTTCACACCTCTGTTCACAGATATGACACTGAAAGTATGTTTGTAAGTAAGTTTTAGTAAAACATGATTTTTGTTCCACAGGTGCCCTGTAGGATGTGCAGTGTGAATATTACATGTAAACTACTACCTTAGTCTTTGAATAAGTTGGCATAATAGAGAATATAATAGAAAAAAGCTTTCACAGTTGTCATAAACATACCATAAATTATTCTATTTAACAGAAATACATATTGGCTTCAACTATTAAAAACCATATACTATATATCTAATAACAAGTTTTCTTCTTTTTTGTCTGTTTTTAGTTCTAATCTAATAACTAATGTAATAATTATCCAAGAAACCATTGTAGTTCATCAGACAAAATAACTCCTATAAAAGGTAGACAGTTTCTGTTAAGCTTCACACACCCTTCCCTGAATTTTTGCTCCTTTCTTATCAGAATATTAAAGACACTTGCATACTTGTGTAGGAGGTTCAGAAATAAAATTGTTGAATTGATGTTAAATGTATAAAATTCCATAAAAGAAGATGAAAAATTTTCAATAGATATTTTTGCAATAAACATTGGTTACAAATAATTTTTCTAATTCTACTTTATAAGATAAAATAGAAGGATTAAAATGAGATCAATAAGCAGGTTATCATGTTATTAATATGAAGAGTATCTCAGTTACACTGAACTATAATAAATAATTGACTGGAAAAATAATCAACTTAGTTGGAATGAGTGTCATACAATACTTTCTATAAAAATAAAAAACATTCAGGATAGAAATCTCCAAATTATTATTATTATGCTAAATACCTAACAAATATCATTTGGAAAAATGAAAGCTATTCATTAAATAAACCAAAATATACGAAGAAAAACAAGGGAGGATAACATTTCATACCACACTTAATTTTATTTATTTAATCTTGTCTCAGGCGCCTATAATATTTAACTGCTATACAATTACCACAGTACAAAGCACTAAAAACACTGGAACAAAATTTGAAAAGCTCAGATATCTAGCTAAGGCAACATCAATCAAACCTCCTATCAAAAGAAATCAATTGGTCACAGGTACAAAGAATAGGAGAAAAGGGAATAGCAGGAATGAGTTACACACAAGAGAGGGCACAGAGTGGTCAAGAATAAGCCATCCCAAGTCGTGATGACAGTTTTTACAGTGTTGTAGGTGTTCATGCTACTATAGATACAAAACCCTGTGCAACTCTGTAGTAACAGATTTCAAGCATGAATATTGTCAACTCTCTAAGAGGAGTGTGAGAGGAGGGGACAGGATAACCAAATAAAGTTAAGCATAGATAAATCAAAACAAACTTAAAGTAAATCCTAGTACATTCTTGTTACTAGAATGAGCCCCTAAGCATGGAATGGGGTCAGAAAAGGGTTTCCCTTTTTTTTTTTTTTTTTTTTTGTGGTTAAAGCATAACACAATCCATAACTCAGATAATCTTCTCACAGACATTTGAGAATTGATCATGAAGTGACTAAGCCTTGCAGCATACCAGAAGTGAATAGCTGGCTCTTCTCCAGAGGTGCAATGAGAGGCAGGTTGTGTATGAGCTACAGCTTCCACATCAAGGACACTGGTTCAGGGTGAAGTTGTGATGATGTTACATTTGGTAAAGGAACCAAAGAGATATCAGAGTTCCTTACTTTTAGCAGTGTCTCCAGAACAGAATTTGTGATGTCATATTAGATACCCGTGTAATGGAAAAGGAGAGTGAAGATTACCCAGAAAAGCTCTAGATGGTTAAATGAGAAACACTGCTGACAAAAGTAACCTGAAGCCCCATGCTTGCAGTTAAGCAGTGTGGAAAGGAAGGATTCAGTGCTGAAGCCTGCTCTGCTGTTGTCTTTTATTGACAAAAACAGATCTATTCTGGAGGATAAAGTATTGTCCCACTCTACCTAAGAAATTATGCAAGAAAAAAATGTTTGTAAAAATGGGATAAGGGAATGTATTGCACCAGCTGACTTGGGAAAAAAAAGGTAAGTTTTTAGGACACAAATTCCGTTACATTTCTGTTGTAGAAGCTTCATTCTTCAAAGCTAAACTCATGTTGGAAGAAATTGCCTTCATATCTGTTTCTAAGATATGCCTTAGGTGTATTTGAGATTGTTGGGCCAGAAAGGAAAAGGCAGCCAGGAGTATGGCTCTCTAGCCTGGTAAGTAGGGCTGTTTAGTATTTCTAGGCTCTGTCCCCAAAACTATTTGTCATTTTGACACGTAAGCAAATGATCATTGAATGCAAGACTCAGCAAAGGGACAAGTACAGACAAGAAACACAGGGTTCTCCAACTAAATTAAGTGCCCTAAACATTCATACTCAGTAGAGGTGTTTGAAAATGCTGCATTCCCAGTGACTAATCCTTCTCCTGGGAGGATGTGAAGGAACCACCACATGTGTATGGATTCTCCAGCCAGTAGATGTGGGTAAAAAAGCACACTATCCCTTTTTTCAAGGAGAGCAACATTTGTATTGTATTTGTGGGAAGGTTGGTAATGCTGGGACAAAATCAGTATGAAAACCCATCAAGTGGAACCCTAAGGAAGCTTAAATAGAGAAAGGCTTTATTTCTGAAATGAGAAGGAATATTAGGCAGAAGCCAGAGCATCATAGTGATAAATCAAGTACCCAACGAGCAACAAATATTTTTAAGACTGCTGGTTTTTATTCTAATTTTCTTCTAGGTTTCAATTCAGGTGCCTAAGTCTATTCTTAGGACTAATACTGCTCCAGGGGTATAGTCACCCAGGGTGAAACATGTCTATGCATCTGTAGTGGCACACACATATCTGCTGTGTTCTACCGTAATATCTGCTATCAGCTTAGACAAAATCATTGAGCAAACCACATTAATATTGTCTCCTATTATTACCTAGTTTAGGTGTTATGACTGCTCATCACCACTGAGAGGAGAGAAAAAGTGAAGCTTTGGCAGCCTTGGATGGCAGGCAGGCTTTCTTGAATTTAGATGCTGTAGTCACAGTGACTAAGTACCCTGAGTGATGTCTGGCTTAATTCATCATTTACAAAACAGGGAATTGATATCAAGCTCTGCAGAAAGGTGTATGATGATAAGGCAGACACAAAGAACTAAATCCATGCCAAATGCTATTACCATTTCATGAATGGCAGGTAGGTACTGACCATTATCCACCTGTTTCTCACAGCCTTTACTTCACCATTCCAGGGGGACCATAGTTTCTGACAAATTTCGTCTAGCTTTCAATCTGCTTTGGGTAAAATTTCAGGGTCTCTATCAGGAACCGGATGATGATACCAGAACCAATATATTTGTAAGATGCCATTCCTCCAGCAGATGTAACAAATGACACAATTTCCTCATCCGTGAATAATTAAAAACTGTGCAATAAGAAAGTATTGTCCATCTCATCAGTGCGCAATTAAATTTAGTCATGAGGGTGCATAACAATTGCATTAGTGTTAAACAGAGGAAGAGGTGGGAGAAAACATGTGTAGTCAAATGAGTTTAGCTCCAGACCCTGAATTCCTAATTAATTCCTAAAAGTTTCCTGTCATTTTTCCTTTGACGTCTTGTCTAAATGCACCATCGCATAAAAAACAAATAGGGAAGAAATGTAAATGACTTCACAGAAGAGTAGAAAAAAATAAATAAAAAAACAACCAAGACCTAACAAAACTTTGTTATGGCTCTTTTTTGCCACTGATCTGAATAAAAATGTAAAAAACAGCATCTACAACAATGCTATGCATGTGAAGACTGCTTAGATTGTTCTAAGTCATGGCTACAGTTATTGTAAAATTAGGTTCTAACCACCTGGAAGTTTCATACACAAGGGTATGACCATACTCTTGCCAAATTGCTACACAAGGTTAGGACTGACGTGTATCTTAATACTCACCAGATCCTTCACACAGATAATCCCTACTGAGTACTTCTCTTGATATGAACTAATATGAACATATTATTCCTGTCTTGGTGACCTGAGTAGTGCAAGTGTGTTATCAAAAGATACAAACTTAAATTTGCATTTGTACATTTTGCTTGTTGGAGGATTCTCATTTTGTTTCTTATGGAGTGCTGCATGTTGTTCAGCGGCATGTTCCTTGACTTCTTTAATCTTGAAAATGGCCCATTCTATGAGTCTACATTGTACCATAAGATTTTTCAGTCATTAAATGGGGTAATATTGTTTTGCCTATCCGGTAAATCGCTTTGGGGTTTACAGAAAAAACAAGCGTATTTATTTTAACTGTTGGATGTTAGTCTCTGCATGAAGTCACGGTAATTATATCTTTCACTATGCCCCTATCCAAGCATACAATATATATGTATACAAATAAAATGGAATGTAAATTTGGCCTTTAAGTCTTGGCTCTGGCATGTAGTATTACTTACTTTGTGTCAGCCTTGTGTAACACGATACAGATCTGCATTCTGGTATCACTAGTTTGGTCAGAATCAGTGTTTGTTTTACCATCTTGCAAAAGCAATAACTCTTACAGCTGTCCAGACAGATACAAATCTCACTTGAAATATTCAGAATGAATCCTAAGGTGGTTTGCTGGCACCCAGAGGGGAAACTGTAGTGCTCTTGCTCCACTCTTCTACAGAGGCCTGAACACTGAGAAAAACAACATTCACAATTGAGCAAGTTTCCAAACTGCCTAACTTTTCACTTACGTGTTTTTTATATGTTAAATATGGTTCAGAAGATTAAAGTCTTCATTTTAGGCAAAGAAAAGAAATAATGTTTCCTGTCCCATTTGCCAAGCTAAGTGAACAACTGTTCCAGCACAATTAGAATTGTTAATTGATTTGAAAACATAGGGCTTTGAAGGTGGAAAACTGCTGACATTATTTCAATGGGGAAATGCACTCCTGAGAGAGAGCACTGCAGTACAATTTCTCTCCTTGTTTTGTTGAATATACATCTATAAAAACACTGTGAATCATGCAGTAAAAACTGCTGTGCTGATATCATAAATCTCTGATAATAAAAATTTCATTGTTGAAACAATAAAATAGACTTTTATTATAACATAGAGTATCCACCTAAACATTGTCCTTTTAGCTTCTTTGAGTTAAATGTATGCACAGTTTTACAGTCTATAAACAGATCTGGAATAAAAGTTAATAAATGTCAAAATTTGCATTTCAAAAAATTCTTGCTGCATTTTAGGGAAGATCAATCTATGAACCTTTCAACATTATGTCAAATGAAATGCTAATTGTACCTTTAGGAATTTCAGAGACAGTGACAAGAAACTAAATGCTCTGTTCCTTTGCATCAGCAAGTCGAGGATAATTGTATATCTACTCTTGTGAACTTCTAAGAAAAAAAGAAAAATGCTAAGAAAAAAGGGTTTTCTATTCTTTAACTCAGGAGGGTAAACTCCTTCAGCCACCCTTCATCAATCTACCTTCAAATAAAGTGTGTTAACATGTTGACAATGGACAAATCACACAGAGCTACATTTATTCATTTTATAATAGGTTTGTCAAATGAGCTTCAGCTAGAGATTTAAAAGCGAGAAACATTTTCATCCAGGAACAACTGACTTATTCTGTTCAAGTCGCTAGAACGGTTTGCAACGTAAATTTCTTTTTCAGGAACAGCTATCTTCCTTCTCTCTCCCCAAATATAAGTAAAATACTGCTTCTTCAAAGGGTAAAACCACTGAAATATGTATAAAAAAAAAAAGAGGTTTAATAGGGTTTTTTATATCCTCTCTAAACAAATCTGTAATGTGCCCCTTATTTTCTTTAGTAATCAATCTTAGCATTCTATCTCTAAGCAATACAAATTATACGCCGTAGCAGTAAGTGCAAGAGCATACATGCAATAAGGAAAGCAAGCTGGAAAGTAGTACCACATTCAGGTTTGCAACACTTTCCCTGGTATTATCCTGACATCAGTATATTGAATATATTTCCTACAGCTACATTGAGACTGTTGAAACATTCCCTTATGGTGAGGAGATCAACAGAGAGAATAAAGTCAGGGAAGTATTTATGCTCATGTTAACCTGTTCAGTCAGCTTTATCCTGCTCAGGCCTGGCCTAGGCATCTTCTAACTCTCTAAATGCTTTTATAGCAAATAGCCTGTGATTTTTTCAAAGCAGAGACCACTCTCATCCTGCTTTTCTAGCTTGTAGACCTACATTTGTATATTTTAGGTCATTCAGTACAAAACCATTCCAAACGGTATTTCATTTAGAAATTATGTAACTCAGACATACTTCAGAGCTAGAACTCATGTTAGAGAATGTACTTTTATTTATGTTGCTGGTACTTACCTGAAAAGGAAGCTGCCCATCCTCTAAGTATTTGAGCTTGATCCTGCTGTCATTAAAGTCAAAGGCAATTTTGTCTTTGGCCTGAACAGAAACTAGGTTGTGCTTTTGTATTCATAAGAATACACAAGAATATGTAGTGACTGACATAGTTTTTAATTTATGGTTAGTAAATGTAAAAATCATATGCTCAAGAGTGATATATTTCAGTAATTTTAGCCTTGTGTACTCCATCATACTGGAACACAAGCTGGTTCAAATGTTCTGGAATACTTAAAACTGCTACCCCTAATTAATATATTTTTTAATACTATCTCCACTTTATGTAATAACTAGATAATCAGAAGGTGTGGTAGACACAGACCTTACATATATTCTTCTTCTTTTGTAGCAACAGTTTCCAAATGTACAAATGCTCTGTTTTTCTGTAAAACCAATTCCTGACCCTCCATTCCATCAGAATATTATTCAGCTTCATGTTCACCATACAGTGCAAAGGTATATTGGAACCAGAAGCAATACAAATTAGAAAGAAAAGATAAAAAAACCCTCAGCATCATCTGCATAATTCATTACATACTCCATGCAATGAATAACTATCCCATGCAGTAAACAACATTGCACTACAACATTTTGGGATAAATGAATTTCAGCATGCCAGACAAACTTTTACTCATAATTTCAGCATAAATTGGATGGATTAGGTCAATCCACTGGGGCCCTTTCTCTGCCAATATATCCTTCACAACTCTAAAGTTTATACTCAGGTGGATTTTTACTTTCATTTCAGTTCATGCTTATGTGAAAAAGAACAGATACAAAACAGACGACTTTCTTAATCACAACACTCATCTTTTTTTTTTTCTTTTTTCTTTTTTTTAAGAGTCAAAACTGCAGGCTAATAAAGACCATTTAAAATAAAAGGGACCATTACTCCTCAGTTTTATATGAGCTTACATGCTTTCATTGTGCAAAGTGTGTTATTAATTTAACATGCCAGATTCATAGGTTTCTGCAATATCAGGTTTGATGTATTCATTATCGGCACTCAGTACATTAATTCACGCTGAAGTCCGGTAAATCAAAATTATACCATCTGGCTTCCTGTTCTTAATGATGAATTTGATGTAGGGGTGATTAAGATTGTTAGGCTTTTGAATTTTAATGTAAAAATTAGGGGATTAAAAAGGCATTTAGAAATGACCAATAGTTAGAATAAACTTACTGACAGGATCTAATTTGTGTACTTGCTAGTAAAGCTCCATTTTAATTAGCAGCCACAGTCTTTCAGCACAAGCTCAAAGAGACAGAAGTTTAGTGATTAAGAAGATGAAGCTGTTAAATTGATAAATTGACCTTGAAATACTTGTAACTGTGGGGGATGGCCTAGTAGCTCTATGGTTGGTGTGTTGTGCTACCACATGGGGGAAAGAGTTTTGGGATTGACCCTAGAAATTCTGCCTTTTTAGTTGATTGACCAACTGGGGATGGGAAAAAGCCCAGAGGTGATGTGCTCATTGTCTAAATTCAACTGCCCAATTTGTAAGCAAACAAATTCCATTATTATTTCGCACCTTCTGGCAGATAGCCTGAAATACCATCTCAGTTCTTCAACAACCTACTCAGTCCCTTTGCCAGAGAGAAGTGCTAAAACAAGGTAGAAAAGATAATGGGGTTGAAACGACATCATAAGGTGAATGATGACCTTTCAGCTTCCATTGAGGGCTGAAGCGTCAGGGACAAATTTGGCTCTCACTTGTCAAATGTTCCTGACAATGGCCAAGCAGTCAAATATCTTGACAATTCCGTTGCACCTATGTTATTTTATTAATCGAAACCAAGGACACTGAGTATTGTTGTATGGAAATAGCTTGAAATCTTTAATGGTACAAATAAGACATGAAAGACGATAGTATGTGAAGGGAAGACAGCTCTTCTTAGGCTGTTTGAGCTTGTTAGAGCTGCATGACATCATGTGGAATCATATTATGGCCAACAAGCTAAGGCAAAAATTGAAATTAAAATAGCTATTTCTCCCATCTTTTTGGCAAGGTTCCAGTTAACTGTGCCATCTCAGAAAAATGTGATAATATGTCAGATCTCACCTCTGCTTTAAAATTCCTATAGTCACTAATATTGGTACACTGTGGCAGGTATAACTTACAAGAGAAAACGAGTACATTTGTACATATCAACAGTTTGAAGGATTCTTATTCCTTGGCAAGTCAGGGAATATTTTAAGTCTTATATTTTAGAGGAAATCGAATCTTGACTAACCACTGCAATTTATGTCATTTTAAATAAGATATATTTGAATAAGTATATTTTTCATGCCCTAAAAAGACTGATGTCTTCTTTTATAAGCTCATCCTGTGACACACTTGAGTAGGTAGGTATATTGATTTTTTTCTTTTTCTGATGGCAATGAAGTGTAAATGGAAAATATCAGACTTGGCAATCACTTAAACCATGTGAAAATTTCAGAGTGAAGGCTATTAGAGTCACTTTGTGATCTCCCTAGATGACCAAGGAAAAAAACATTTCTACATTTCTTCAGATCCTTTGTGTGACAGCTAAGGAGAATAACATTTTTTCTAATATGCCAGTTTTAGTCTCTAGTTGAGAATAACCTCAGTGCTTTCTTATGTCACTATCTGAGAGAAGATGAAAGACCCAGCCTTGTGTAAATGGCTTTGTCTAACCATCAGTCTTTAGCTCTGCATGGCAGCTGTACTATTGACATTAGCTTGTGCACTGGGTGAAATTGAAGTGAGTTAAATGTGACCTTGGCTTAGTTGTTGAAGTAGAAATGAACTCTACTGGGAGTGAAAAAAAATAAGACCAGTTTCTCTAACTTCATTTTTTCTTTAATGAGTTTAACAGCACTCTCAGGATTTGATACATTTTATACAAAAGCTTTTATTTCCTTTTCTATTATGTAGTGAGTAATCACCATTAGTAAGGTTAGCTTGCCCTTTTAGTATAAAATCCCGATTTTAGGTGTTTATATCCCAATTACTATAAAAAGCATATCTCTCTTTCAAAAAAAGTAATCTACAGCCTTTTCTCTCTATGTTGTCCAATGCGCCATTTCACAGAAAACAGTTAACCACATTTATTAATTATAGGTAAAACATTAAAAATATTGCAAAATGTTCAGTGTGCCTAATGACTTTGCTTTGACTGCTAGGTTACATTGAAATTCACTGAACTACCTGCTGGCAAATCACATGCTCATGAGAGAGACTTGAAGGCAAGTAGGGATAGTTTGGAACCAACCCAGAATTTTTATCTCATTTTTATTCTGTGATTCTTCCATGTGTAGATGAAAACAGAAGATTTTTGAAGATGGACAGAAGAAGCAGGCACAACCAGTTGCATTCCCATCCAGGTCTTTGGATCAGTATAAACATGGGTTCAAACTGGGGAGGGGGCTGGGTTATGCACACCAGTTACTCACACCAGCTCACAAGACAGAAAGAAAGCTGAAATGCAAACCTCATAGTCATTGTTAGGGCAATAAACTACAAATATTTTGTAGAAAAACACTTCAGCTACATAGGTGAATAGGGAATGGAAAGATGAGCTATTCTGGGGCTCAGTGGCCCTGGGACCGCTACAGGAGAAAGAAAGACAGAAACTTTGAGAGCGAGAACCAGTCGCTGAGAAATAAATACTCCCCTACCTTGAGGGACACACATGTCCTGATTGATGCTGAGATATCTCAGCTCTGCTGCTCAAAATATAGGCAGATCTTGGATAACCTAGTAACACTTAGATCTTGGGTAACCTAGTACTGAGTGCCACAGCTACAGAACTGAGCATACCTCTGGATAAAGGACAGCTTGCTCTTGGGAAAAAACCTACTGCCAAAGTACAATCATAACATCTTGGGGAAATTAGACATAATGTTCGATGCAGCCATTTATCAAAAGACTACCCATTTCCTCTGGGCATTTGGGCAACCATTTTTTCTAATGAGGTGAACTACATTGAATTTAGATTCATTGAATTGAACAGTAGAATATGATAAACTACTGGAGGTATTGGTTGTAGTAATCAGAATGCTAGCTAAAATCGAGTGAATGCTACCTGGGTTAAGTCAGCTTTATTTTTTATGGAGATATATGCAGAAGCCTGTTCATTTACTTGAAACCTCTCCCATGATAAAATTCAGTCCTTATCAGAATATCTTTTTTTGATATTTGTAACCCATTACTTGTGGGTTTTATGCCCAATAAAACACTATTTTCCTCGTTCCATTCCTACATCAGTCAATTCCCACTCAATTACAGTTCACAAGCTTTCTTATGTGGCTCTAGTTTCACTTTCTTAAAATTTACTGCTTATAAGCAATGGGTCAAAGGTTTACGTGATATATTCCACTACCCCTAGATTTTCTGTATTGCTGTTTGAAAATTGAAAATCTTTCTTTTCATCTTCAGTGTCTTTCTCTTACATTTTTCTGTATTATTTCATAACCATATATCTGTCCTTGGTCTTAGCCTTTCCAACTGCTCTTTATTTTAGTGTCCACCTCATTCATTTTGACTTATTTTCCAGTTTTGTGCAGTCATCAACTTTCAGCCTGTTACTGCACATTCTGTGTTTCAGCTTACTTTTATATAAGGTGAATAAAATCTGTCTTAATAGCGACACTTTGGCCTTATACTCGTCTGATACTTCCCTCGTTCACAACTGTTACAACTTATAACTACCCTTTATAATATACACGTCAATTCTTAGGACATTATTGTAACATACTGCCAGCACCATACATCACCAGGCTTGCAGCAAACTTTTCATGGCTGTCTCTGAAAAAACTTTGCTAGGAATTCACGAAAGAATTTTGCTATAGCTTTGGTCTGTTTTAATCCTGTTGAATTTCTTTAAACCCTTTTTGCAGACTAAGTAATATATCTTGATTCCATAGTTGTCATAGTTTCTTTTTGCTGAATTTAATTAAGTTCGTAAGACTTCTGGATTAGAGGCTTAAATCACAGGAAATTCCTTTGATAAAATCAAGCATAAGTGAAAATTTCATTGAGCTGGTATTTTCAGAGTTTTAACAAATCATATAAATGCCCAGATTTACGTTTGTAAAGAAAAGCCGTCAAGCAGCAAAAGAAATCACAGCCAGTTCAAGCATCCTGCAGGTACACAGTGCAGAGCTAGGGGATTCTGAACTGCAGAGAAAGCACTTGGAAATGTAAAACTAGAACCTAAAAGAGCACATGTCAGGAAGAAGATACATAGATAGTTCTCTAGAATACCAAAAGCATCTCCAGCACAAAACCCTGAGATGTGGCTGCATGTATTAGTAAGCATTAGCTCAGTGTTGACAAATGATTACACATTTCCATAGCTCACTGAAGGATACAGAAAATGAACCAATTCATCATACAGTGCAATCCTAGAACAGTCCAGCTTGGGAGGGACCTTGAAAGATCATCTGGTTCAAGTTCTCTCAGGAAAGGGAGCCTACATGAGGTTATCTAGCACCCTGACTCATCACATATTGAAAACCTTCAGGGACGAGGATTCCACCAGGACCCTGGGGACTTGTTCCAGTCATTGATTGTTCTGACTGTAAAAAGACTTTTGCTTGTATTCAGATAAAATCTCCCCCACTACAACTAGGGCCTGTTGCCTCTTGTCTTCTCCATGTGGCTCCTTGTGAAGAGAGATTCCCCCATCATCTTTGTAGCTGCTCTTTAAGTACTAGAATACCGTGGTGAGGTCACCCTGAGCCTTTTCATCTCCAGGAAAAGACCTAATTCCTTCAGTCTTTCCTCACAGGTCATATTCTCCAGCCTTCTGATCATCTTTGTGCCCCTCCTTTGGACTCTCTCAAGGCTGTCCATGTCTTTCTTGAATTGTGGGGATGCAGTCTTTCCAGAATCATAAAATCCCAGTGAGACTTCTTTGGAGAGAAAGAAGCAAAGCTTGTAATTTAGACTCATTCCTTATCTTTTTTGATATTTTTAGGGTCAATTTTCTTGTTAATTGTGTTTGACATCTTATGGATTTTCTCTCAGAAGACATGAACCAATGCTTTCAATGCCTTCTCATTTTTAGAACTGTAAAGTCTCCAGTGTTGGTGCATATTAACAGTGATCATCTGTCATTTTGTAGCACTCACTAACAGAGAAAGAACACAGAACATCAGACATATAGAACTCAAAAGTGTTAGTAGATAAATACCATTCATACGGTTTTAAAATAGAAATGTATTTTTGAGTGATTGCTAAATTTATACATGTGGCCTTGTACAGCTTTAGAAAATCCATGTAATTAATTGATGTCTTTACCTTTTAAAGTATTTGGTTCACCTTTCATTTTACAAGTCAAGCTTTCTAGATTTTAGCAAGATCACTTCTTAAATATGTGCTACTTTGCCCTTTTCAATTCCAAAGAGATTATAAATAAACTTGTTAAAGGTTTCCCTATCTCTTTTGGGACGCTTCATCAAATGTGTACCTTCTGGTCCTTTAGTTTTGTCAGTCTTTAAATGTTCTAATTTCTAGGTCACCTCTTCTGGCACGATCTTGAGTTTCTTCAGTATGCCTTCCACCTCTGCTGTTAAATTTATGTCTGTTTCTGGCATCTGTTCCCAATCCTCCTTTGTGAACATTGAAGCTCAGAATTCATTAAAATTTTTAGCAATGCCTACCTAGGCTGTCAATAAATTACTTTTGCCATCTTTTTTGAGGCCTTATTTTTTTCTTTCTCTGTTGTCATCTCATTAAACCTAAGTTAATCCCGATTTCTCCTTTCTTTTACAACATAACTCAGAAGTCCCTCTGTTAAAAAAGACAATAGGACTAGTCCAAGAAAGCAAAGCATCCAACTTTTTTCAGTCTTGGTGCTCTTTTTCCTCCATGTTGTTGACTACTTTGTGTTTGCTTGGCAATTTTCCCTGGCCCCCAACCTCCTGTAAATAAAAAGTAAATTTCCTTTAGCCAGCTCACTTCTAATAAAGATGTCACGTCTTCCAAAGATATAGTAGATTGTATTCTAATGTACTCTCTACTTGGTTGATTATTTTAATTCATGCAAATGAGATGTAAAGAACCATACAAAAAGCTCTTGAAACACTTGCCTCATCTGAGTATCAACATTTATCAGACACAGATCAGGTCCGTAGGATCAGTGAAGTTGTTCTAGGCTTGCATCCTTTTTCTTCTTTCCAGCATATGTTGAGATTTTTAAGAGAAAATACCAAAATTATATATCAGTTCAAAAAGATGCAGTGTTGTGGGTGGAATCTGAGGGTCCACTGAAATTTGAACAGAGCTATTGTCAACTAGTAACATCTGCAAATCAACTTTGGTTTATCTATACAAGACTGGTATGATGTGAATTAAATGTTAAAAATAACATTAATATTTGTATAATGTCAAAAATATTCAATATGGCTTTGTGCATGGATGCTTTTATGCCTTTTTAAACAAGCTATAGATTGATTAAGTCTGTACCAATGCATTTGTGTAACTATTCTTGAAATGTTTTTGTACTTTAAGATTTCCAAGTAGTACTTAAAAAGATTTACATAATTGTATCTTTCATTATCTAGCCTTATATAACTCTAGATACTATACACCAGCCATTGACAACCAAAGACAGAGCTGTAACTATGATTACTATTGATGTTATCTTTGCTATGGTCTTGAATTTGCATATATACATCTTAGAAAAACCCACGAATGCCTCATTATTTTCAAGTGTTTTAATAATTACCTATTTTTCTCTCTTTAAGTATTGTGAAGTTGTTTGGTTGTGGGTTTTTTTCCTTTGTCTCTCTAGGCATTTTGTTGTCTATTTTATTGTTTGATATTATTGTCACCTTGTCCACCCATCTGCTTCTTCAGGCTATTTCTTTCCCTGTTTTTGACAGTGCCTGTATAATGTTTCTCACACATCTGGTTTCTCTCCTATATAGTGGCTTAATCCCTCCCTCATGTTTCTGTGTATCCTCTTAGCATCTGGTAGATCACTGCCTGTTTGAGGAGCTGCCTATTCAGAAATCAACTTTCTGCTGCAATGTAGCGAAATTCCAGGTAAGCTGGGGTGAAGCTACAGTAGACCATAATTATTATTCAGTGACTGATGCAAAAATCCTGTACATAATGAAAGAGCCTATTGTTATGCATATACTCATGAGGATAGTATGAGGGTTTCTGAAGAAATTTTTGGTTTTAATCTTTCAGTTAAAATCTCATTCTTAATGTTGTATCAGTATAACTCTTGCATTTAATGAAAAATGGATTAAGCTTTGAGAGTGCCATTTTTATGATAATTACCCTATTTATTTGTTCACAGTGCTCCTAGAATGCTTTTATTTACACAGTTTAAGAACTTCAACCACAGAAGACTGTACAGTCTTATACAGACCAACAAATCTGTGCCAAAGGGTCTTTTTCCTCTGGCGTTTTTAACCAAAAGTAGACATACCTATTTCTTGGATCCAGAGACGCTTTTTGCTCTTTGCCCATTATTGCCCCACTTTCAAGATTTTGGTTACACAGGCTACCAGAATTATTTGAATGCAACAGTTCTTATCAGTGGAGTGCTAGCATAATACCATATTAAATTGCATTTAGCCTTAATACACATTAATTTTTATTATTATTATTATTAATGCTTGACTCCAAGTATTTGTTCATGTCTTATGCTATGCTGTTCAGAAGAGCTTTGCAGAGTAGAATTTGGAGTAAGGGAGTATGAGAAAACTTTCATACACACTATGGACACTGTCTCCCCCTGTTTTATGTACCAGTAACCATGCAGAGTTTGCATTTCTATTTACTTGCAGGTCCATTGCTTGCCTCATGGTTTTGGTGGCTCATCTTTCCCTTGCCTCAGAGCCACTCATTCTTCCTCATTCCTTGCTCATGGGAAGAACATTGATTCCTATCATACACAGGGGGAGTTGGAAGCAACCCATGTTAGTCATTGCCTGCCTGATGTTAAAATCACTGCCAGTGTAGAAGACTTGTCTTTTTTTTTTTTTTTAAATAACTGTTTATCTATCATCATAAATGTTACCTTGATCCAATAATGGCAGGCATAACATCTAAATTCCATCTCTGTGACCAGCCTTGGCAGGTCTGTACACCTCCTGCCCTGTGAGGAGTGGAGTAAACACAAAAATGGATTCATTCAGTGTTTGGTTATCCTTTTCTAGTCATGCACGCCATTCGGTCTGAAGACGAATAATCTTCAAACTTAGTTTATATATTTAATCCACTTTTTCTTTTCTTTTTTTAATAGGATGAAATGTCCGTTTTCAAGTATCTTTTGTGTTCTGCTGTTACACTATGATTTTTGTTCATTACCCTATTATTCTTGCTGTTGCATGACTTTAGCAATTTATCCCTGGTATAGAAACTTATCACCTGCCTTTAAAAAAATATAAGTAGAGCACATGCATTGAATTTCTCTTATCTGCCATGACAGTAATAGCTTAAAAAAATAACCTGTAAGTGTGACCTCTCTAACCCAAGTCCACATTGACTACCATTGTTTCAAGGATCAGTCTTTCATTTAAAATAAAAGAACAAACGGTAGTTTTGAATATTTTTACTAAAGAAATTAGCTAAATTCTAATTTCTTGTGTTGCCTTTTGGTGCTTTTTAATAATTAATACTTATATAGTTCTTCACTTCTATATTTAAGAATTATTTGAAAAGCTCTATCAAGTTTCTTTGGATAGAAAAAGATGATTCACTGAGAGCACTCTGACAAATTTAGTTGGACAGAACATCTAAAAATATTTTACTGGTGTTATGTAAATAGCAAATTTTGTTGGAATTAATTTGATGCAAACCTAGCAGGAATCCTCATGTTTGGCTCACTATTCATGCTCAAGATAATGCCTCTATGTTGTGAAAACTGTGAATTAACACCAGGAATTTTCTTGTTCCTCTGTGCTTCTAAGCTGCTCCCCGTGGAAAGAGGTTACAGGAAACGTCTTGTAATAGCAGCACCCATATTTGTTATCATGGTCTCACAATATTCCCTGAAACTGGCAATTTCTCCTTGGCCAATTCTGAAAGATTAATACCTGCACTGTAAGCTCTACCTGTAGTGCTTATGTGGGTTTATCTAGGCCTTTTTGAGACTGTAGAGTTCCACAGGGACCTCACTGCCTTGGCTGGTAATGATGAAAATGTGCAGCTCACTGATGTGGTACACATTTGCTCTGCCCCGGACACTTAAAAAAATCCCAGCTATATTTATTACATTACTACTCATTTCAAATCATCTGAGTGCTGCTGGAGACAATGGAGTTATGTGGGGGTAAGTCTGACTTGAATGAAAGGAATCAGGCCTATCACCAGCTATGCTACTGAATATTCTGTTGAACTGCTGCAAATGATAACCAGAGCCAAACCAATGATAACAGCATTTTATACTTATTTAATATTATATTTCTGTGTGGGGTTCCCAAATGCCAAAACTATTACTGAGAAAGGCTCCTTGATGTGGAAAGAAAGATAAGGTGATAGGAGGGAGCAAGGAGAACAATGTAACACAATTGTAAGGAAAGACAGAAGAGCATACTGGGGTAAAATTGGAGCCAAGAGGTGTCATGACAAAGAGAAGAGAAACAATAACAATTTGCATTTTGTGTGGCACCTTTTAGACAAGAATATCAAAAGATTTTGCAGCTTACTTTACCTCTATCTGTTGCTATAAATAAATACTATTAACCCATCTTATGAGTGGCATGTGGAAAACTGCAAGTGACTAACCTAAAGAGCAAGACCACAAGAAACCTGGACATACTGTTCTAACTCTTAACAATTATCCAATAAAACATGCTCCTCAGAAGGACATGGAAACATAAAGTAACAAAGCAATGGAAGAAAAGAAAATGATGTCATGAGGCAGGAACACAGCCTTCACCATGGGCTTTCATGAGCGTCTGTGTGTTCTGCCTCTGCTGCTTTTACAGCACAGACATAATTCCCAGCACCAAAGGTATTTAACTTGTAATTCCCACTTTAATATTCCACTCTGGAATGTAGTGACTACAGGAAAAGGCAAGATCATTATTCATGGGTTCTTACTTTTCTAACAAACACAGTGATTACCCATAAGCAAGTCATTTAATCTTAACAGTCCGGTCCTTGAATTCTAACTCAAAATAATGGCTACAACATGACTATGGGAGAGTGAGTGCATCATATAGACCCCCAGAAAAGCATTTATTTTCACTGGGAATCTGCAGTCAGAACTTGCTTTCAGAAAATCCGTGTGACTGTCCTTTCTTTCAAGGATGGAGGACAGCACACAATTTTCTTTCTAGAAACAACTGTTAGTACCACTTCATCTTATAGCCCGCTGGCTAGAAGATTCACCAGGGAGGACTATGTCCTAATAAAGTCCCCACTTCAGTTAGAGGAGATTCAGAATAATGATGCCAAGACTATTATTGTTTTGCTTTGTAAGCAAAACTGGCAATCAATTTCAAACAAATAAAGAAAAAAACAGTCCTCTCACCACTCTCTGAAGATTTTCCTTTTTTTAGTTAGACAACTGCCGTACAAACAGTTCTTACATTGGCCTAAATAGTAGATCAAAGGCTGACTGGACACAAGAAAAGGAACAAGAAGCTGGAGAAGTGACAAAATTTCCTTAGGTGGGTCTGTTACTTATGGAAATATTTTTTTTATCATCAGCCAAAACACCTCAGGTACTCCTCCTTTCCCTTCCACTTAATTCTTTCACCTGTCCCATGACTCCTTCCACGGTTGCATGAAATGCTGAGTCTGTTGGCTTTGTTTGAAGGAAAAGAAATTCTGATGGGGACTGGGAACAAACATCTGTGAATGGGTGTAGGAGTATGAGCATGTTACACAAAAAACAAAAGGGTAACTTGACTAACATTTAACAAGCTTAGTTCAAAGTTGTATCACCCACTTTCCCAGAAAGAGCACTAACCAGGAGATCTGAGATTACTGTGGATGAGAATGTTCTGTGCCTTCTAGATTCAGCTTTTCTTTGGTGTTGCAAATGGTTCAGTAACTGAAACAGAGACATGTATATGAAAAAAAAAAACATGTTTGTGAATGCTCTCCTTAATGGCAGTGCACCTCTTAAAGATACAGTAAATTACTAGAGATTATAAATGCCTGCAGCATCACTATCAGAATAATGACCTAATCAATGCATGTCTTTAAAATATGTGCATATGGAGTATTCTTCGATTCCTTGTGAACCAGCAAAACCCAGGACCTTACTGGTCTTGGGTATAAGTTGTTCATATTTTGTCGTAAACTAACATATTTTCTGTTATATGAAGGAGGTTCTGTGTCATGGGTATTTTTGACTCACACATTATTCCTGGTATCTTTTTATGATTCTATGAACAGCAAATCATTCAGTGAAATTTCTAAAATCTACCTTAAATCTACTTTAAATCAGTGGACAAGAGTATTATATAGGGGTAAGACTGCCAAATGCAATGGTTCTGTGTTTTTGTGTGGGTAAAGCATTTTGGCCCATCAAGAACTCTAACTCAGAAAGTCCTTCTGGTAAATGTAATGGGGAGCAGAGCAAAGGTATTGAGGAATGAAACGTGAAGGAAGAACAAGAGAATCAGAAAATGTCAGTATCAAAATCTGAATACTTTTAGACGCAGTTCAAGGAATTAATCTATTTAATCTGATTTGCTGTGAGCTGGACATATACCTGTTATCTGTAAGGCTTTTTATAAGAAGAAACAGTAGAATCTGTAGGAAACAGACTAATATGACATCTTGAAAAATATGCTGCCATAACAACAGAGGAGAACAGAAAACAACACTTGCTTCTGCAGTGATGTACAGATAAAAGAAGGGTTATTGGGTGTCAATGTGAACTGCTAAATTTTCCTTCCAAAAATAAAAACAAACAGTAACAGTCAGAATCTGAACTGATTTACATAAAAGTAAATATATTGACTTTAGGTGATGGAATTGCTCCGAAGGCAAGCGAGATTAAAATCTAACTTAATGTTCTCTTCCTATGATCAGACCTAATTTAACTGTAGGAGCTACGCAGGACTTTAACAAGATCAGAAATTAAACACTGCAGTAAGCTTTAAAAGTGAAAGAGTAGAGCGACCTGACTAGCATATCTGTCTCCGCTGCTCCAGCTTTGATGAGTGTTTCAGAAACAACAAACTCAAACCTTAGCTCCAGCGAGGACAGTATGTATGAAATCTGACTTGCCAGATCTAACAGAAAATTTTCTGCATAGCGACCTTTTGCCAAAGCCAACTGTATGAAGTTGCTAGCGTCTGCAGGTACTTGGCAGTTTGCTGTCCAAAGCAAATACAAGAAACTCAGTGCACAGTGGCAGTTATGAAAACTGTTGTGCCTTTACAAACCAATTGGAACGCGGTTCCTGAGAGAGAGAGCTTTACAAATTACTGGCTTAAGAAGTAAGATTATGGAAAGAAGTATTGCAGTCATAAAAGTGAAAGAACCTGGGCTTAATTGTGATAACAATTTTATAAAAATTACGTATTTGTATATTTTTAAAGATGGATGTATGCAGTAATGCCGTATGAAACAATCTACCTACTTGTTGGGATGGTATCTTGGACAAAATCATGTTCCTGCTTCAGTCAAAGTAACATTTCACATTAACAAGGACAAGATTTTTTTGATGGTTTTTGATGGTTTTTAGTGCTTTTGGATAGTACTAGTATTTTAATTAAAAAGAATGATGTATTGTACTGGCAGAAGTCCCAGTAAGACCTAAATGACTTATAGACCATTTAGTAGTATAACAAGTGAAGATCTCCCCAATATCCCATTTATTTTCAGTAAAAAGCTTCCAATAGATTCTCAATATTTTACTTTTCCCAAAAGTCCATCCTTAATTTTTCACAGAGTAAAAACAAGGTATAGCAATTGGGTATAAATCAGTATTTCCCATTACATTCACAACTTCAAATGTAGGCATTTGGTCTTAGTGTGTCATCCAGACCCCATTTACAATTTTTAGCTTTTTCAGACTGTGGATCTCACAGATTTTCCAAAAGCAGTATGAATCCTCCTGTCAGCAATTCTGCTGGCAGGAGTCTTGGGTTTTTTATTTGCCTTTCCCGGATCAAAAGCTGAGAACCACCTATCTCTTCATTAGCCTGTAAAGAGATAGACACTACTGGAGGATAATTCACCCAACCTGTTTTAGACATCTATCTTAGTGTGGAATGAATCACTCTCCAGAGACATCTATCCTTTTCCTTTCACTTTAACTATAGGTGAGACTACTAACAAATGTAAGTAGAGAAGATTCCCATCAGTAGCGTTGAAATAATAAAAAAGAAACCATTTTTTTTTTCTTTGAACACTTGGTTAAGCTGCTAAATTTCATATTCTTCTACACACGAAGTAATCTCATCTGACATTATTCATTATTTAGCCCAGTATATATTACAGCAAAATGTGATCATAACTGTTTAAGCACACATGCTTATAGTAAGAGGTTCAGAAAAAATAGTTACATTTCAATATTTTTAGACAAACATAATAAAATAATAGTTAATTTTTTACAGTTTCTGGAAAATTCAAGAGTTTATAAATGTGTATGTAAAGCCACAATGCAACTCCACAACCTTTGTGTCTTGCAAGTGAGTCAGACAATGTTATAATTTATATAACTAAACTGTTTGCAGAAATCTAAAAGATTGAGTCTTATATTCTTGCCATTATATTTTTAGATGTTCTAAAAGTATGGTCTTTAATAAAATGGAAAAATGGGAAAACCTTCCCCATAATTTTTAGATATGTTGGCAAGCAAAGCTGCCATTAAATGAGATGTTTTTATTTCAATTTAAAGAACACCAAATCTAAAAATTTTAAAAATTCCATATGAACAAGAAATTATTATAAAAATATTCTTTCAAAGACATAAGAACATGCTGTTTCTAAAGTACATGATACACGATCTCATTTCAAACATATCTATCTATCTATCTATCTATCTATCTATCTATCTATCTATCTACCTTTCTATCTACCTACTATTAGAATACTGTTGCAGAGAGACCTAAAAGAGATGAAACATTTGTGTAGACACTCTGAACTAACACAGCCACACACCAGTCTCCTTGAGAAGGAGCCAGCAGTGTTGATGTCAGGCAACCTGCAAACTTTGCCAAAGGGTCCCTCTCATCATTTCTTGTTCAGAAATACAGATGCATTTCTCACTGTCGATCTAAGGGTTTGAATGCTCTGTGGTGGAGAAAGGCCAGGAGTTCCTGAGGGTCTCCATCCCACCAGAAAGGCTGTCAGCCTACCCAGAAAATGTTCAAATTAAATTTAGAAGTAAATTAAACAATGGAGAAAACAGGAAACTAGAGGCAGCAATTTTAATCCTGTTTCGGTAAACCTCAGAAGTTAGATATCAGGTAAGTAACAGCTTGAAGGATGAAACATCATTTTTCATTTTGGAAAAAAAGAGAAAGTCATCCAGCTTATGAGAGAGCTATGGGACACTTCTTGCCTTGAAGGAAACAGGCTTGAGAAATAGCTATCAGAATGTCAAATGTTTAGGCAACTTTTTGTTTTGGAAATCCAAGCTGTTCTTTTCATTCACATTGCCTTATAATCAGCAGACACACAAACTCCATTGAGATTTGTTTTAGTTTAGATCTCTTAGCAGAGAATTTTTCTTAGTAAAAGCATTGGTGTTGTACTAACATGACAAAGATTAGGGGTAGGTACTACTGCTATTTACCAGAGTAGGTCAGAGACAAATCATCACTTATATTGGTACATTATATCTTCTCAATTCAGTTATGCATTTATACTGAGACCTACCACCAACTTAATCAGTAGACCTCATACGGGGATATTATCTTTAAATTTTCATATGTATGATGTAAACCTCAAGTCCACATACAGAAAGTACTTTTCACGGTGCTTTCTATTCATCTATCCCTTGATGCAGATAACTTTTAAAAGGCCTGTCTAATTTTAAAACAAATCTCCTGTTTTTTCTACTTGGCTCCTAACAGAGCATCTCAGCAAGCAGATGACTCCTATCCTGCAAAGCCCAAGGATATCCAGGGTTTATATTATGCAAGTGAAATAATGGAGTTGAGTCCAGTGGAGAAATGAGGTGTGCAATGTTAGTGTCTTATGTGTCTTGTAGCCACATAAAAATGACTTTTGAAGCTTTAAATAATTAAGATTAAAAAAAAAAAACAAAAAACAAACTAGCCAAAAAGCAAAAGCAACCTGTAGGGAGAAATCAGTCTGAACTGTTCTTGTTTCTGTGAAACAGAAAAGAACTCAGATATATGTGTTACTCTAAAGTGGCACTTCAGGAATATCTGCTGGAAAAAAAACCCCAAACTAGTCTGATTTCTTGATGTCAGAGAACAGTTGTTTCAATTGCTTTTCTATGGGAAAATGGTGATACTCAGTAACCAGTTATGTTGATCGCAGCTGACTATTTCCTGTGGATATATCAAGAGATATTGTATTGATCCACTGTCGACTTTTCTAATTTGAAGAGAATTTTTTGACTTCAGGGGAGCACTACACCTTTCTTGAACTTCATGCTTTTCGGTGAGTGGGGCTCTTATTTATTTCTGTTTAACACCAACAACCTCTATTAATCAGCTGCAGAATACAAGCAGAATTCCAGCTGGTCTTGGCAAGACACTCTGCTGGGAAGCAACCCCAGACAGCTTCACTGTGGCAATTAGGCATTCATTCATTAGTAGTGTAAAAATATAGAGGCTGCTGAAGGAAAACAGACATATATCACATCCAAACTTTTAAATTGTGGTTTGTGAACTGTAGATTCAGTTTTCCTTATGAAAAAAAGTCACCAAGTAACTTACAGGATTAAATCAGGCCCACATTTCTGATATAGATGTGTTCTTCCAGTTCATGATTTAATAGAATTACACAAACACAGAATTCTTTAGGTTGGAAAAGACCTTTAAGGTCATCAAGTCCTCCTGTTAAAGTAGTACTGCCAAGTCCACCACTAAACCATGCCCCTAAGCAGCACATCTATATATCTTTTAAATACCTCAGGAATGGTGACACAACTACTTCCCTGAGCAGCCTGTTCCAATGATTGACAACCCATTTGGTGAAGAATTTTTTCCAATATCCATTGTAAACCTTGCCTGGTGCAATATGAGAGCATTTCTTTTTGTCCTATTGCTTGTTGTTTGGGAGAAGAGTCTGACCCTCACCTGGCTACAATCTGCCTTCAGGTAGTTGGGGAGAGCAAGAAGGTCTTCCCTCAGCTTCCTTTTCTCCAGGCTAAACAACCCTAATTCACTCAGCTGCTCCTCATAAGACTTGTGCTCTAGACCCTTCACCAGCTTCACTGTTCTTATTTGGACTTACTCCAGCACCAAGATGTTCTTGTAGTGAACTGGTTCAGGCTTAAACTGAACATGGTACTGGAGGTGCAGCCTCCCCAGTGTCAAGTACAGCGGGACAATCACTTCCCTTGTGCTGCTGGCCACATTATTACTGATACAAGAGAGGATGCTGTTGGCCTTCTTGGCTGCCTGGACACATTGTTGGCTTATATTCAGCTAGCCGTTGACCAACACCCCCAGGTCCTTTTCCACTAGGCAGTTTTCCCACACCTATAGTGTTGCATGGTGTTGTGACTCAGGTCCAGGACCCAGAACTGAGATTTGTTTAATCTAATACATTTGGTCTCAACCACAACCTTTTCTTCATCCTTTGTCACTATGTTTCCTCTCACAAACAGTAAAAGATAGAGATTCTCCTTAGTCCTCCTTTTGTTGCGAATGTATTTATAGAAACTTTAATATCTCTAACTGCAGTGGCCATATTAAGTTCTAGTTGCACTTGGGCCCTTCTAATTTTCTGCCTGCATACCTTCATGATACCTTTTTAGTCCTCCTGAGATGCCTGCCCCTTCTTCCAAAGTTTATAAACTCTTTTTTTTCCCCCCTGAGTTTCAGCCAGACCTCTCTATTCAGCCAGACCAGTCTCCTTCCCTGATGACTTCTTTTTCAGCACATGGGAATGGTCTGCCCCTGTG
Source organism: Heliornis fulica (assembly GCA_013399135.1). Classification (NCBI taxonomy): domain Eukaryota; kingdom Metazoa; phylum Chordata; class Aves; order Gruiformes; family Heliornithidae; genus Heliornis; species Heliornis fulica. The sequence goes on along the minus strand of VXBZ01012549.1, from coordinate 23,214 downwards.
CCTTTCAGATTTTCTTCTGGAAGAGTGTCCAGTCTTCCCAGATTTCCTTTGCCCTTCAGGACAGCCTTCCAAGGAACTCTGTCAACAAGTCTCCCAAACAGGCCAAAGTCTGCCTCTGGAAGTTATAGGATCACACAATGATAGGGGTTGGAAAGGAGCCCTGGAGATCACCTAGTCCAACCCCCTGCCAGAGCAGGATCACCTAGAGTGTGCTGCACAGGACAGTCCAGGCAGGTTTTGAATGTCCCCAGAGATGGAGACTCCACAACCTCTCTGGGCAGCCTGTTTCTTTGCTCTGCCACCCTCATAATAAATAAGTTCCCCCTCTTGTTTACTGGAACTTCCTATACTCAAGTTTGTGCATGTTGCCTCTGGTCCCGCCACTGTGAACAGTTTTGTTGACACCCCTCCTTGCTTTTCTGAGAACTGAAAAGTCTATCAAAAAAGAAAAAAGTCATTTCCTGATAGTTATGTCCAAGACAGCATCCTGCCATCATATTACCCACAGGTCCTTCCCTCTTCACAAACAATAGCTCCAGTGGGGCACCTCCCCTCATTGGTTCACTCACCAGCTGTGTCAGGAAGGTATTTTCCATTTCCATGAACATTTTAAGAAGGGAATTAATTATCAGACACACTGGACCAACTGCTGTTGCAAATTGCTCACGCTGTGATATAGGATTAAGCTACAACTTAGAGAAATTTGCAATTTTTGGTGGCATATCTGTGTACAGCTCAAACACTGAGGCCCTCCAAGTCTAAGTGGAAAAGTATAATTTACCAACAGAAGAATGAGAGATAGGGTATGACCAGAGTCCTGGCGAGAATCAGTGTCACTAAGTGCAATTTTGTTGCCAACCAACCTTCAGTGAGGTGTCTGACCTTACTCTTATGAAGAACCTGATGATTACCAAAAAGGCTGCATTTGTAGGAGGGAAGGAAAGGGGAGGGGAGGGGAGGGAAGGGAAGGGAAGGGAAGGGAAGGGAAGGGAATCCTACCAAGGCCAAAGTATTTTCCATTGCATCCATTACTTACAGAGAATAGCAGAACAAAAACTAAGACCTGGTTAAGACCCTTGTATTCCGAAAGTGATCTTGCAGTGCTCTGAAATACTGTGGTTACACTAGTAAGCTGTGGTTACACTAGTTGGCATATACAGCCAACAGCCCATTAGCCAGATGAAAATTGCTGCAATGTGACAGATGTTTGACTCCATTTCTGCCTGGAGGCTGGGGTAAACCAGTAACATTAGTTCTTTGCCAGCTGGATAATTTTCCTGCACTAGATATTATCTCTTGTTCAGGTAATGCAGTGACTGTCCATTCTTTGTTACCCACTGGAATGAAGGAAAGAATCAACCTAGGCAAAGGATAATTAATCTTATTAAAACATTCTAAAACACAACAACTGGAACTCATTACACTAAAACAAGATCAAGCTTCTGGTCTCAGTTTAGTTCCTTGAAGATAAGTGTCCAGAAGTAAGCACTTTTAACCCTGTGGCATATTTATTAAAAGTATTAAAAGAGAATCAACAATTGAGAATAAGCAAAAAGTCCAATCGAATTTGAACTATGCTGAAGTATTTTAGGTCAGCACTAATGAATCTGGCAAAGTACAGTGGAGAAAATTGCACTAAAGAATGTTTGTTCTGTAGTAAATAAACAAGTTATTCTATAACAATTATTTGGGTTTTTTTCCTAAGTCAAATACACTTTACTTGAAATAGTGAAATAAAAGTAATAGCATACAAAGGTTTTGTTTTATACATGTGAATTTCCTGAGCAAAATCCTATATTTATATCTGGCATATCAGTGTTTTTGTGACCAAGTACATTTTGTAGTTATGTTAAAAAATAGAATCCTTATTCACTGTAGTTACCCAGTTCTCTCTGTAAAACCAGTAATTATTATATATGTTAGTTTTGAAAGTGTTCCTTCAGTACCTGACTATTAAAAGAAAACTGAATCTCTATCTCAAACATATTCTAGCAACTCTGTTTGAACAAAATATCGGAAACTTTCTTTTTACTAAATCCTGATGTAATCAATCAACAAAAACCCCACCCTCTTCTCCCTCCCCAGCAGCCATATAGACCAAATACTTTATAAGCCTTATGCTAGGTGATATTTCTCTAAAGTTAAAAAAAAATACAAAAAAACCCACCAAAAACCCTACCCATTTGCAGTCTAAAGTAGCTTGGGTTCACTGGTACAGAACCAGAGTAATTTTCAGACTACTAGGTACATGTGTAACTAAATAAGCTATATAATTATAAGGCTGTTCTTTGGGAAGTAATATTTGAAGAGTAACAAAACTCATAGTTTATTCGACCTGCATATAAAACCATTGAAGTATAATAGATTTATCATATTAAAAATGCATCATTAAAATTTAAAAGCAGGTGCAGTTACTCAATAAGCTAATGGTATAGTCTGAAGACTCCACTCAAGATTGTATTGTTGAATTCCCACTGGGATAAAACAGAAAGAGAAAAACAGAGGGAGGGGATTGGAGTGACCTTGCACCAAGGTGCTAGTGCCTGATACTACGCTTCTGGTAGGCTGTGGTTGAGCTCCACTCTGAGGATCTTTGTAGCATTGCATTTTCGGTGCTGTGAGTGGATGCATGCTACAAGTGAGCGTGAAAGAAAGCAACAGCTACTAGAGAGACACGTGTGGGTGACTCTGTGTGTGTGCTGGGGCACAGTTTTTCAGGACAGTAAGACTAAGGCAGTCTGATAAAGGAAATTAATACATCTTAACGGGAAATATGAAGAAATGGACTAGGTGAAAATTTCCTGTATCACGTATATACTCACGTATATACATGAAATGAACGTGTATGATTCCTGAAGGAGCTGAATAAGTTACTTAGCATGGAATTTACTTAGCATAGAAATCAATAGCTTTTTCAAAGAACCATCTGCATTTTCAAGCAGTTCTGTCTTTTTCAAGAGCTCCAAAATAAGTTTAGTTTGTATAAATAATCAGTTACCTTTAAAACTACTCTGATTTCTTTGAATGACCATTTGATTGGTTTCATAGAAATAAGACTGTCATCAGATGAAGCATGTCAAATCTCCCTTTGATTACATCTGGTTTAGCCAGGTGTTTGGCACAGTGGGAATGGATAGGTAGATCAGAGATGGGTTTTCTGGGAGCTTTACATCTACCCTGTTGAAAATCTGTATTTTCTTATTTGGACTGGACTTAATCTGGAAAGGAATCTGTCTTGTTCACATCGCATCATGGTGCAAATGTACCCAAGTACAGTAAGTCAGGAAATTTGGGATATACACCTCCAAAATACACTGGGAGGACAATGCTAATGTCACCAAGGATTATGACCTCAGTGGGAACCTCACTGGGTGGGTTCCCATTGCAGGCTTTCCTGCTTTCAAATTGTCTTGTTTTAACTGTAGCCAGCAACTAAGCACCACACAGGCACTTGCTCACTCCTTCCCACCCACACCATCCCCCAGTGGGATGGGGAAGAGAACTGGCAAAAAGGTAGAACTCATGGGTTGAGATAAAGATGGTTTAATAGGACAGAAAAGGAGAAGAAATAATAATAATAGAAAAAAAGAAACCAAAACATAATAATAGGGTATATGAAACAAGTGATACACAATGCAATTGCTTACCACCCAGCCCATTCTCAAGCAGTGATTGCCACCACCTGGCCAACTCCACCCTGTTTATATACTGAGCATGATTCCATATGGTATAGAATATCCCTTTGGCCAGTTTGGGTCAGCTGTCCTGGCTGTGTCACCTCCCAGCATTCTCACTGGCAGGGCATGAGAAGCTGTAAAGTCCTTGACTTAATGTAATTGTTACTTAGCAACAATTAAACCATCAGTGTGATATCATTATTCTCATCCTAAACACAAAACACAGCACTCTACAAGTTACAGAGAAGGAAATTATCCTACTTGAAACCAGGACACAGGCAAAAGTTGATTAATTTAGATAATTGTAAAAAATTTGATGTCTTGAACCATGAGAATATGAGGGACCTTCTCTGTTCATGTCACAGTTTGAAGGTAAGAAAAGTAGATCTGGGATAGGCATAGAGGAATGGCTCAAGTTTGATAGCAGTAGGATAGCTACTAGGCAGATAGACTCTTTTCAGAAAAAAGGCATGGAGTTGAAAGCTGTATTTCAGTTTAGTCTGTACTCAAAGTATGGTTATTTAAATACTCATGGGTTTTCAAGGTCTGCTTTATTTAAGAGAGAACTACAAGGATGTAGGCCACTTAGTACCAGGTAACATTAATGGTTTTATTCACAGATCAAGTTTTTTTTAAAAAAAAAGAAGACCAGAAAAATGTGCTTATATTTTGTTCACTTTTTTTTAGTTGACTTCTGAGGAAAATCTTGAAAACTAAACACCATTTTTAACAAAAACAAATCAAGAGGAAAGAGAAGAATGTATAGAATTTTAAAATATTGGTTCATTCCTTCTGCTGAAGATTATTGGACACTATGTCAGTATTTATGAGGTTTTAGCTGATGCGCTAATATTGGTTCAAAAAGCTTTGCAATGTCTGTAAGGCATTATGAAATGTGAAAGGTTTATGAAACACCAAGCTCCCACAGCTTCCAGACATACTCAGATACTGGAGCATTGCTGTGGAAATCAGAAGCTTCATTAGGAAATGTAAAAGGAGCTTTTGGGGTAAAAAAAGAAAAGACAGTGGACTGTCCACCAGGTGATGGAAAAAAATTGTTCCTCCTTTCCTCTTGAAATTACTATCCTCTGTGAGAGATGAAGAGGGGTTTTTTTGTCCTTTTTCTTCAAACAAAACTAAATAGGAATGCTCAGAAGTAGTAAATTAAGTGCAGAAATACATTATTCATGTGTGTGTATGTATGTATGTATTACAGAAAGTGTCTCATTCACTGAGCAAAGCTTTGTCTTGGAATGGATATGGATACACACTTTCTGAATGTAGGCCACTTATCATCAGCTTATATTGCTTACAGCACCATCACACCGTGTAAGGAGAAAAAACAGAGACAGATTTCACAGACTAAAATCCTGCTGCTGAAAAGTAGGGTGCTTGCTGCAGTTTAATTGAAACATAAACTGTAGGCCTTCAAAGAAAAACATTTTTGAGGTGTAAATTCCTTAAACATAGCTGGCACATGTGCCCAAAACATGAAAACATCTGAGTTATATGCATCTGAAGCATACGTAGCCTTATGGTGTATTGACATATACGTATCTATACATAGATTCATAGCAATACTTTCCCTTCATTTCCCTAGCTCTTTCTTTATATAAAAGTATTATTCATGCTTCAAACTAAAACATATGATGAAATACATGTTTGATTTTGCCAATAAACCTATACTTTTCAAACATCTCTAGAACTAGACTCCCAGTCCAATTAGATGTTCAGAAAAATCACTAGAATATTCAATATGATAAATGTTTCTTGAATTTCACTGGCAAACTATGCTGCAAATTAACCCAAAACTCATTTAAATTTTGGAGGCTGAAAATATCATTCATTTTCTGCCATCCAAACAAAAAAACTAACTTAGTTTTGTATGGTCTTAATTTTTCTACCAACATAAAGTGAAATGTTTAATTTTTCAGTATTTGTTGTTCATTATTCACTAAGGAAAATTATCTGGTTTATAATTTATCATTGATGTTCTATTTATGTACTGTGAGTGGTTGTCATGGTTTGTTTTTCATCTTTCAAAAATTAAAGATGAACTAGTTCTTTTGTTGTTATGCACAAATGAAAGAAGTGAAAACTTGTTCTTCAGGTTCTAAATCCACATTTGCACTGACAACATATTTCACTCTCAAGAGAAGTCAGCTTCGCTGTGAACTTTGCCTGGTTCCTGATGTAGTGGGTAATATACTAGACATTTGTATATTTGGGGGAACACAAGTTACTGATTGTTTTGGAAAATTTGCATTATATTAATAATAAGTTTTTGATAAAGTTACATATGTAACAGTTCTAAAATTCTTTCATCGTGGTTTTCCGAAAAAGAAACAAAGACTTACAGGCAACCTGTATTCCCAATTCACTTTATGTAATTGCTACTTCTTTTGACTTCTGAGTCTGTCCTAACAATAATTTTTTGAGGAAAAAATAACCCATCAGGTGTTCAAATTCATAAACACAGATAACATTTGCAGTACATGCAGAAAAAGTTGATGAATACACTTACTGCAATTTGGTGTCCATATGTTTTGACACTCTCCTCCTGCAGTACTATATCTATAGAAAGTTCCAGTTTGTGAACAGTCCCTCCTACAGATCATAGAATCATAGAATCATAGAATAATTAGAGTTGGAAGGGTCTCCCAGAGGTCATCTAGTCCAACCCCTCTGCAAGAAGCAGGGGCACCCCCAACTAGATCAGGTTGCTCAGGGCTTCATCCAACCTGGCCTTGAACTTCTCCAGGGATGGGCCATCCACCACCTCCCTGGGAAACCTGTTCCAGTGCTCCACCACTCTTATAGTAAAGAACTTTTTTCTGATATCCAATCTAAATCTCCCTCCCTCTATTTTGAAACCATTACCCCTTGTCCTGTCACAACAGGCCCTACTGAACAGAACAGGCCCTACTGAACAGATGACATTGTGGTGCCTATTCAGGGGCATAAACATACATGGACAGAGAAATCATAGATGTCTTAAATTACATATCGACCACACAAAGCCAGCAGATGTGGTGCAGAAAGTGAAGACCACATCCTTTCTGAACAGTAGGCAAAGGTAAGGACACCCTCAGGAATTGAAAAGGCACCATTTGCAGCTGTCATTAGGAAATAAAATCTCTCTTTTCATATTTGTCACTGGTGAAATAGCATATGCTGCCTATCAATTCTACTTCTACCTTCTAAGACTGTAACGAAGAGCAGTTTCAGAAAGATGTATAAAGTATTTTTAAAAAAAATGAGTTAAGCCGAGAACAGAAAATGCCAAGAAGAGCTCACGTTTAGGTCAGTGGTGCCTACTGTGATCATGTTGGCCACAGCCCACCAGACCAATCTCCTGGGGTGTATCAGGGGACTGGTCAGACAGGAGGGTCTGTGTTGAACCATATTTTAAATTCTGTATGAAAAATTACTGGGAGATTCATCAAAATAAGAAGCTAACCCATTAGATACATTGCTCACTAGTATCTCAAATCACTTTGTTTGTTGATGTGGTGTGATGTTGGGCAGTGATTGACAAGGAATCATAGCAACAAGTTGGCATTTTGAGAACAGCATTTAGAAAATGATTTAAAAGTGTGTGACACTGTATTTGAATATGGTTGATAACTGGTGAAAACACCACCAACATGGCTCTTCTCTTTAAGCACTTAAGATGTATGGGAACTAGGCGTGTAAGTGACTTGTTTCAGGAAATGCGGACAAAAGTGGACATCTCAAGCAGAAAGTGAGTTGACCCCACTGGGAAAAACAATCTGTTAAGAACCCAAAACTCTTGGCAGGCAGCCCAGACCCATATCTTTTCTCAGACACAATTCTTCACAACGAGCAACTGAAGAGAATGTTAATGTAAATGAAAAAATCTGGGTTGTGATACTAAAGATTTTTATTTGTGACCTGGACTAATTGCTTACAGATATTTTAGTAACAAGTTGGGGCATTTACCTGTGCCTCAGTAAACAGCAAAACAACTACAAAATTAGCACATTCATTTCACAAGCAAAATATTATTATCTTTAATTTCTGTGTATTTACAGTATCATTTGCAAAACAATTGTGTAGCACACAGACAAGACTTATTTTGGAATGCACAGAATGCCTTCTTGAAAATCACAGTATTAACTCCCCTATGCTTAAAGAACTAGTTTAACTGGGTGCACTGCAAAGATTTCACAATGTGGGTATTATAAAAATTAAATTCAAAAGCTCAAGGACAACAAATTCCATTCCACAAGTGTCAAATAAATTTTAGAATGTCACAACACAAATTCCAACGTGAGTTCAGCAAAAATTCTGTTCAACACACCAATATCATAATGATCTTTCCCATAAAAATAATTGGCAACAAATGCATCTCAGCAGGTCTCACAATCTGCATGAAACACAATGCATTATTTGGACTGGAAGCATTGTGTAGTAACTGTGGCACACCCTGTGTATTTATCCGAGATTTCTACATTTACTCACACAATAGATTTTTCTCTTCATATTTATTCAGTACTATTTGTTTCAAGGGTGGCTTTTCCCTTCCTTTCAAACAGTTTTGGTGGACTATATATTAGTACAGAGTAAGATTCTGAAATATAAAACTGCTCTGAAGCAATGCTGGAATTGACTATAAAGAAATATAAATTGTATTCAGCACCCAAAGGGATGAACATGGATTCTCCTGCCCTGTTTTACAGTTAAATAATGACTGGTCTTCTTGCTAATGAGGTTTTGGAACTCTTATTTTGCTTTCAGTATAGCCTATTGTCTACAGATCTGTGGTCTTTGTGAATACTATAGGCTCTTTGTATTGAAAAAGTACATTACATTAATGGTGTCTAAGGTGGTTTTTAAGCAACAAAAAAAAATATCTTCATTTGTTTTCATATTGAGTTAAACCTGCTTCATATATGGCCAGTTTTTAACAAAATTATTGGTAATATCTAATTCTACAACTGAAAGGTACTGATGCATTTACTAATTCTCCTGTTTCTAAAACTTTGGAGATGAGAAAGGAGGAAGGAAGTAGTATACTAGAAATTTAAGTTGTTCTTTGGCAAATATTTGATGCTTAGTAACTCTGTTTTGTTTCACTTGCAGCTTTATAATGTTTTTTGTACTTATGCTTAAAGCGACAAGTAAAGACAAATCATTGCCTCTGTTATATGAATGGGGAATTTAGGCAAAGAGAGAGATAGAGGATTTGTTCAAGGTCACCTGAGCACTCTAAAATAATGCTTGAAAATGAATTTTTCTAGTCCCAAGTTAGCAACTTATTAAATCACATCTCCTCTCAGTGTGGTATTATACTCTGATTTGAATTTTGAGGAGGGGAGGGGAGGGGAGGGGGAGGAGGTGTCTGTAGGCTATTACTGCTATTTGTATTAAGAAGGCACGCAGAAGGATGGAAAGGAATTAAAGAAAAATGTTAACGATGAAAATAAAGTCTCCTGTTACTGCTAAAGAGAAAAAATTGTGCTACAGACCTGTACATTTGATATGACAGGAAAGGCAAGACCATCTGGTATTAACTTATGGCACAGAGTTTCTCTGTGCACCAAAACCCAGTAATGGCCATTCTCTCACGTATGCTCCCAATGTCTAGCAGCTTGCTACCAGGTACAAGGCACAAGTTCTCTTTCATTCTGTTTGGTTATCAGTGTTGATCTAAGCATATCACTGATCCATGTTCAAAACAAGGAAGCAAATTATGGCAAACAGGTAATATTGCTACCTAATATCCAGGCCTTATTTAAACATAATGGGGCATGAAAGCATGTGGGTGTGAATTCCACTGAGAGAGGGACTGGTCAGCTTTCGTTCCCCACCTCTTCCCTCCCTTCACAGGAATGGGGAGACCAGGCTGACAGTACATGGATACAGTGATCCCAAAAGCTGAGACCTTTTCCTCCTTGGAGCATCCTAAGGCTAATCAAAGCACACATGAACTTTCCTTGTGATACATCATGATGGATTTGTAACAAACGTCCAGGAAGCTTTGGGTTTGGGAGGAGGAGAAAAAGATATGCAGCCTTGTACATCAAACATTAAATATTTGAACATGCTTGCTTTGTCTTTTTACCTTTCATATATCATTTGCTTTCTGACAATGTGAACTGTATTTGAGGTCTTGTCAAGCCCTGGTTGTGTTTTTACAGAACTACGTGGACACAGATGGGGCCTGTGGAAGCTTCTCAAGAAATTGGGAGGGAGATTATCTTTCTTAGAAGTGGAACTGTACCCACATCCTCTAACATACTTCAGGTCTGGGTTTGTGATTTAGAGCTAACTTCTATATTTGAGGAAAAGAAATATAAAAAAAAGTAAAGAAAAATAATTTAGTTCAGTTCTATGAATAACTGCGTACTTATAATTTAACAGCCCAGTTCTGATCCCAGGAAAAGCATAATTCCCTTGAAGTAGTGAAATGGTGCTGGATTTACCTCAGGGCAGAATTTGGCCCCCACTAGTGATCCAGATATTAATAGCTTTGCATTGAGAAAAATTATTGAATAAAATAATTACCTGTCTTGTCAGTGGAACCGTTCTTTTTTTTTTTTTTAATGTCCTACATAAAATCCTTAGACCAAAATTCAAAGCTATGTAGAATAAATTAATTAATTGGGGAATTAATTGGGCCATGTTGCCTTTTTTAAAACGAAGCTGTGTTTTAGTTATATTTTGTTATGTGCCCAGAGGCTCCTGGGCATGGATGGCCTATAAATACAAAGGGATAACATAATGTTATTAATAATAAAACTACCACAAAATAATTTTGCTGCTTTTCCGTACAGCTCTTTGAACAATCAGAGTGGAGTGCTAGTGAAGAAACATCTGGGGTTATGAAAAGACGCTATGGAGAAGATTATTTTGCCAACAGAGAGGACTATATTTCAACTTATTGTTTTTCCTTCCTCCTCCTCCTTCTACATCCTCCCCAGTCCTTCACAGACTTTTCATCTTCGTTTGTGCTTGGCAGCATATGGTAACTCATATTTCCATCCTGCTTGCATTCTCTCTGATGTGATTCCTGCAGGAGCTGATCTCAGGCAGCTCCTCCTTCCAGGTTCTTCTCTTCTCTTGGGCCTGTAAATCCTTCTGTCTACTTTGCTTAACTCCAACCGCACCACACATGCACAGGCTTCGTGGAGTGAAATCCCACGGAGCTGCAAGCCTGATCTTTATCTTTCATTCTTCCCTCTCTTTTTAAAGCTACAGGGTTTAATGTTTTTCCAACCTATATGAAAATATATCTTACATATAATTTTTAGAATACTTAAAAAGAATCTTTTGACTTTACCAATTCTTGATGCAAAAAGCCCGCCTGGCATTTTGACAGCAAATGATTAAAAGCCTTTCTCAGTATTTTACAAGCAAATATGAATTTTAACAAGATAAGTAAACTTACAGAAATGAAATATTCTATTGTTGTCTAATGCTAAACTAGCTGTCAAGTTTGAGACACTTGAAGTTAGTGTAAGGAATGATTAGAATGAAAGTATGTTAAAAAGAAATACAGACCAGGTTTTACTTATGTGTTGCAGATATAAAATTCAGATTTATAGATGCTTTGGATGACACCAGCAGTAAAGTGATGATTTTGTACTGGGGTTTTACATTCTGCTCCACGGATTAGTATATATCATATGCCTACATTTGTGTCTTGAGCATACCAGTACTTTCAAGTTAAGCTATGGGAGGAACTTTGTTAAAATCTGTTGTCCTGTATGCTGGAGTAAATTACTGAGAAAAAAGTTTTTTACAGTCTTAAGAGACAGTGAGAGAAGAGCAAATGGATTTGAAGTGACAGTGGAGAGAGAAACCGAGAGGTCAGGAACCTAAAGAGCTTTCTGAGGGGGAATGTAGGAACAGAGCGAGAGGTATGTTTAAAAATGCAGATGAAAGGAATAAAACCAATGATTGAGTGGAAAGACCTGGATGAGCTGCAGATGTACACTGTGAAGCAGTAATAGAGAGATGTCTTCACTTAACCATAGGGAGCAATGACAGACCATGGTTGAAGTAACACCGATACTCTTCCCTCACATTCTCTCACTGTTTATCTGCTTTCTAATGACTGTGATTACTTGCATCCTATCTCTTACTCAGACCCATGATTCCAATGTTACTGATGACTAAGGTATGATTTACCTTCTAGTAATGTCTTCAACAAGTCTAGCAGTTTCTTGTTGCATAATATTTTCAACATACCTATTTTCCACTCTCTCACATGGCCAGATATTTGTTGGTGGTGCTCATTGTCTTAATGTCAAAAGTCCTTTACTTTGATCTTGACAAATGCTTCCTTGGCCTGTTTACATCCCTTCAAATTGCTGCCTTTACCTAGCTCATCATTTTGATTGTCTCTTGGAATTACTCAATGGCTCCCTCATCTCTCTCCAATCAAAATTTAACTATTTCTTTTAATGTCCAAAGCCCTGTACAATCTTCACTTTAATTTAATTCTCAGAGTTTGACCATAGAATCATAGAATCATAGAATCATAGAATCATAGAATTATAGAATCATAGAATCATAGAATCATAGAATGGTTTGGGCAAGAAGGGACCTTAAAGATCAAGATCCAACCCACCTGTCATGGTCAGGGACACTACTCACTAGACCAGGCTGTTCAAGGCCCTATCCAACCTGGCCTTGAACACCTCCAGGGAATGGGCAGCCACCACTTTCCTGGGCAACCTGTTCCAGTGCCTCATCACCCTCATAGTGAATAATTTCTTTGTAATATCCAGTCTAAATCTACTCCTTCTAGTTTAAAACCATTCCCCTTCATCCTTTCATTACATGCCCTTCTGAAAAGTTCCTCCCCAGTTTTCTTGTAGGCCCCTTCAGGTACTGGAAGGCTGCTATAAGATGTCCCCAGAGCCTTCTCTTCTCCAGTCTGAACAACCCAAAGGTGCCACTTCACACTGTGTTATGTTTTCAAGAAAATAGCTTATCATACTTACAAAAATGGTAAACTTACTGTTACTTTGCATTCCCCTCTCTGTCAGTATCAGTCTGTGATCCATCTGTATCTTGTAAGAACTATTTGATGGGTCTAGGATTTTTCTTCCATTTTTATACACAGTGCTTAGTATTCTGAAGTGCTCATCTGTGTTTAAAGTTCTTAATCAGCATGTTACTATAATTATAATATCCATACGGAAAAAAAATAGTATCACACAGTACGACAATATAACATTTAACTCTACAGTGCAACACCAAAAAAGGAAAATGGAAGCAGGAAGAGGGAAAGCTGCAGAAGGAGCTGTCAGTGATCAGAGATACTCTGGAGATAAAAAATTAAAAGAAATCTGAGATGAGGGAAGGAATCAAATTGTGCATGTGGGCATCCTGGTTTAAGGTAGAGGTGTCCCCCATTCCAAACATCCCTTAACAATAAAGGGTGTCATCTACAAGATTTCATTTTCTGCATCAGATGTTAAGAGCTGAGATAGCAGAATAGATGGTAGAAATCATAACCTACTTGAAGACAGATTGTTCTCAGGATGTGCTAGCTTTTCTATAGTGCTCTTTTAGTATCACTTCTCTAATTTTAGTGCTTTCTTTTTGGCCTATAAATAGCATTATCTTCATGCCTCTGAAGGAAGCATGATCTGGACCAGATTACCTAGATTCATTAAAATTGAAATACAGTTTTCCAGCTGTTTGTAAGTAAAGTTTGCAAGCAGATATTCTGCACCTACAATTCAAGATGCGTTAGTCCTGATGGATCTGAATGCATTTTATACCAGATGATGTTTTGAATCATGTTTTGAGTCATGTTGTTTTCATATTATTCCCATCTTAAAGTGTCAGTCTTGAAAAGACAAGGAGTTTGATGATAATGTTGGATTTCCCAAGCTGTCCAGTGTCTATGACATATCACTGTTGAATTTGCTTACTCCTTTAAAATAAATTTTTCTACAGTCATATAAGATCGTCTTCCCAGCCAAGTTCAGAAACTGGACCAAATGAAAAGCTGGGAGTAAAACACTGTTCCATGTGCACGGATTTGGGGGAATCTTATCTATAGTCTTCAGTGTTGTTCTCTTTGTGAGCATGGAACATCCTCTTCTACATTTATGACCTGCAATATCAAAACACTTTATACATTAGACCTCTAGTTTTTCTTGTGAGGTATTGGAATTCACATTCTGAAGACAGAAAAATGCACACTGAATAAGTGCATGGCTTAAATAGACAGAAGTCTGGGAGGGGTTCACCCTCCCACATAGGCAACTGAAGTCTGAGCCAACCCCACAGACCCTATATTCAAAGTATATCTAGAAGTTAGGCTGAAGTTCAAAAATCTCAGGTAAACCTTTGCAAGTTTTACCCTAAGAAGAGCTGGAATCTAGTATCTCTCTACAGCACCCTACCCCAAGGTTAATTCTCTGGCTCTAACTTGAGAGCTGCTATCCCACATCAAAAGGGGACAAAAAAGAAATAACCCAAGAGGTCAAATGTCTCCATGCTTTTGTTATTGCTGGAATGTGTACATCAGGCCTCTGGTATACGTTCCTTTCCCTGACCTCATTCTGCATCACAACTCTACACATCTTTTCAAAACCTGTGGGGTTTTTTTTTCTGTTTGGGAAACAGAAAAACCTGTGTGAAGAGGAATTTGAGGCACTGTCTTCAGACTAGATTTAAATTCATAGCTGGCCTAATTTTAGTTTGTAAAATTCCTTTGAGAAACTAAAATTTAATGCAGGAAGGTGTGTACAAGGTAACTATTACAAAGATATTCAGACATTACTTCGATATCCTGGAAGACAGGTTTTGAATTAAGCAGAATGCATGCAATAAAAATGTTACCAAAATGATTAGCATAAGTAACTGAAAAAATCTGATTATAGGAAAGCAGTTTAACACATGACCACATTCATAAGTATGAAATATTATAATTCTATTGTCTATTCTTTCTGTGAAAAGTTAGCTCCTTCAGGAATGTCTTAATGAATAATAAAACTGACTTGATTTTCCCACTGCAGTCAACTTTGCTGTCAGGCTATTAATGATTCATAATGACTGTATGCTTAATAGTTTTATGCCAGATAAAAGCCGTCCAACAGAAGCAAGTAGCCAGTGTCACTTCTGCAACTGCTCTCTTGATATTTTCAGTAATATTGGTAAAAACAATCTCTAAAAATGCAGAACAGCTGAGTTACAATGGGAAAATGGTTTCAAATCACTCAATAACATCAGTGCTGAAGTCATATAAAATTCTTTATTACATTACCTCTGCTGTAGAAGAAAACACAGAGGACTAGATTGCATGCTGTTCGTAAAAAATGGCATATTTTCCTATTCATATAATTTCATATTCTTGGATATTTTATTTTCATAATGCAGTGATTTGGATAACACAACTAGCCAATGCTTAAATGAGAATACAATGTGTACTCTGAGAATAGCTGAGCAGAATAACACTCAAATCAGTTCTGCACAAGATGATAAACACCCAGACTGCTCTGAAGCTGTAGGAGTTTATCTACTGTATATGTAAATGTTTTTCTTTGCTTTGAGGAAAGCCTTTGCAAGAACAATGTCCTTTAACAAAGGTCTAAAAATGCATGTGAAAGCCAAACATAATAACATTGTTATTCTGCCACTTATTAACAGAACAACGGGTCTTACAACAATTAGATATGAATATTGCAAACTGAATTTAATATTAAGCTGTCTTTGAAATGCCACTTTGCAGCAGGTTTTCAAATGCTTAAAGCACAGCAGGAGACTAACTCCATCTTCAAATATTAAATCAAAACCTTTTTTTAACCTGATAAATCTTTCTGAAAGCAAGTTCTCCTATTCAAGAGAGAATTATTAAACTATCAGGCAAGAAAACTAAACCTCATAGACTATTCTTGTCACATGGTATATACCCACAATGATTAAAAACAATAATGAAAAGGATTAATAACATTTTAGAATCGTATCTGAGAACATTCTTAACCAAACATAGGGTATAAACTGCTAATAAGTCCAGTGAATTGGAAACAATGCATACTCAAACATGGTCCCACTCTCTCAGCTAGAAATTCCATGTTACAAGTCGTAAACGTTGCATTTGCTGATCCCTACAGCCAGTTACATGCCATTCAAAAGATCAAAGATCTCTAAGAAATGGGAAATGCAAGGGCACCTCGCTGTAGAACATCATAGAGGAATCACAGAGATGCATTCTGTGTTTGAATACCTGCTCCTAATAACAGCAGGAACTGTGTGCTGTCTTGATATATTTGGCCCATATTAGTGACAGAAACCACTTATTAAGCTATATAAAACAATAGATCTCAGAGAATTCATGTTTTAACGTCCCAAGTGAAAAAAGCTCCCCTTGGAAGATAGCCTAATAGAGACAATTGGCAGGAAATATACCCGGTTATTTCACCTGCATTTATCTTTTTTTTTTTTTCAGCCTTAGCTCAGTTGTGCCAGGATCGTATCAGCCAATTCTTTTCCATCTCTGGCGGTTACAGGACATTTTTAATGTGTTATGCTCTTCCTTTAAACATTGCTACCTAAGTCTCCCAATTTAGCTTACTAATTGCCACCCCCGCCACCCCGTGTCAACAATTTCTTGTTTCCTAATTACTTTGGCTTTTTCCAAACTGTAATTCTGATAATGAGATACTCAGGAAGGAATGCAATACCATGGATGGGATCACAATAGACTCCTAGTGAAAAGCAATACACTCTTCATTCTCTGTAGTGAGGAGGTTCTTTCCAAAACGGATGGCATTTTTTGGCTATCACATCATATCACAGTTCAATTTCACATTTAATGTGTGAATTCACTCCATGTGAAATCGTTTCACGTTTTCTGTACAGTATTGGTATTTCAGATTATTCTGCTTTTGTTAACTCACACCAGCTCAGCATGTAACTGATTTTGCTGTTTTCTATCCTAATCTCTCTGGGATGCCTTTTAATTTACTGTCTCTTCCAAATTATTAATATAAAGTTTAGATAGAAGGCTGAAGCCAAAACACACCAATATTCCATAAGATATTTTCCCATAGCAGAAAAAAAAATTACATCAATTAGTCATCAAATACATAATTTTCATGCAGCTTGTTATTCACATGATAATAGTCCTGGATGAAAACATTTACTATGTTGTTTTGTGTATATGAAAACAAAATTTGCATGCATTTCATCTACTGTTCTCTTTTCTTTCCTTTGGACTATTTCCATAGCACTGCAATATATCTCCATGATCACTTCACATATGTGACCTCAAGTAACCTACCACTGTTGTTTCCAGGTTAGGGTACAGGTAGGCACATGTCTTGGAGGAAGGCAAGCAGGCTCTGGATTTGCCTCTCAGCTGGTAGCTGCTACCTCCCAGATGAGAATGCTTCCAACAAGAGGTTTTTGTTTTGTTCCAGAGAAGATTTTTTTTTTGTGCAGGGAGGCACAGTCTCAGTTGCATAGCTGTGCATTTGGTGACCACATACTAGCCGAGCCTGCTGTGCAGTTATGTGAGGGCTTTTCCATGTCTGTTCACCTGCCTGATTTTAGGTTGGAGCAGAGGAGATGTTCAGTCAGCCGGCAGTGATTTCATCTGGGGGAAGTGGAAATAACAGCAGCATGTTCTATAATCCTGTGATTCTATGATTCTATAATAAATACCAATTCAGTTCACATGATAAAGATCTTTCAAGTGTAGGGGCCCGAGAGCACTCAGGATCCTAGGAAAGGAGAATTATGCCCTTGTACCTCTTATACACAAATACAAACTCATGCAGTACCTGTAGCCTAATAATATTCAGAATCTATAAACTTCAGCAAGCTGCCTCCACTCCCAGTGTCAGTACTAACAGGAATATCTGGCTGTACAAATACTTAATGCCATTTGGTTACACTATTTCGTGCTCGCAACTAGGTCAGGACGCTGTTCAGATATGAGTATCTTCTCCTCAGGTATCCCTTACTTTCTCTATAGTGTCTCTCTTTGTAATATATTTTATAAACCCTTTTTATTGCCTTTGAAATTCCCTGACTTGTATGAACATATTGTGTTTATTTGTTTTCACCTCTCCTTTTTATGTTCTTCTAACTGTCATGGACTGTCTCTAAGAGCTAAGCTAGCAGTTTTAAGTTCTTTGTCTCCTCCTGTGTGGTGGTCTGCAGTGAAAGTTAATTGTCATTATTTGTATTTATCTACTATTTGCAAATAACTTTATGCAAAAATATGTTGCTGTCACAGCAGTCTTCCCATCTAAAACTGTGGCTCTGGCACCTGTGTTTTGCTGTGTGATGTTACTCTGCAGTATCTTCTCTTTTCACCTCTCCACTTGAAAGGATACCTTTTATTTTTATTTCACTTTACAAGAATCATTCCAGTATGTTTCATCTGTGCCCACCATTTCAGAATTAATAAATGCACTTCATTTGTCTCATCCATTTCTTTCAGGTATTTATAAACACTTTATATATTTCAGTGTGATTTCATCTTCCTCCATACTTTCTTTGTGAGAGTCTTATACTGGGTGCAATATGACTCCTTGTAAATGTCAGATCTGATTTTAGGACTACCATCCCATTTTATTCCTATATATTCCTAACCAAGAAAAAACCCAAAACAAATGAAACTAAACTGAAGAACATTCTCAGAAACCTCAAACTAGAACCAGTTTCTTTTCTTATTGTTTGCTTAAATTGAAGCCTAAATAAAGCCAGCAAGTTTCTTACTCATCCATAAATTTGTTGCCTACTTTTTATAGTCTTAAGCACTGTCCTCAACCTTTTCCTACTTAAACTGTAAGTCAAGCTTGCAATCATTAGCACTGGTCAATTTTCAGAGCTCTCATAAAGCTCCTGAACTTATTTAGGTTATACTCCACATATATGTCTGAGTTATTCTGTAAAGTCACTGGCATTATTTAGGCAACCTCTGATTTTTATTATAACATCAGTTGGGTATCTGGAGGTGGATAGTGCTACTCTCTCCTGCTCAAAACCCAAATCAACTTTTAAAATTCTGAAGGGCCAAAAAAGGTTTAAATGTCTCTGTTCTCTTTCATTATTTGGCTTTTAATTATCTTGGGGACTTCTATTGTCTCACAAGATTGTCTCAATATAATTACCTTTTCACTGACAAAATACTTGTCAGAGTTATAAAATTTGAAATGCTCTGTATGTGAACCCCTAATTTCTTATTTTTTTTTTTATCTATCATCTCTTATTTCTTTGCTCACTACCTGTGATCTCTCAATCACTTTCCTCTCAAAGGAAAACAAACAAGAGATAGAGGAGATAGAGGTGGGTTTACCCTCACCATTTAACTTCATCTCAGGAAAAATTTAGATGTTTAGCCTAACTGAACGGTCTTAACTTCCTCTGTCATTAACCCAAAGAGAATGACAGTTCCAGTCTGTGATATAACCTATACAGGTTTCTAACCTAGGTGGAATAAATCAGCTTCTGAGGAGATTTGCTCTGAACATCTCCAGCAATTTCCGTTATTCTTGTGAGAGAATGGATACCAACTTTAACTGTATGCCTCCCAGATAGCTTAATATAGAAGAGGTAATATTTATGCTTTCCATTTTTCCTAAAATCTGACACTCAACATAATTTACCCTATATAGCAAGACACAAATATGTTCTCTCATGCATTTGAAATCTACTGTCTGTTGTTTTACAAAGGTTTTTGAAAAAGGTAGATGTCTGTGGTGCTGCCTGCCAGACAAACATCAGCATTCATCACCTTTGGAGTTCTCCCTCACTTCCAACCTCCCTTGCCTCTCTCCTGGAAACAGGGTATCTGGAACCATAGTGAAAACATAAAATTCTGAAGACGTCATGAAGTATCATAGTGGGTGAACAAAAGTATGAAATACAAAGGTACATAATAAACATTTTTCTTTCTTTTGTTAGGGACAAATCACAGTTGATGTGTTTTGCATCATTTGTGCTTATGGTATGTATGACATAGACCTGGAAAAATAATGTTTGTAAGCAGCATGTGGGGCCACAGTTCCTAGCAGTTTGAGTTTTGATTGCTCTTAGATGTTAGCTGTGATGGATTTAGTATGGACACCAATGGTGGAACTTACCTGAATGGGAGGATTGAGTTTCAGCATCTTAGAACAGAGAGATCTTAAAGCACTGATCCTCTATATCCTGAACCACCGTTTTAACAGTCTGCTTATATGTGGATTGCCCAGGGAGTTGGTGGATGCCCTATCCCTGGAGAAGTTCAAGGCCAGGTTGGATGAGGCCCTGAGCAACCTGATCTAGTTGGGGGGGGGTGTCCCTGCTTCTTGCAGGGGGGTTGGACTAGATGACCTCTGGGAGTCCCTTCTAACCCTAATCATTCTATGATTCTATGATTCTATAATGCTATAACTCTTTCAAAATGAAAATAGTAATTCAGTTGTACATAGGTGCTTTTCAATGTGTATAACTAACCATCTAGGAGTTAGACCCTACACAACTGGTTAAATCTAGGTATCATAGAATCATAGAATCATCTTGGTTGGAAGGGACCATTTAGTTCATCAAGTCCAGCCATCACTCTAACCTGCCATCCACTACTAAACCATATCCCTCAGAACCACATCTGTCTTTTAAATATCTTCAGGGATGGATACTCCACCATCTCACTAGCCATCCCATTCCAATGCCTATCCTTCTATAATGGAAGCAAAACCATCCAAAACCACAATTCACTGCAGATGCCACACATGCAAAGTGAAAAGAATCATCTTGTAGAAATAGTCTCTCCACCAAACATGGAAGAATCTGACTTTTAGATACCCAAAGTCAGAGGGGATAAACACTATTTTAGAAAAACAAAGAAGTTAGATATCTAAGCAGGGAAGATAGTTCAATTCAGTTACCAGCAATGATGAACCACATAAAGGAAAAAAATCACAGTGATCAAGTGTCACACAAGGACGGATATGGGAAAGAAACTCCTCATCTGTTATGATCACAGGCCTTACTGAGTTTAGAGTTTGAACAAGGTTGGTGATGGGCACAAATACTTCACTCCTTCTCTTTTGTAGTGGATTTCCTCTAGAGAGCCAAATATTCTGCTGCTGGTAAAGCAATGCAGGTGCTTAAGGAGTGTTCAGTAATACAGATATGTACTTGGTTGGGTCTTGTGAAGATCCATATAAGCTGCTTGGAACGCACAGCCAAGCCTTGAGCAAACATTTCACTAATGCAGCCAAGTGACATCTAGAGATTCAGTACATTGGACTAAGAAATATCCTTACCTCAGCAGCATTTGTTTATAACTCAGGCATAATGTATGATGCAGCTTCTGAGCTGTGTGATTTATCCAAACATCTAAAAGAAAGACATAACTTTGCCAGAAGCTTATTCTGGGGTGTCAAAGCAGATTCAGGTTTTTTCATCAATGGCTGACAATCCTGGCTCGTTCGCTGAAGAGGCTGTCAGTGTTTCTCAGAACATGTTCTTAAAAAAAAAAAAAATCTTTGCACTAGGGAACGTCTTAAAAGCAGTTACAGAGAATTTTCTGGGAGTCTTGAAAAGTACATATATTGTGAAACACTGTTCACAAGGGCATTGAAAATTATCCCTGCTCTGTATAGTGTTTCTTGCAGAAAATCACGCAATGTGATTACATACCTCTTGATAGGAGGTGTCAGCTCCTGTGTTACGGCCAAATTCTAACCCAGATAATTACCTTGTTCTTATCTAAATTCCCCTCACAATTTCAGCTGAATAAGATCTACTGTTTTAGTTCACACCCTAAAATGCTGAAGTGCAGCATTGCTGTACTTCTAACCAGAGAAGGCTGTATTTTGGTCATTGTTTTTGTGAGAACTTTCACTTTCAGAGACTACTGGGCAAACTGTTGTTGCATAGAAACTGGTTCTAGAATTTTTTCTAACATCAGAAATGGTAAGATTTGTAGATAAAGGAAGACACTATTAGGTAAAAAGCCTAAAAGTCTTGATGTCACTCAAGGAAAGGAGAATTATATATATACACATGCACATATATAATTTGTAATTAATGTAATACATTATATATGAAAGCGTCCTGGTGGATGACAGGTTGGCCATGAGCCAGCAATGTGCCCTGGTGGCCAAGAAGGTCAATAGGATCCTGAGGTGCATTAAGAGGAGCTTAGCCAGCAAGTCGAAGGAGCTGATTCTCCCCCTCTACTCTGTCCTGGTCTGGCCTCACCTGGAGTACTGTGTCCAGTTCTGGGCTCCCCGGTACAAAGAAGACAGGAATCTCCTGGAGAGAGTCCAGCAGAGGCCACAAAGATGATTAAGGGCCTGGAGCATCTCCTCTATGAGGAAAGACTGAGTGAGCTGGAGCTGTTCAGCTTTGAGAAGAGAAAACTGAGAGGGGATCTCATCAATGATTACAAATATATGAAGTGTAGGAGACAAAGGGAGATGGCCAACCTCTTCTCAGTGGCCTGTGGGGACAGGACAAGGTCCCAAGTGGGATCACAGCAGGTTCCGCAGGTGAACCTGCTTTGGCAGGGGGGTTGGACTCAATGATCTCTCGAGGTCCCTTCCAACCTCTACAATTCTTTGATTCTGTGACATATTCTATACACATTCAGAACAGAATTGAACTTAGGTTTTTAAAAAAATTTCTTGCCTGAACCAAACCAGAAAGTATGAAACTTCCATGATTTTTCCCTCTCTCCATATTTACCATTTATGTTTGAATAATTTGCAAAGCCTTACAGAGCCCTGTGCTGCTATACAATTGGCTAAGTCAGAGATGAACAGATGAAACATGCAAGACCTATGCTTTATCAGCAGTCATGTCAATTAAATCTTATATACTCTTGGGCTTAATCTAGAACTACCTAAACTCAGAAAACATTTATGTTTATTAACTTGAATGCAAAGGCATTTTTTTAATAAAGAAAATATACTTCACAGAAGCTCCATTTGTAGTAGTTACTTAAGTAAATATAAACACAAATCCTTCAGACAAATGAAAATTTTGATTTCTGAATGCAACTACTTTACTCTCATTAGAAAAAGAAAAAGAGAGATACAAAATCTGATAGAAAGCACCAAACAAACTTATTTTTTCTAGTCACATCATGTACCCTGTGTTAGGCCTTTTTCAGTAAGCCTGGTCTTCCGACATCTGGCAACAAATTCCCATTTATACATACTTCTGTGCTTTATCCCCTATCTTACAAAATCACAGTTAGTTTTTCTGTTCCAGTTCAGAAAGGCCAGAGGTTAACAGAGAGAAGAGATGTAGAGTAAAAAAGGCCATCAATCATGTAAATAAAAATCCTTATGGAAAAAGGGAATACCTGAGAATGCAGGAGTAGCCTTTTTTTTTTTTTTGGCATTTTAGTACTCTACTTTCATCTTAGCTGCTGCTTTCACGTATTTTTGAACTATTGCACGTTATACTGAGTCCCAGCTCCTAACCATGTTAGTACAACCAGCTATTGAACTCATTTTAGTATTAAATCAGGGGACATAGCACCAAGAATGTTCTAGAGAGTACAGTTTTCAACTCCACAATGCATGTAAACTAAAAAGTAAGG
>VXBZ01012548.1:166017-179592 GCA_013399135.1 Heliornis fulica | reverse complement strand
TGGAAGGATTCCAGAAATCAGAGGTCACAGAGCTGGGGTGGAGAAGCAAAGCAGGGAGGCAGGAGGAAGGCCGTCTCCTCTCGTCGCAGCACGAACTGCTGTGGATCTGTAGGAGGATCTATGGCACAGGCTTGGCCTTCCTCACCTTCCTCTTGAGCCTACAGCCACGGTCCCTCTGGCCAGGGGATGCTCAAGCAGCCTCAGCAGTACCAGTGTCCCATGACAGGTCAATGTGCCGTGGCAGCACCCAAAACTGGAGGTGTGGCAATGAGCGAGGAGCTGCTGGAAGCTTCAGAAGCGGGGGGCTGCAGCTGGGGTGGGTGGGCAGTGCTCCTCCCACACTTCCAAGGTGACACTGTTTCTGGCCCTGTGTCTGTCTTGGCTGAGGTGTCCCCCAGGTCAGAGGCAGTGCCAGCCCTACAGCACAGGGGATCCTCCATTGCTCCGTCCCCACGCTGCTGGGGGTCAGGGCTGGTGTCACACGGTGGTAACCCTGTCCCCATGCTGGGGGATGGCCTTTCCCAGGGTGCTGATGCCCTGCTCTCCCCTCTGATTCTCCTGCCCACATTCAGGGCTGTGGGGCAGCAGAGGCTGAAGTGCTGGCAGAGGGCACAGGACTTTGCTTTTTTTTAAATTGCCTTTTTTCCCCCTTTTTGTGTCCCTGGGAAGAGCCTGGACAAGCAACCAACAGAAGGGACCAGCACTGACCAAACCTGGAGCTTTCCTGCTGCAGAGCAAAGCATCTCTGCCGGGGTCCCAGCCCTGTGACAGGCAGCACCAAGCACAGATCCACCCAAATCTTCCTCCCTTTCCCCAACACTGATGCCTGCAGTGTCAGCTCTTCAACCCCCCCCAGAGCCCCAGAGACCNGTGCGGTGCCAAACACGAAGCTCAAGTCTGGGGAGGGAATTCGGTGCCAAACACAGAAACATCCAGAAACTCAAGTGCAACAGAAGGAGAAGCCGTGGGACTGGTCCTGGAGCAGCGTGGTTGGCTTGGCAAGAGGGATTCATGCGTCTCTGTCCATCTTACACACCAAACAAAGGCCTGGAGCTGTGCTCAGAGAGGTGGCTCTGCAGGGGTGGCCCCAGCAAGGGGACAAGGAACATGTGCACAGGGAGCTTGGGTGATGTGCTTCAGCCCAACAACCAACTGCTGCCAAGGACCTGGCCCCACCACGGGCAGATGGGCAGAGCAGGATGGGGAGTGGGTCCTGTGGGGTCTCACAGCAGCTGCTGTTGGGCTCATGGTGAGTCTGTGAGCAACACGATAAAGTGATGAAGACATTGAGTTATCCCAAGCACCCAGACACTAATGAAAGGGGAATCACTAGGGAATGTTCTGGAAACCAGACAACTCGAGGTGCTCTCAGGGCTAGTTAGAATGGTTGAAAATATTTGAACATCTCCATCTGACATTTTATGCTGGATTAGAGGAGCATGGCAGCATTTTGAGGATGAGATCCTTCATCTCAGGTGCTGGGAGACAATCCCACAGGACACCACTCCCGATACCCCCAGCTGCACCATGACATGCAGGGACCACAGCTGCATTCCCTGACCATGGTTGAAATGCAACGTCAGCAAAAACCAGGCGATTCCCAACAGCCCTGAACCTCTGTTTGCCAAGACGCCAAGTCCCTCCATCAAAGCACCGCTCTCACACGAGCCCTGCAGGCCTCCCAGTGCTCCCAGCACAGCACCAGTATCCTCACCCGCAGCAAGGAGCTCCACAAACGCCACTTAGTGGATGTCCGTGTGGACGCATCAGCCATCCTTTCCCCAGGGCACAGGGGAGGATTTAAACAGGAAAGGTAGATGGTGACATCATAAGCATGACATCACCCAAACCAGCACCCCAAAACCCAGCACCATGAGAGGCAGAAAACCCACTTTGGAAAGTGGGACACAGACAACGTGGATCCCATCACCCCTTATCACCCAGGCAGATCACCCGTGTGGTGGGTTTTTAATTGCTGCTGGACACTGTATTTACATAAACACCTGAGCCAATAAGGTCTAAAACCCTGGTGAGCTCTAAATGGCACATTAGGTTTTGGGAAAAGGATTTTATCAATTTACCCAGAGTACAAATCAACAGAGCAGGATTTACAAACCCATCAGCAAGCGAGGAGACAGTTTGGAATTAATCCTCCTCCCAAGGCTCACCGTGTACCCCCGCAAACATCTCCCCAACATCTCCCCACACGAAGATACGGGAGAAACAGCGGAGGAAAATGGAACTTCCACCTCCTTCAGGTGCTGCCTGAAGCATCCTCGGGCAGAAGAATGGATCTAACATCATCAGGAAGATGCTGCTGCCTTCTGCTTTATAGTTATCCAGGACTCGGTCCCCATCTTGGGCTGAATATTGCAATTTGTGACAGAATTTCTCAAAAGAAAACTGAAAAATTTCCCCAATAATCTCCCCCTCCACCACCTCATTCTTTAAAAAGAGAAATAATTAAATTTGTTTCTCTGTGTACATTCCCCTCGCCCCCGCACCAGAGCCAGTGTGTCATGGGATGTCCATAAGCACCCCGAGGTGAGATGGTGCTGGGAGCACAGCTGGCACAGCCCAGGGCCAATCCTGCACTGGTAAGTGCAGAGCTGAGGGCTCTCAGGAACCCCCAGTCCAGGGGTGCAGGGCACAGGCTGCATCATGGATCTATCACAACTCATCAGTGCGTGGTCAACCCACAGCACAAACAGAGTCACAGCACATAACCCCTCCCAGTGACTCCAGTTATCCACTCTGGGATACCCATGGGCAGAGGCTGGAGCTTTTCTGCTCCACGAGCTCCCAACTGGCCTCACAAAGTCCTGCCTGAGTTACACAGCATCACCTCTTCAACCAGAACAAGGAGCCTGAATGGACAACAAAGGCAACAGCCAGCTCAAAGTCAAGGCCACGAGCCCAGGGTCAGAGTCACCTCTGGAAGAGGCAAACAAAATAAATTCAGCTCAGAAAAATTCTTTCCCAAGACCCCAGCACCACCCCGGTGCCATGGAAATGCACCTTATGAGGCTGTGCTGGACCCGCTGCTCTTTGGCTGCTCAGCCCTGACCCACGGCCACCAGGCTCAGCCACAGCTCCTGACACACTCCCACGGGCCACGCTGCACCTTGTGGGCTGCTGCTGAGCACCTGCAGCGACAGGCACAGGATGTGACCACCGCTTCAGGGTGGGGGAGCAACACCTGCTGAGGTGCTGAGCCACGGGCTGGTGCACAAAGGGCTGTTGTGGGGGCTGAGCCTTGACAACGCTACAACTGCTGCCCACCCTCCCTGCCAGCTCACAGCGGGGTCTGAGGGGGCACATCCCAGACCCCTTCAGTGTCAGCTGCTCCCTCCCTCAGCATTTCACACCGCATGTCAAAAGGCAGCCCTTAAAACCAGATTTATTCCTCAGATGTGCTTATTTTAATCACACCACGCTATCAAAAGCACATTAGAAACGACGATTACCCTGTAGGAACATAAACAATAGCAGCAGCAGGGAAGGCAGCTCCTCGGAGCCGGACCACACACTGGCTTTTGTAATTTACCGACTCGTTACCTGCTGGGAGGAACAGAGCCGGGTCCTCGCCCCCCACACCCCCCGGCCAGCGGGCTGCGTCCAAAGCAGCCAGGGAACACGCACAGGCACCAGCGACACACGTGTGTTAGACAGGAGCCCGTGGGGAACATCTGATGGAGCTCTGCTCTGCACACCAGCCAGAGCACTTCTGGAGGGGCTCGGGGGCTGCTCCTCACGGGCACACGCTGCCAGAGCTGCTTCGGTGGGAGCAGGGGAGCTGCTGAGGGAATAGCTGGTGATCCTGCAGCAGGTCCAGGTCCAGGTCCACTACACCCTGCTTCTCAAGGCACACACCCTGCAATAAGGCTGAGAGCAGGATGAGCCCCCAGATCTGGTATTTAAAGACTTTCTCATTTACCTCAGTGCAGCTGTGGCTAATGAACAAAACAGTCCTTAATTTACATACTTGTGTGTCCTGGCTTTGCTGTTTAAGAGGTTCTTGGGGGCAGGGCAGGCCCCTTAAAGGGGAGATGTTTTTCCATGCCCCTCTCCAGCATCCCTGTGCTTGGTCCTGCAGAGCAGTGGAGTCCTGGGGAAGGGGGTACAGAGTGCATTGTATGGGTTGGGGAGGGAAAGGTGGGAGCTGGCTGGGGGGCAGTGTGACACACCATGCAGAGTGGGATGCCCTGGTGAGGGTGGCACAGGAGAGTGGTGCCAGTTCTTCCAGTGAGGATCTGCTGGGAGGACAGGCACCACAGAGACCTGCGGTCCAGCTTTGGACCACGGCCACTTTGCTTAGTGACAATGCACTTTTAGCCTTCTGCTTCTCTGTCTTGGGGAATATGGGGACTTCTAGGCACTGGCAGTGCCCTGGCAGCAGCACTGGGAGCAGAGGACGGGGTGCTAGCTGGGCACAGCGGCCATGCCCACCATGCCCACCGGAGCAGCCCTCGTGTGCTCTCAACAAAGAGCTTGTCATCTCTGTTCCCAATGTACTCGCACCCCCACGAAGACTGTCATTAGCCTTTCTGATATAATTAAGATCAATCAAACAGAATAATAGAGCAGAGGTCAAGGAAGGCTGTTCCCTCCTCTGGGAACGAGGGGCTGCTCTGTCCAAGATACCAGGGAGACAGTGTAATTGTTCTACATTTCAGAAACTACCGACGGGCCTTATAATTGTACGTCCTCTGTGCGGGGGAGGAGGGACCCCGGTGAGGCTTTATCTCGAGCACAAGCACTGCCTGGCCCTGCAGAGAGCTCTGGCTCTGCTGGCATTGCCCCTACCCCTGACCCTGGGGGCTGCTGCCAAGGAGCAGCACAGCTAAATGAGCGTTTTCCAGGGTCTGGTGGCAGGAAACTCCCTGTCCTGTGCCTGCCCAGGCGGTGCAGTACGGGTGGACATGGGTGGCCGGAGCTGGGCAGGGGACCAGGCAGGGCTGGGGGCTGCACTGGGACCAAAGGCACCGCTGGTACTTGCCATGCAGGAGGACTGTGCCTCTCTCCTGACACCCTGATGGCTAATGAAAATATATTCACTATCTGTATTAATTAAAATAAAGTGCAGCGGCTCATCATTAGGCTCTGTGGGAGAAGCCGTACATAGGTTATCATCATCCAGCATGACACAGTGCAGAAATGGAATTAGTTCTGCCAGACCATCCTTAAAACACAAATCACTGATGGCTGATACAGCAGACAATTAATTATATAAAACCAGTGTCCCTGGGAACGGAGGGAGGATGGAGGGAAGCAGCAGCGGCCGCTCGGCTGCCCTGAAGCGATGGATCAGGCTGGGCCGGGCACCCACCCAGGGGCTGGGACAGGGGGGCAGAGCCTGTGTCAGCCCGGAGCGGCCGCCCTGCCCCAACACGGTGACGCTGGCGCTGCTGAGAAAGTGTTTTTAAAAATGAAAATGCTGCAGTTTATATTCCTCCACCCAACTCTTGCCTAAGCCCAAGCTCAGTTCTAAGAAGGGAACCGGTGTGTCCCGCGGCACGGCGAGGCTGGGCGCGCGGTGACGTGCTGGGTGCGTGGTGATGAGCTGGGTGCTGCAGTGACGTGCTGGGTGCTGAAGCTCCGGTGTGGGGCTGGCAGTAGTGCTGTGCCACTGCCACAAGCTGCTACAAGCTGCTCGTGCTGCCAAACCCGGGTTTGCTTGGACAAAATGGGGATCCAGCAGCTGTCACCAGTTCATTACTTTCTTTAGAGGGAGAATGGGATGTAACAGAGGGGGTGACTGGCTGGCAACGCCCATCCCATCTCCCCAGCAGTGTTAAACGGTGTTTGGGAGCAGAGTGTGTCCAGTCCCTCTGCCACACGTGGTTTAGAGCTGTGACCACCCACTGCACTGGGGTGTGCCAGGCCGGCAGCCGGCGCGGGGACGGGCAGTGCCGGGTCTGCCCTAGATACAAACAGCCCGCGCGGCGCAGGCCGTCCCCGTAATCGATGGAGCCCAGTGACTGTAACAACCACCATCAGCAGCCCAACACTCGCTGCCTGCCTGGCTGCTGGCAGCGGGGCTGCTCACAATCTGTCAGGAGTCATTAGATGCCAGAGCTACGTCATTTCGGAGGAGTACAACAGGGGTCTTTTCAAGGGCACTGTGCAGTGCAGGCAGGAGCAGGCAGCAGGCAGGCAGGCTTCTGCACAGCCTCTGTGATGGGAGGGAATGCAGGGGAAGCATTGCTTGGAAAAAGGCTTCTCCCCCATTCCTGGGCAGCTCTTTGGGGGAGAAGTGGACTGCATCAACCATCAGCACAGGGGGACGTGGTGACCCTGATGCCTGGCACAGCAAAGTGACCAAGCAGGCAGAGCTGAAAGCTGGCTTTGTCCCTGGGGAGGGAGAAACAGGCACAGGGGGTGCAGGGGGTGAAGGCACAGCCTGGGCTTGAAGGAAACCCCAACTTTGACCCCCTTCTCCAGCTCTGCCCGCCTGACCTGGTGCATGGTGCTGCATCCCTACGGCAGGAAAAGCCCCGTCCATTGGGTGGGCAGAGAGAAAATACCACATACCCCTATGCCTGGCTTCTCCTGCGCCACCCTCGTTGCTCTGAGGCACCTCTGCAGCCCAGGAGGGTGCCCAAGACCTGCTGGGCTCCAAATCCCACACTGAGATGCCATGGGCATTTTTGGGGTGCTCAGGTGCTGTCTGTGTCCTCCCCTGCTGTTGGGGGGAGGCAGCAATTGTCCCCTAAGGAGGCTGCCAGTATCTATTCTCCTCTCAGGAGCTTGGACTAGAGCCACACTGTGATTCCTGTTACATCTTGTGAAAGAAATAGAGAGAGTTGCCAAAGAGATTTGGCAAGCGGCAGCTCAGCTCTGCCCGGTGCCTCGCAGCCGGTGCAGGAGCTGCGCTGGCAGCAGCCGAGTGCCCAGCCCGGCTGCGAGGCTGCAGCGTGAGCACAGGGCTCTTCTGGGTGCCTGGGTCTCTAATGTTACCTTGTCATCTCACAGGTCCAGTTCTGGAGTGGAAATTAAACCATATCAGGCTGTGAACACACTCCAGACAGGTAGAACAACAGGAAAGGTCTTGGACAGGCGGTTGGGCTGTGGATGTGGCTGGGAGTGAGAGCGTGAACGAGTTACCACCCGTTAGACCAATACTCATCTATTATAATTAGACTAAACTTTGTCTCTCCAGATGTTTTACAGCTGTGCATCTCAGAATTGTTTCCCAGCTTGGCCCAGAGACAGGGAATTGTATGTAGCTCAGCTCGCAGGCTATAGCTTGTGCAGTCCTGGCATGTCTGGCTGGATGCCCAGGCTGTCCCTGCCAGCCTGGCACCTGTCTTGGCCAAGGTAGGGATGTCCAGGGACAGGAGTGTGGTGCCCTGTCGGGTTTCAGCCCAGGTGCTCAGCACTGAGGGATTCTGTTCAGAGCTGCTGGCACAGCAAGGGCTTCTCCCAGTGCTTGGGGACACCAGTGAATCAGGGAGAGGAGCTCTTGGGTTGGCAGAGCCTTCTGGCCATGGGCTACCAACCTCCCCAGCCTGCCAGCAGCCCAAGAGGTCCCAGGATCACTGGGCTTGGGGCTTCAGGGGCTGAGGGCTCCTGGCTCGCTCTCTGCAAGCAATGTCCCATCTACAGCAGATGAAAACCAGGTTGCACCTCTGCTGGGCTGTGCCAGGCCATGCCAGTGACTCTGGACTCCTGTGCTGCTCTGCCCTGTCACTGCCTCTTATGTCACAGCAGGGGTGCAGGAGCCCTCACGTCATCCCAGCACAGGGAGGGGCACAAGCTGCGTTTCACAGGGCTGACCTGCTCCCAAGGAGTTAATCGCAGCCCTCAGTTCCTGAGATCTGCTCCACTGCCTCTTAACAGTGATGGGAGATTAATTATTTTAGTCTCAGATAGCTGACTAGAACAGGCTTTTTGGATCTAAATATACTTTCTCTTTAGGAACCCATTTAATGTTATACCCTGATATAGACAACTAGGCTGGATGATTGGTTGAGAAAGAGGGAACTTCTCTTTCCCCAGTTCAATTTGTATCTGGAAAAGCTGACAAAATACTCTATTTCCTCTCCCTGGGTGGACCCTAAGGAAAGGGCATCCCAGCTGCAGAGCCCAGGAGAGCCACAGGACCCATTTGCCTTTTCTCCTTCATCCTTGTGATTTTCTCCTTCATCCACTTTGTGGAGCACTGGAACAGGTTGCCCAGAGAGGTGGTGGATGCCCCATCCCTGGAGACATTCAAGGCCAGGTTGGATGAGGCCCTGAGCAAGCTGATCTAGTTGGGGGTGTCCCTGCTTCTTGTAGGGGGGTTGGACTAGATGACCGCTGGGAGTCCCTTCCAACCCTAATCATTCCATGATTCTAAACCCCTCTGAAGCAGGGACACCGGGCAGCAGAGGATGGGAGGGAGCATGGGCATGGCAGGTCCCCCCACCACCCCGAGCTGTCAGCCACCCTCTTCTTGCCTCTGGCTGAGATTGGAGGTTTGGCAACAGGGATTTTCCAGGAAGTCTAGAAAACTCTATAGGAAACTTTCTGCTGGCACCTGGTGAGGCTCAGCTCCCAAGGAGTGAATTGCTCCCTGAAACTGCCCAGCTGATTTGTTTCAGACAGGCTGCTCTGCCCACAACAAGGCAGATCCCATTTCTTCCTTACTCTGAAATTACTAAAGAAGCTGCTGTGAACTGAAATGAGCATCTGCATCTCAGCACTGCTCCCTAACGGCTCCCCTGCTCCCTGGTCCCCTCCAGCTTGTCCAGGTCTGGGATATCCCATCGGGATAATCAATCACACCCATCACCGAGGTGGCAGTGGCACAGAGCAGGGACAAGTCCACACGTGACATGTTGTATCATTTCCACCCTGTAAACCTCTTGATTCCTCCCTAATTAGATGAGCCTTTTTAATTCTTTTTCCTCGTTAGCTGCTGCTCCTCCTGCTGACGAGCGGTGACCCAGCTCATGGGTGCATCCCTTGGGGAAGGAGCATGGGCTGGGCACATCCCGGGCACCCAGGGCTCTGCCAGGGTACTGGTGCTGGGTGAGGGGTACCAAGCTCACAGCTGGGGCATCTTGGGGACACAGGCACCCACTGGCATCAGCAAGGGGGGACATCAGTAGGTCCCCCCCCCCAAACACAGAGCTGGTGTGGCTGAAACAAATGCCCGAGAGTCAAAGTCTCATTGATTCCATCACCGTGGAGCAGCACTGGGGAGGAAAATCCATTTTCCTCATAGCTTGGAGACAGGAGTGTGTAATTTCCAGGCATCTGTCAGGCCGCTGCGGATCGTTAGAGCAGTTTTGAGCCTCTCTGGAGCGCGGCGGGGGGAGGTCGGTGTGTTAAATTCCCATGTTCCTGGGACATCCTCAGGCACAAGCCGGATGGGTTCATCACTAAAGTGGGGTTTAAAAGAGCATTTCATCCCCAGAGTATCACCCAGAACCCAAATGTGCCGCTCCCACCCGTGAACAGAACCTCCCACCCAACCCCAGACAGTCCTTGAGGCTTTTCCACTGGTCTCAGCCCTGAGCCGAGGCCGAGCGTGGGCACCGGCATGTGCTGCCACGCAGGACCGTGTTCCAGCCCCACAGCCCCTGCCCACACCACAGATCCCTGAGCACCTCACTCTGCTCTGACCAGGGGCGCTGGTGAGATGCCTTTCCTCTTGTCAGTCCTCAGGATGGGCAGTGGGGAGGAGACCCTGGTCCTTCCCAGCCATGGCTCATCGGGCTGGGCACCGCTGGCAGCATCCTCACTGGTAATGAGGGGTTTCCATGGCAACCGTATGTGAGCGTTGCTAGTGACACAGATGTAAATTTTAAAATGAAATATTCAGACCACAGTCCTGTGAGCATAAACAAACCCCTGCACATGGCCAACTTAGCGGCACTTTAAAGCTGTTTGGAGACTCCTTGGGGCCAGAGGCACCTCCATGGCATTGGGAAGGAAAAGCACCCTGACCCCATCCTGCCCCAGGACGCCCACACCCAGCTGGGACCCTGGCCTGAGCCCAGCACAGAGCCCAGCATGGCCCCAGGGCAGGATCAAACCATCAAGGAAAGGTGTGTCACAGATGCATAACTTGGAGATGGCACAGGAGGGACATCCAGATGCCCAGCACTGGGACACAGACAGGTCCTGAAGCACCCAGCCTCCTCCCAAGCAAAGCCCGAGTGTCTGTCCTGGGTGACCTGCTCCTTACCTGGGGACAGCCACGGTGGAGACCTGCTGGCTTCATCCACCACAGCCACACGCTGACCCCCACACACCTGAGAGTCACCCACTTCACACAAGCACTGGGACCTGCTGCAGAGCACCCTCACTGCCCTCCAACACCCCATCTCCCCAGCAAACACCCGAGTCCCAGGGGCCCCCCACCCCCGGGGTTGCTACCCCTGGGGGACCCTCATGCTGGGCACCAAACCACAGGAGGTTTATTGTCTCTTTCCTCTCACTGCAACACAAAGGACTGGATAAAAGCCACCCTGAGCCTCCCTGTGCCACCTCACCCGCTATGGGTGGCACAGCATCACCTCACGCAGGAAGGCGGCTCAGAAGCACCGATGCGACGGGCAGATCCTGCGCTCCCACGTGGATGACTCACCGAGGAGCTGATGGTTACTATTTTATTTGCTTATAGGTGGAACTGTCAGGATGCTCTTGAGGAACAGTTCTTTTTTTTTTTTTTTTTTCTCTCCTGTTGGAAAAACTCCATTTGCTGGAGTTGTAACAGCAGGAAGGAGCAGGTTTCAGCTCCGCTGTGGGGAGGCACGTGGCTATCCAGGCTCTATCGGGCTGTTTTGACATTTTGAGAGTGAAAGACTGTTTTGATTCAGATTTTTATGCTCTTCAAGTTTTAAGGCAAAAATCCTTTCAAGTCTGAAGCCAAACCAAAGCACTCCCCATCCATCACACCGCAGTGTTTTGACGGACACAACCTGCTTTATTTTTTTTTTCCCCTCCCAGATCCCTGGTTCACATTCAAATGCTTTTTTCCCCCCTCCCTGATGGTGAAATCCGTACTGGTGTGTGCTGGGGATGGGCACAGGGCAGGGCTCCCAGGACTTGTGCAGGGACCCCTGCCTCCCCTTCCCACCACACAGCCCTCTGTCAATCTGAGCAGCCCCATGGGACCTCACAGAAGGAGGTTTTGGGGTGACCCAGCGCTGAACACCTTCCTGAGGTGCAGAGGCCAGCCCAGAGGGCAAGAGGTGAGCTCCCACCTTTTGCCAGACCCGGTCCTGCATCCCCTCCCTCTGCCCACAGGACACATTTGGGTGACAGGACAAGGGGTGATGGTTTCAAAATAGAGGGAGATAGATTTAGGTTGGATATTAGGAAAAAGTTCTTTGCTGTGAGAGTGGTGGAGCACTGGAACAGGTTGCCCAGGGAGGTGGTGGATGCCCCATCCCTGGAGACGTTCAAGGCCAGGTTGGATGAGGCCCTGAGCAACCTGATCGAATTGGGGGTGTCCCTGCTTCTTGCAGGGGGTTGGACTAGATGACCTCTGGGAGTCCCTTCCAACTCTGATCTTTCTATGAGTCTATGATTCTAATTGAAGTAGCTGCAGTATCCCAACAGCCTGGGCTGCAGCAGAGGCTGCTGGGCTCCTTCCTTAACAGCAGGATTGGTGCAGCCGTGGCCACAATGCAGAGTGTCCACTCTTGGACCTGGGG
Organism: Heliornis fulica; assembly: GCA_013399135.1. Classification (NCBI taxonomy): domain Eukaryota; kingdom Metazoa; phylum Chordata; class Aves; order Gruiformes; family Heliornithidae; genus Heliornis; species Heliornis fulica. Next base: position 167,941 of record VXBZ01012548.1, on the reverse strand, counting down.
GAGTGACGTGCTGGGGCTGGGCAGCGGTGGGGGCCGGGGCGGTCATGCTCGTTACGGCTATCGATGGCCCCGTCTCACCCGCGGGCGGAGCCTGTGACAAGGCTGAGATGAACCATCTGCCGGGGTTCATTGCTCAGCCCGCTCCCTCGCCGCCCCAGTCCCCTCCGTGCCATCCATCTCGCTCTCCGGAGAGCCTCAGCCGAGGCAGGGAGCGCCACAGAAAGACTGAACTGCGCTCCAGAAATAAATCACGGCAGCAGCATCCCTGGGAAGGGAAACTGCACGGCCCGGCTGGCTTGGAGGAGCGGCTCTGCCAGCAGAGCATCCCTGAGCAGGGGTTCTCCACACCAAGGCAGTGAGGTGTGCCATTCCCAGACCCCCAGAGAGCCCCCTCCCTGCCCCCACCCTCACTGCTCCTCACAGACACACAGACTCACGTCCTTCTCGGCTGTCCCAGGCTGAGTGCTGCAATGCCACCCCGCTCCTGGGCAGCCAGCACATCCCACCAGCAGAGTTCAGCCAGGGCAAGGGGAGGGGGATGCAAGCAGCCCACCCCAGAGCAGCAAATCTCCTCGACAGCATCTCCTGACTTAAAGACACCCTCACCACACCCAGCAGAGCAAGCTGAGCCTCCACCGTGGGCCAACACCTAAGCCAAGCCCACTCACCTGGCCCTGGCTTTATTGCAGAGCAGGGCCAGCTGCTCCCCAAGATGCTTAAAGGGGGAGTGCTCCCAAGAGCAGGGCACCCCCCAAGAAGGGCATCCCCAGAGCTGACACTTGGCTGTGGTGCTGAGGGTGCAGGATCAGTCCCTGCACTCGGGAGCACTGGGGGGCTGCGGCAGAAGCAGCTCCGGGCAGGATTAGCCGATCCCAGCTCAGTGTCAATCCCCCTAAGCCCATCACACAGGCGAGCACGGGGCTGAACACCACCATTAGGAGCACCTGTATCAGCTTCTCGGGGTTTCTGCTATAATCAGACCAATAAAACCTTCGGGATGGTGAATCCTGAGCTCGAGCAATCCAGCCACCGTCCCCCGGTACCCGGGGAGCGCGCGCGGCCGGGCAGCGACGGCATCGCCGTTAGTAATGGGAGCCCGGTGATCCAGCCACTCACCGGTTCACTCCCAGGAGCTCAGCACCAAACCGAGTCCTTTGTGATTACCTCGGGTCCCTTTATCAAGCAGTTGCAGTCCCCTAATTCCTCTAAGCCCCTCTGGCTGAGATAAGGGCAGCAGTCAGATTTGCCCGTCTCTTTCCAGCACAGCTGGAGTGGCACATGTGGCCGTGGTCCTGTGGTCCTGTGTCCTGTGCTGGGAGGGGTGTGCCAGGGACTCATGAGCATGGGACTCATGAGGGAGCCAGGGACTCGTGGAGCTCTGGGCGGGGGGTGCCATGGAAGATGGGTCCCTGCAGTGTGGGGGCCTGGGGCTGAGCCTCACCGGGTGATGATGAGGCTGTGTGGTGTGGCCTCAGGAGGGGACGTGGGGACACGGTGTGCTTAAGGGCTGCCAGACATGGGGACACGGTGGGCTCTGCCAGGAGGGTGGCTGTGACGAGAGCCACCGACTGTCCCTGTGCAGGGGCTGAGCACCTGCTGCCCGATCAGCTCGCTGGCCCCCGTGTGGGGGAGGGACCGGGGGTGACGAAGTGCAGAGCGCAGCACGGTGGTCTCGGAGGTCCTGAGTTTTCCTCCCTCCAGCCACGAGTTTCCAAGGGACACTGGCACCTGTTTGGGGTATTTAAGGTGCCATCGGTGCCGCTGGCGCTGCTCAGGTGGGAGGGTGGCTGGAGCTGGGCAAGCACCCAGGTTAGTGCTGGGTCTGGGTGGGGAGAGACACATCAGCAGCTCCTGCCCTGCCCACCCTGCTCGCCCTGCCCTGCACCTTGAGCCCCATCACCCCATCCCCAAGCACCGAGGTTGT
>VXBZ01012548.1:131732-142842 GCA_013399135.1 Heliornis fulica | reverse complement strand
TCACGCCGGGTGACACCATCACACCGGGTGACACAATCACGCCGGGTGACACCATCACACCGGGTGACACCGCCACGCTGGGTGATACCAGCACACCAGGTGACACCGCCAGGGTGCCACGCTGGCGCAAAGGGCGAAGCCAGCGCCGTGGCTGCCTGGCCCTGCTCCAGCTCCGTAGTAGCAGCCAGCACCCTGCCTCGCCCCAACGCTCCGGCACCCAGAGAGGGATCGTCACACCGCTCCCAAAGGTGACGCCGCGGATGCCGGGCCACCCTGCCACGTGTCCCCATCACTGCGGGGCCCACGGCCCGGGGATCCCGGCCGGGCTGAGCGAAACCCACCTCCTCCAGGAGATGCTGGGGCTGCTGAGGAGCCACCAAGATGCAACTTTCTGCTGCATCGAAGCCTCTCTGCCTTCATTATGTAACGCCGCTGCTGCCTGGCACGGCGCTCGCCTCCACGTCCTGCACAACTTCAGTGCGATGTGGAATTGATTTCCACTCTTCAGGGCTGGCTCTGACGTTTATTATTAGCTGGATCTCGGGGCAGGGGCGCTTGATGCGACTGCCGGTCTCGGCGCGAGGCCGCGGTGCTGTGCGCAGCCGGGCCGGGAGGTGCTGAGCAGCCCCGTAGCCGGTCCCGGGCACACGGTGTCTACCGGGAGCGGTGCCGGTGTGTGGGCCCTGCTGCCACCGACACAACCCCTGCTGAGGGTGGGTTTGGGGTTGCTGCTTCTGGGATGCCTGTGCCAGCACAGGAGGCGGCTGCCGGGCTGGATCCCTGACGGCGGCTCTGCCCCGAGCGCCCCGTCCCGCTGCAGCCCGAGGGCTCCAGGCTGGTGGCTCCGGGCAGGCTGCACACGGGCTTTGATCTCTTCCTGCTGGGATGGTTGTTTCCCTCTGGATTTCCCCCTTTGAGGTGTGAAGAGCAGCCCCAGGACAGCGGTGGGGCTGTGCTGCCCTTGCAGGGGTGCGATGGGCCTGGGGACCCCGAGGGGAGCCCTCAGCTCTGGGCTCCCTGTGTCGGTCGGCTTGAGCCTGGCTGCTGCGCTGAGGCAGCTGCCTGCTCGTCTGAATGCAGATCATGCCAGGCTCTGCCTGCCTCCCTGGGCACCGCAGGGAGTGGGGGCACTGCCCGCCTCGGGGAACACCCCTGGGACTGGGCCCTGGGCTGGAGGAGCTGGTGTCTCTGGAGAGATGACAGAAGGTGGGGAGAGCACAACGTTACCTCAAAATCCCTGGGAGGCTGAGCTGTGCTGTGGGGTCACAGGTCCTGGGCCTGGGCAGGCAGCGTGCTCCAAGGAAGTGAGGTGGTTGGAGGTCGGCTGCACGGCTGCAGGGTCAGGCCCTCTCCAGCTCCAGCAGCTGAAGCACATTGGTCATCAGGATCAGGCTGCAGGACCTTGGCAGCGAGGGCTGGGACGGCTCTGGGTGGCTTCTCTGGCTGATAAACCCACCCAGCTCCTTCAGGTCGATGCCCTTAGCAATGAGGTCCCACGGCATCCTCCTCCCTCGCCCTTACCCAGATTGTTCTTGTTTCACTCCTCACCCTGCAGCTCCTGCCAGCCTGTCCCACGAGGGACGTGTGGGCAGGGTGCAGCACTAGCACGGATGAGCTGGTACCGCTCACACCGCGTTCGGTGCTCTGGGGCGGGCCGGACCCTCCACACATCTGCTTGGTGCAGAGAGCTGACCCGCCGCGCTCGGGTCCAGCCGCGCTCGGGTCCAGCTGCTTTCAATGCTGCCCAGCAGCATCACAAGGCTCCGTCGGTGCTGGCAGCGCGCCGGAGGCCGGCATGGCTCTTGGTGTGCTTCCCGACCCGGTGTGTGTTTCTCCTCCATTTCTCACCCGTTGCCTGAGCGCTGGTCGGGACCCCACGGGGAAGCCACCCCCACTAACCCTCTGGGTTTCTTTCCCCAGAGCCTCCTTCCAGCGCTGCCTCTCAGGATGATCCGCCTGGCAGCACCGTTGGGGACCCTCCAGGGACATCGCTGCTGACCCGTGGCACCGCGACCCCTGGGCAGCCAGGCCGCCCGCCTCCCTGGAGCTGCTGATGCAGAGCCCCTGGGCGTGCGGGGGAGAGCTGCAGCCCCTCTTCCCCATGGCAGCCCCCTCCCCACACGCCCTGGCCCAGCTGCATGGTGTGGGTGCCCCTGAGGACCACGAGGACTGACCGCCGGGCCCCCCTGCGCGCACCCACCTCCCGCTGCACCACCATGTCTTTGGAATGGCTGATGGACTGGAGCTGGTCCCTGGACGGACTCCGGGATTTCATCGCCACTGGCATCCAGTCTTTCCGGGACTGCGACGCCACCGCCCTGGCCGCCGTCGCCTGCCTCCTCATCCTCTTCGTCTGGTACTGCTACCACGTGGGGCGGGAGCAGCCCCGCGCCTACGCCACCGTCAACGCCCTGATGCAGAGCGCCGAGGCCAACGGCGTGCAGAACGGGTACGTCTACTGCCACTCGCCCGAGTGCGTGCGCTGCACGCCCCACGACGGGCTCAACCAGAAACTCTACCACAACCTGCAGGAGTACGCCAAGCGCTACTCCTGGTCCGGCATGGGCAGGATCCACAAGGGCATCCGCGAGCAGGGCCGCTACCTCAACAGCCGGCCCTCCATCCAGAAGCCAGAGGTCTTCTTCTTGCCCGACTTGCCCACCACGCCCTACTTCTCCCGGGACGCTCAAAAGCACGACGTGGAGTTGCTGGAGCGCAACTTCCAGACCATCCTGTGTGAGTTTGAGACCCTCTACAAGGGCTTCTCAAACTGCAGCCTCCCGCAAGGATGGAAAATGAACAGCACGCCCAGCGGGGAGTGGTTCACCTTCTACCTGGTGAACCAGGGCATGTGCGTGCCCAGGAACTGCAGGAGATGCCCACGGACGTACCGCTTGCTCGGGAGCCTTCGCACCTGCATTGGCAACAATGTCTTTGGCAACGCGTGCATCTCCGTGCTGAGCCCGGGCACCGTCATCGCCGAGCACTACGGACCCACCAACATCCGCATCCGCTGCCACCTAGGTGAGTGTCCTGGGGGGCTGGTTCAGCCTGGCCGTGGGCGGTGGGTGGGTACAGCCGTGCCAGGGCTCGGGAGCCCAGGGGAAGTCTCCCTTGTGCAGCCCGTGCTCACCAAGTCCAGCCAGTGGTTGCAGCCCCGGGGCTGGCTCGGGTGTCTGCTCGGCTTCGGGGTGCAGGAGGTTTTTGGGGCTGGGGTGGGAGCAGCCACCCCAGAGACTCAGTCCCACACATGCCCGGCCCACGGGTCCCCCAGCCCAGCGGCAGGAGTGTTTTGCCACCTCCCCATCGCGTGAGCTCTGTGACACACAGGGCTGATTTTGTGTCCGAACAGCCCCAGCCCTGCAGACACCCCCATGTGCCATCATGGGACGTGGGGTGCTGCTCTGGGGACCCGGCTGTCTCCCAGTGCTGCCCCTCTAGCAGCTCCCGCTCTCCCGGGACTCCGGGTACCACGACACAGATGTGAGCCGCTTCGCCACGTGTCAGGGGCAGCGGGGTGGGGGTGTCCCGGGGCATCCCCTCATGCAGGGCGAGCGCCGGGCCGGCGGCGTGGTGCTCCCCCACCCCATGGGTGCCCGGGATGGGGAGAGCCCACGCGGCACAGATGGCCGAGACTCTGCTGTGCTGGAAGCGGCGCAGATCGTGCCGGGGGAGGCACCACACGGGCACTGCTGGCAAACACCGAACGCGCTTGTTCAGCCAACTCCTCTTGGGTAAACACACTCAGGCGCTGACTGGCCATTTGTTTAGGATGGGAATCAGCCTTCAGAGCTGATCTGAGGAGCGCTCCGGGCTGGGGAACCGCTGGAGAGCTGGGACCTGCCCTCAGCAGTGCCAGGAGATGGCCCAGCACCGGGGTCAAACCCTCCCACCCCGGCAGCGTGGAGCTGGGGCTCCGTTCGGAGCACGCTCACCCTGGGAGCACAAGCAGTGCTGGCCAGTCCATTGTCTTTCCAGGTTTTCCATGTCCATCTGCTCCATGGCTGCTGGCCCTTTGGCCAGGACATGGCACCGTGCCCAGGGCACGCCGACGGGCTGCCCATGTGCTCCCCGACAGCCCCACGATGTCCATGCTGGGACTCGGCTCTCGGGCACGGATACATTTGGGGGACAGCCAGCCCTTTTGGGCCACCTCACCCCACGGAGCCAGAGGAGCCATGGGCAGAGCTGTGACACTGTCAGATTTACCCCAGCCCCACAACTGCTGTGCTGGACACGCAGAGCCACGCACGGGCACCAGCTCTGCCCCTCCAAGGGACCGTGCAGTGTCCCCTAGGCTGAGGACACGATGGAAAGGCTGCATGGTCCTGGCTAACACCTCCCCCACCTGCTCAGATCCCCCATTCCAGCTGGAGCGACTCTGTCTCAGGATGCTGTGCAGGGAAATGGCTTTGAAACATCCATTGACAAGCAGAGCGGCTGTTTGTGTTCCCAGCGCTCCTGGGCAGCTGGGAGCCCCTGCCGCGCTCGCTCGCTGTTGGCACCGCTGTGAAATCCCTTCCTGCTCGTTTGCTGCATCGTTACCGTTGAGCCACGTGAGCCCTGACCCCTTTCCCTGCCACGGCTGCGTCGTCAGCACAGGTTGGCTGCGCACCGCTGTGGCGGTGACGTTCCCGATGCGGGGGGTGACGGGGCCGGCCCTCGGCGAGCTGGCCTGGCTTGCTCTGGTGTTTGAGGCAAAGACCCGTTGTGTTTCCAGGATTGTCCTTCATGTGGCCTTCACTGAGCCTCCCGTGAGCCTCCCCCAGTGTCTGTCCTCTGGTGGGGGCCATGTGGCAGCACCTCGGGTGAGGGACTGGCAGCAGTGCCGGTGCCAAGCGATGCAGGGTGGGATGGGAGCCTGAGGCAGAGCCAGGAGCTGGCCCACACCTGGTACAGCATCTTCCCATACCCTGCACGATAGCAGGAGTGGGGACGCTCTGCCTCAGGTCCTGAAGCTCAGAAATGCACCTGGAAAGCGGCTTCCCGCGTACCCCCCGTGCTGGTGGGCTCCAGGGACTCAAGGGCCATTTGGTGCCACAGGGTGCCCATGAGGCTGAGCAACTTGGGGCACAGCGAATGGGACTGTGCGTACACCCACAGTAGCTGGGGCTGGGGGGACCCAGGGAGGGGACAGCACTCCCTGACCCTCCCTGTCCTCTCTCTGTGCTGAAGGTCTGAAGACACCCAGCAACTGCGAGCTGGTGGTGGGGGGCGAGCCGCAGTGCTGGGCCGAGGGGCGCTGCCTGCTCTTCGACGACTCCTTCCTGCACACGGCCTTTCACGAAGGTGAGCCCAGCGCGCCGCTCCCTCCTGCTGCCACTGTGTCTCAGGGCTGGGGACACCTGCGTCCCAGGGGGGTTACACTGCAGCTCCCCTCGACTCACACTGGTAGCCCCGTTCCCGGCGTGGCAGCGCTCACCCATTGCGAGTGCTCCCTGCTGCTTCGGGCTGGTGGAGCATCCTGGAGCCCCTTGCCCTGACCCCCCAGAGGTCCCCCCAGAGGACCCCCCAGGGTCCCAAGACCCCCCCCATCACCCTGCCTCAGGCCTCACTCCCTTCCCAGTGTGGGCCCAGTGAGCCTCTCCCTGCCATGACGTGCATCTACCCTCGTCCCCGGAGCTTCACTGTCCCCAACACCAACAGCCACGGCCCCCCCTACGCCCTTGTTCGCAGCAGCGCTGCCGGCCGCAGCAGCCGTGTGTGTCGCATGGCAGCAGCTCAGGGCTGGCGGCTGCAGCGGCTTCGTCTCGCGTGCAGAGGGACAACAGCTTCGTGCCGGGCTGTGCCGTCGCCTCTCCCTGTCGCTGTTCCGCTCGGCTCTCCAGGATTAGCGGCATTAGTCTCTGATGGCACAGAAGCATCCGCAGAGGCGCCTTAGGCAGGGAGCGTGTGAGGGGAGCGGGAGAACAAAAGCCGTCGCTCCCGCACCAGCCCTGCTGTGGGATGGGGATGCAGAGATCAGAGCAGAGCCCCGGGGCCGGGGGGGCTGGAACAGCGCAGCCGCAGCTCCCTGTGCGAGTGACAGCTCCGTGTCACGGCTGTGATGGGAAACCCTGGGGTCCAGCCGCCAAAAACAGCCCCAGAGCCCCGTCAGGGAGGAACCGGCCCCACGCCGGCAGCTGGAAGCACTGGGCTCCCAGTCTGCAGCTGTTTACTGGGGCTGCACTTGCAGCAGCAGGCTGGAGCCCATCACCCGAGCACCGTGGCGAGCCTCAGCCTCTCCCACGGGCGCAGTGGGGCAGCACACACTCACCCTCTGCTCGCACCCCCCAGGTCCCCCGGAGGAGGGTCCCCGCGTGGTCTTCATGGTGGATCTGTGGCACCCCAACGTCGCTGCCGCCGAGCGCCAGGCCCTCGACTTCATCTTTGCCCCGGGACGATGACGGCGCTGCCCGGTCTCATGGGTACGAGGGCAGCCGGCGTGTGGGCGGCCGTGCCGGCCCAGAAGCTTCCTCCCAGCGCACGGCCTCGGGGTCCTCCCTCCCGGGGGGGGGGCGGGGAGCTCTTGTAAATGGAAACCGCGACATGTATCAGCGCCCATCTCTTCCCTCCACCGCTGGCTTCAGGGATCGTTCTCCACCATGACAGCTCATCGCCTCCCCTCGTGGTTAGCTGCTCCCCTGCGTGTTCTGTTGCTACTGTGTTTTGCGGCGTTCAGAAGTAGAGTAACCAAACCAAGGGTGTTCGTCTGAGTGTAATGACGTGAAACTTCTCGTGGCCATCGAAACACCCCCACCCACCCGACCAGCCGACAGCCAAACCGCCCCGCGCTGCGCTCAGCCTGCCCCGGCCCGCCCGCAGCCCCCGGATGGACGGACAGACAGACAGACAGACGGATGCTGGGGGCTGCAGCGGGCCCAATGCACCCCCAGGCAGGGCAGGGCAGTGTAGCACTCTGCCTGCTGTGAGCTCTTGCTCCCCCAGCCTGGGGGGTCCTGCTTCCCCCCTCGCATGCCAGCCCCCCCTCCAGTCTCCTCCTCTTGGGAAACCTTTCCAATGTGGGGGGCAGGGAGGAGCGCACACACCGGCTCCTCGGCTGCCCTCATGGCTGTGGATGCCCCCAGCCCCAGCAAGCGCCAATATCCATCCCCCTCCATCCAAGGGGACAGCACCCTTGGGTCCCTGCTCTTTAAGGTGGCCAAGGCCGTTATTGACACAACGCTCCCTCCTGGCTTTGCATCCCTCGGTTCTTGCTGCCCCAGCTGGGAAGCCCCTGCAGCGGCAGGGACACTCCTGGGGGATGCAGAGCGGCAGGGACACTCCTGGGGGATGCAGAGCGGGGCTGTGGTGGTCTGGGGAAGAAAGGAGGTCGCAGTTCCCTCCACCGCTCCATCACCTCCCTCCCTGGAGCCAGAGCCCACGCACCGCGGCAGCTCGGGCGCACCCACGGCAAAGGAGAGGTTCCCAGAGGCGAGGGGGCGTCTGACTCCGCAGCCCGAGGACCGAGCACCCAACACGCGTCTCCAGAAGCCACCCAGACCCAGGGTGGGGTTGGGGGGTGTCGGGGGGCAGAGCTGCCGCGGGGTGAAGCTCTCAGCATGTCGCGGATGCTCGGCAGCCTCGGCACGGCCCTGGGGACCGCTCGCCTCCGCACCCTGCCTGGGAGGGGACACAACCCCCTTCCCCACGGATTTCTCTACAGATTTTTTCAGTGATTAGATTGCAAGATAAGGCAGAGATTTCCAATACACCCGAGGTATTTTCTACACCTGTCTTGTTACAGAGTATCTGAAGTGCATGATTTCGGGGAGGTGCAGACCCAGCCCCAGGGGAGCAGGCTGGCTCCGTGACTGTCCAGCAGTTCTGTAACATTCATCCAGTGGATAAGCAAAGATTATTACTAAACCCTTGTGCTGAGAACAGAACGGGCTCTGCCTGCTGCTCAACTGGGCCAGGGTCAGGCCGAGGGCTTGGGTCCTGTGTGTGGGGAGAACCGTGCTGGCTGCGGGTTGGGATGGGGGATGGACCAGGGATGTTGGCAAGGGGGATGGAGAGTGGGGGCAGGGCTCTGAAACACCCAGCCCCAGCACCTCTGTCCTGCTCAGGCGCAGCCTCCCTGGGCCCAGCAGTGCTGGAGGATCTGCCCCACATCACCTCGTGGCACAGGCACTGCCCAGCCAGGCGTCGAGGGCAGCAGACACCGTCCCCACCCGTTCCAGAAGCATCCAGGGACCTGCCACCCCCAGCTCTGCAGCAGGACCACCCGCAGGCCGGAGTCTTGGATTAATCCACGTTGGAAAACGCTTCCCACCGCCCGCACTGAGGCAGCACAGGCAGCCGGCAGCCTCGGGGGAGCAGCGCTGTGCCGGGGGGTGCTGGGCTGCAGCTCAGCTCCTGCCCACCACCTGAAAGCTGGTGCCTGGTCAGAGACCACCCAGCACAGCCCCCTGGCAGCACCCCTCACCCCTCTGCCAGGGCCCAGCCAGCACAGCAGCTGCTCCTCTCCTTACCCTTGAAAGGACCAAGCTTTAAACGTGCTCAGTGACAGGCTGCTGTTGACCAGAGGGCATGGAGCTCTCCCCACACCTACCTGACAGACACCACGGCTCTCAGGGGCCAGATGCAGCCCAAGCAGCAAAGGGGGGGTGTGGGGGGGAAGCCACCCCAGCTGCTCCAGCCCGACAGACGGCACAGCAGATTGCAGAGGAAGAAGGTTCCTGCTGACAGCCGGCAAAAGCAGAGATTTTGTGCTTCGCTGCTGTGCCAAAACTCCCTCCCGTCCCTCTCCAGCTTTTCCTTCAGCTCCTCGGTGTTTCCTGATAGAGCACACAGCCACTTCCCCACACTGTGAGGAGACAGCAGGATCCCCGTGGGGAAGCTCCTCAGGCAGCCCCAGGCTTCCCAGCCTCGCAGAGGGAGCAGGGCCCAGGCTGCTGAGGTGCAGAGGGACGGGCAGAGGAGCCCAGAGCAGCGCAGGACACCCGGCACACACAGACGGTTTCCTCCGGCCTCCCCACGCCACCTCATCCCTCACCACCTCATCCCTCACCACCTCATCCCTCACCACCTCATCCCTCACCACCTCATCCCTCACCACCTCATCCCTCACCACCTCATCCCTCACCACCTCATCCCTCACCACCTCATCCCTCACCACCTCATCCCTCACCACCTCATCCCTCACCACCTCATCCCTCACCACCTCATCCCTCACCACCTCATCCCTCACCACCTCATCCCTCACCACCTCACCCCTCACCTGCCCGCGGTGTCGGGCTCCAGCAGCAGCTTCTCCGTCTGGGGGAACCGATGCCTCACGCTGTGCCCTTCCCACGGGTATCACCAAGGCAGTGGCTCTCTGGGATGGCTGGAGCAATCCAGGATGTCTGGAGAAATCCAGGATGGCTGGAGCTCTCTGGGATGGCTGGAGTTCTCCAGGATGGCTGGAGCTCTCTGGGATGNGGATGGCTGGAGCTCTCCGGGATGGCTGGAGCACGCCCGGATGGCTGGAGCTCTCCGGGATGGCTGGAGTTCTCCAGGTCTGGCTGGAGCTCAGGCCTTCCCATGGGATTTCACCCCTCTGGTGCCATGAGCAGATGGCAACAGACAGTACTTTGGTGCCCAGCAGTTCTGCTCCCAGTCTGTCTGAGGGCAGCAGGAGCAGAGGATGCCACCCACCCCTCCAAGAACACCTGTCTGCCAGCGCTGGAAGCCAGATGGCAAATCCGTGCCCCCTGTGCCAAGCAGCCGCTGTGCCCCTGGAGTACACTGGATCTCCCAGCCCAGCTCAGAGAGGAGCCCGGCCATGGCAGAGACACCTTGGCCATCAGCTGCCATCCAAGTGGAACAAGAGGTCATGATGATGGCGACTTCACCCTGCCCAGCATCCAGGGGTGCCTGGTCAACTGGACACGAGGCTGCCCCCATCCCATGGCAAAGCCAGTGCCACCAGTGACTTCGTTGAGCTCCTGAGGCCCTGACACATGCCGACAGCACGGGCAGCGCCTGCTCATCCCCCAGCACAAGGAGCTAACGAGGGGTAACTGGTCTCCCAGTCCCAAACCCTCACACCACAAACACGCTGCCAGCACATCACGCTTGGCTGAGCCTCGGAGACCCTTTTATTCAGTCAGCAACGTGCGTGTGACAGCAGCAGCTCTGAACCACGGAGCGCAGACCCCATCACAGCCAGCACCCAGCCCCTGCAGAACCTTCCTGAGAGCAGCGGGGGTCAGGAGTTTGGGAGCACTGGTTCCAGTTAGTCTGTTAGCCAAGGTGAGGCACTATGTCACAGCAGGGTGCTGTTAATACAGCTTAAGAGGTATAAATAAAGCCCAGGCCTGGCCAGGGCAAGCGGTGGCGCAGAACTCGGGCAGATGCCAGGGCTGACTGACAGCTCTGATGCCCAGCACTGCCCCAGATCCCCGTGTCCCGCAGCTCAGGGCAACAACAGGCTGCACTCCAGGTCAAGGCACCGTCACCCTACAGTCACCACGAGCCAAACACCCCTGCACAGCTATTTTCTGGTCTTTGGCAAGTCCACCACCACCACCACCCTGCGGTAGCAGCGACCGTGCTGCGGGAGCAGGGCAGCGAGAGCCCCTTCCTCAGCACAGGGCAGGCTGGAGCCCCCACCCCGGGTGGGCACAGAGCCTCTGCAAGGCGAGCGAGCTTCCAGCAGGGGCTGCCACACCGCCTCGGCACCGCAGCTCAGAGCAGGTTCACTCCGTGCTTCAGCAGCTTCTGCTTGGCCTTGCTCGGCAAGCTGAAGGCACTGTCGTGAGGGCTGGGGACACCCGAGTTGCGGGACGGAGCACCCAGCTGCTGGAAGTAGGTTTCCTGGACGGGGTTGCGGCAGGCGTAGACGGCCGTGGAGGCGTTCCTAGCAGGGCACAACAGGCAGAGTCAGGCCTTGGTGAGACCCCCCCTCAACCCACCGGGCTGGGCACTGGGCTCCCAGCACCCAAGAGGGACGTTAGGTGGTTCAGTTGTGTGTGTGATGAGGCTCAGACCACGGAGCCGCAGCCACGGAGCTCAAGTGGCTGATTAAGACCCAGCACTGGGTGTTGACCTGCAAGAGGGCAGCCGGGGGCGAAGCAAAGGGCCTGTGTTTCCTTTGAGGAAAGCAGCAACTGCTGTTTGCTGACACCCTCCTGCGACAGCTCTC
>VXBZ01012548.1:93401-118262 GCA_013399135.1 Heliornis fulica | reverse complement strand
GGGGCGGCGGGAGGGGGTGGGTTGGCGCGGAACAGGGCTCTGAACCGGGTGGGAATCGCGGAACCGGGTGTGGAACCGGGCTGGGGGGCGGATGGCGCCGAACCGGCGCCCGCCCACTGCCGCCCCTCCGCCCGCAGGTGCCCCCCGGGCGGTGCTGGCTGTACGACCCCGCCTTCTCCGCCCCGGAGGTGACGGCGCTGGCGCGGCTGAGGCTGCAGCTCCTCCCGGAGAATGAGGTGAGCCAGCACCCCCCGGAGCGAGCGGCGGGGCTCCCGGGGATGGCGGGGGGCACTGGCCGGTCCCCGCCGTGACGGGCCGGGGGGTCTGTGCAGGAGGGGAAGCACGGGCTGGAGGGCTCGGCCACGCTGTTCTACATGGTGCACTGCGGGAAGGCGCTGTACAACAACCTGCTCTGGAGGAACTGGTCCGCGGGGGCTCTCTCCAGGACCGTCATCATCGGGAACAGCTTTAGGGGCATGGAGGAGAGGTGGGTGCAGCCCCTGACGCCAGACTTGGCTCCTTTTTGATGTACTGCCCTGGCTGCAGGCATGGGCCAGGCCCCAGACTGGGCAGAAGAGGTGGAGGAGTGGTGTGTCCGATGCTGGTAACTGGTGTATTTCTAGGCTGCTGTCAAGAATCCTGGAGAGGGATTATTCCTACATAGCAAAGGTACGAGCCACTCGAGTTCTAACGTTGTTGTTTGGTGGTGATAAAGCACCTTTTAAGGAGAAAGGAAATAGTTGGGGGGTTATTCTGTACTTTTTTTCCTGGCTGATACAATATAAGAGTTAATCACTTTAGAATCATGCCTGTTGTCTGCAGAACACACAGCCCAGAGGTTTGACGTTAATGTACCACCATCCTCACCCACACTTAACTGAACTTTGTAGAGCTCTTCTGCATCATTCATAATTTTTTTCCCCAAAATGCTCTTTAGATCTTGAAAGGGACAGAGGAAGTGGCTCTCCCTGCTCACCCCCGGTACCTGGACACCTTTAACGACACCTCTGTCCACTGGTTTCCCTTGTCAAAACTGAAGGAGCTCTCGCCTGAGGTCTGGGAGTGTGTGGAAGAGCCGACGTACCAAGAGTGTGACGACCTGGAGATCATCAGAAAGGACAGAACTGATGGGCACAGCCCCACTGCTGCAGAGTCCTGACCCCTCGCTGTGGCCAGGGGGTGAGGGGGCCTTGGGGCTGTGTCTCCCTCAGCAGCTCCTGCACAGCAAGATAAAAGCTCACGGGCTGGTGCTCTGCCTAGAGCAGCAGCACCTGGTGTGGAGCATCCCGGGACAGTTTTGTATCTTTGTGTAATAAAAGGGTAAAGCCACTCACCTGTGTCAAACAACCCAAACCAGACCCTGCCTTTCACACCACCCACACTGCCTAAGGATCCTTACTGCAGACCCCTCCCCTTTGAGGAACAACCCTGAACCTTTGAGTGTGCTGCAGCCAGCTTGAAGCCTCAAGGCAGGGGCAGTATGAGAGGGGGCTGCAGCTGGAGGTAGGTATGGTCCCTAGTCCCAGGGTGACATCCCTTCCCAGAGGCAGAGCTCTTCAACACTGCTGAAACCAGTTCCACAGCAGAAGCATCCATCACCTTCCCCTGGGGCAAAAAGCCGGTGATTTCCCTCCCTCATCTCTTCCCCAAAACTCCTGCAGTCCCACAGCATGTTTTGTGAAACTGCTGGAAAATAAATTCCCCCTTGCAGCAGAGAGGGCTCCTGGAGCAGCTGACAGCCCCAGGCTGGCACCCAGCCGAAGGGAGAGGTGGGATGAGCCCCAGCCAGGCATCTTCAAAGCCCTGGTGTGACAGAAACTGATGCCACAGCTGTGCAGCAGCCCAGGGAGCTACAAGAGCTCTCACTGGAGACCTTGAGCTCAGCTGTTGTTGGAGCAGAAATCATGTCCCTGCTGCTAATTGCCCTGGTGGCAATTATACAGGTGTCAGCACTGCTTGGTCTTCCCTTAGCCCCAACCTCATGGGTAATTTCATCTAGCCACACTGCCTGAACAGGTCTCAGAAACACCCCCCTGGCCTACAGCTCCAGCTGCAGCCTATGTACAAATCCATAATGTCTTTATTCTAGGACAATTACAGGGAGATCGTTAGCAAGAGTCTGGTCCCTGCAGTCCCAGGCAGGGGCCTCACTTGGCCATGTCAATGAGACTCTGGAGAGAGGTTGGCACCCAAGTCTTCTCTCCTTGCACAAACACGACGCCTCTGTCGATGTAAATGACAATCCGTCCGAACGTGTACAGCTGCTTCCCCTCGTGCCGCTTCCCAATCACAGGCATGAACACAATGTTGTGTTCCTCTGCTTTTGTCTGAATGAGGTCCTTGAAGTTCATGGGCACGGAGCTGGCGGCCATGCCGATGCCGCGCTGGGCCATGTTCTCAGCCTCCCGCCGCTCCTGCATGGCTTCGTACTGGAAGTCTTTCCGCCGCTCCGTGTGAGTGAGGTAGGCGATGTTCTCTCGGGCGCCTGGCTGCATGTATCCACCTGTTTGGAGACAGAAATGTGTGAGAACGAGGTGCCAGCCTGGTCCCAGGGCAGAGGCTGTGGGTAAGCTCCGGAACAAAGTCAACCAACAATGCTCCTTATCTTCCTTTACATGTTCTCACTCACTGTCATACTGTTACTGCCAACGTAACACCGACTGCCTGGGTGCATATGAGGAGTGCCACAGAGCAGTGGGATTTGGTACAACCCCAAACTGTGTCTAAGCATGCACAGGAGGAGCATAAGGTGCTCCTGGGAAAAGGCAAAATGTGAATAATGGCTACAAAAAGTGCTCCTCAAAGCCAGAACCTGGCCTGTGGCCTCCACACGCTGCTGCTAGGTTACAAACAGCAGCTGCTGCAGGCTCAGGTAGAGCAGCACCAACGTGACAGCTCTTCCTCTATCAGCACTCAGTTACTCATGGGCACACTTTGAATGTCACTGCTCATGGGAGCTGCCAGGATGCAGATTAGCAGCCTAAGTCCAGGTTGAGCAGACCCAATGCTGTACCACTGTCACAGCAAGTGCAGCACTTGCCACAAGCCACCTACCAACGCTGGAAGAGACAGCCCGGTTCATAATATCAAGAGCTTCATTGAATTTGTCTTTGATCGATGGATGCGCCAACACCTGGTCTGAGAACATGGACTTCCAACCCAAGTACCACTTGGTAATCTCTTCATAATTGGGGCTGTTGCTCAGCCAAGAGCACAACACCTGCAAAACAGAACAACAGATCAAATACAGTAGACTGGTGTGCTTACAGAGTAGACCTCATGATGGCTTCACTTGTTCATTACTGAGCTTTCAGGAAGAGAACAGGCCATGACAGCATCAGGAACCAGACTGTTCAAACAGGCATGGAGCTACGAGCAGAGATCAGCCCAAGGGGTGTTAAATAAACCCTTTCAGGGCTGGGACAGCCATTTCTAGATTGCTCCACTTCACAGTTAATCAAGCAGGCTCCCTCAGCCAGGAGAGCTTCTCACCTGCAGCCACTTTGGGAAGAAGTGTTTCTCCAGCAGCCCCACCAGACTGGAGACTGAAATCATCCCCTCCCAGTCAATCACCCAGTAGAAGGCATCCATGTGCTGCTGGTGGGGGTTTATGATGAGCTCGTTCAAACACATCCCTGGAAAGAGGGGGGAGACAAGTTAGAGAACAACTGGACTCAGAGTTTCATCAGTGCCCTGGCCTATTTCACTGGTGACACAAGTGATCTGAGGAGCACCTGTACTCCGCATTACCCTAAGAGGGACACTCAGGGTCTTTAAACCACCTAGCCAATCCCTGCCACCAAAACAGGGCACTGCCATGTCCATCAATGACAACCTGCTGCCAGAACAGAGAAGCTCAGAGCGCTGCACTGTATTCAGAGTACAGAGCCTCTCAGCCAGTTCCCATGGCTAAACAGTGAGCTCCAAACCCTCATGGTGAAAGACCACAGAACACAGGGAAACATTATATAGCTTAGTGTTACCTGAGAGCTCTGAGATATTCCTGTCAGCTGAAGAACAGGGGAATCTGATGTTTTAGAAACGTAAGGATTCACTGAGAATTATCAAGCACTTCCCTGTATTTTCAACACCTGCCCCCACAAGAACACACAGTGGTACTACAGAAATGCAGACACAAGCTTGAGCTGAACTTGCTAATCATGTTCTTCAAAGCAACACCAGCAGCTGTGCCAACACCTCCAATTCTCAGTGGAAGGGGGAAGGTGGGGACCAGCAGAACCCAGAGTTCAGCTCTCTTTGGCTTGTCTCACCTAGTTTGGGCACGATGTTTTTGACCATGAAGGCCTCCCACGACCCAGGTGTGAACACATCTTTCCAGGGCTGAAGGATAAGTTTGGCAGAGGAGTCACTGGGGTGCCACTTCTGCAGCGCGTTCGCCAGCTTGTTCCGGATGGGAGAATAGAGCGGCTCCAATCGGGCCTGCATCAGGGGAAGCCAGGGGTGGATCCACGAGTGGATCGGGACCGTGTCTGTCAAAGGATTCCAGTTTTCGACCTGGAGGTGAAACAGAGACATGAAGTATCATAGAATCATAGAATGATTAGAGTTGGAAGGGACTCCCAGAGGTCATACAGTCCAACCCCCTGCAAGAAGCAGGGACACCCCCAACTAGATCAGGTTGCTCAGGGCCTCATCCAACCTGGCCTTGAACATCTCCAGGGATGGGGCATCCACCCCCTCCCTGGGCAACCTGTTCCAGTGCTCCACCACTCTCACAGCAAAGAACTTTTTCCTAATATCCAATCTAAATCTCCCTCCCTCTATTTTAAACCCATCACCCCTTGTCCTGTCACAACAGGCCCTACTGAACAGCCTCTCCCCATCTTTCTTGTAGGCCCCCTTGAGGTCCTGGCAGAGCGCTNCCCTGCTGGCCACGCTCCTCTGGATGCAGCCCAGGATGTCTATCCATTGGCAGGAAGTCAAGCCAGATGCAAAGCCAGCTGCAAGGCAATGCCCCGACCCCTAAACACATCGGCACGTGGCTGCTTTGGAAGCTGCAGTTACTGAAACCCAAACATGGTTCAGAGCACAGCTTCCTCCTCACACTGCCCTCTCCTCTCACCTCCTTCTGTAGCTTGGGGAAGATGAGCTGATCCAGAATGTTGTCCAGTATCCAGACAGGAATGACGTTCACCCAGCTGTCCAGGAAATCCACCATCGAGCCACAATTCCGCGGCTGCCACTGGGCCACTATGTTCCTGACATATGGCATCCAGATTTCCCACATCAGCCTGGAAAAGCAACAGAACCAACACAAATAAATCCAAGTCAAGCTTAAAGCCATGGCCCCAGGCCTAAACCAACCAAATGGGAACTGTTATTTGAAAGCTCCTTCCTTTTACATAGCTGACAGCTGGATTCTAACAGACATGACAAGAGAATCATCTGGAAAGCACGTCCGTATCCATTCTCTCCCACCCCCGAGGAAGCAGCACTTGAAGATGCCACACAAAGTCTGAGTCTTTTCTCTTTACCTGTGAAAAGCATCTGTTGACAGGTCCTGCCCACTGTGTGATAACAGATCATCGTTCTCCAGAAGGCTCTTCCACTTGGCTATGATCTCTGTGCCATACGTACAGTCCTGGAAACGGCAAGGCGGGAGCAGCCTTTATCCCTGTTCATTAATTGCAGCAAAGAGCAGGCTGATGGCATGCTCAGCTGCAACAGCTTCCCCTGCTCCAAAGGCATGCCAGGAGCTTGCAGCTCTGATCAGTAAAGCTCTTCAAGAGGAAAATCCCACTTTATAGATGTAACATGCCTCTGGAGGGGGAAAGAGGGTGGTCTGAACTATCTCAGGCACACAGAGAGAATTCAGACTTCACCCATCACAGCTGAAACGGCATCAAGGGCAGACAGCTCATACCCAATGACCTGAAAGACAGAGCTCTCCCACTTGTGATACAAAACAAGGGCCAGAGACTTTGCTCCTGCTCTGAGTTGTCAGCCACCTGACAGAACAGTCTGAGAGCAGCTGCAGAGCGGCTCTGTCTCTCTGCACACATTTACTTCAGTCTGCCATGAACACTGGGAGTCTTCTCTGAACCCTTCCTCTACCCTGTGAGGTGCTTCCCCCCTCTCCCCTTCCTCTCCAGACTGACAGGAATTTGGGACAAGGGATGGGTGGGTGTCAAGGTAATAATGACGACTTGAGCTTTTGAATTAGAACCTCAGATATATCCAGCTGTTACATACCTTGAGGGGATCCCAGCTCTTGAAGTAATCTTTCATGAGTGGATAGACTATTGCCACAGCCAGGTCCACCCTGTCAGACATCCTGTACTCCTCATAGTACTTGTCTTGAAGCGTCTCAAAAATCTTGGCACACTCATCCAGGGTTAAAGGGTTCTCACAGCTGGGCTGCATCCGCCTCTCACACTCCTCCACCATCTCCAGCACCTTGCTGAGGTTGCTAATTGCCTTCTCCTCATGTGAGAGAACCTCAGACATCTTCTGTATCTCGTGGGTCAGGTTAACCACCATGTCTCTCTCGTACTGCAGCTGCCGGTCGTTCTGGATGATCTCCTGCTCCGTGATGTCAATGAGAAGCTGCAAGTTGTGCTCCAGCTCAGGCAAGGCAAACCCCTGTGGCTTGGAGTCTTTGCCCAGTGGCTGCTGAGGGCTGTCATCTGGGATGTTGTGCTTGTGGCTAATCTGACTGTAGCTGTAATAAACCTTCTGCTCCCGGCCCGTCATGTCTATAACCTTCCAACAAACAACAACAAACAAGTCCCAAAAAAGCTGGATTGAGTGTTCAAAGGAGAACGAAATCCCCAACCCTGGACTGAAAACCCAGAGATTTCCAAGTACCTCAGTTATTCCAACTAACCCCACGGGAATTCTGCATGAGGGAACTGTGGGTTGCCTCCAAAAGGGTCAGCTCCAGGCACAAAGAGTCAGGAGTATGGAACAGTGTGGAATCAGAGCTGGAAGCATCCCCTCTCACACATCTTACCATCCCTACAAGCAGTCAGGATACAAGCAGCATGCTACTCATTACTGCAGCGGAGTCCTGGCTACTTTTATACTTATTTAAAGACATATTAATTGTAGATAAATAATTTTGTGCCTAAATCTCTCTAGGTTTTGTGCCTAATCTCTCCCTTTCAGGGAGAAGATGGCTCAAACTATGCGACTGGCTGCAAGATCCCAGTAAGGCCAGTTCTGCTCTTGGAAGCAGACAACCATTTCACTGATGACCAATGTGAAATAATTGATTTGCAATTTAACCTCCCCCACATTTAAGCTGATTTGCATTTCCCAAGGGCCAAAGAAGTTGCTTAAAAACAAACTCTATGTCCTAGGTGACACTGTGGTCTACTGCATGATGGAGCAGAGTCTGAGGCCTTGATTTTCTGGAGGCTGCAGACAGGCAGCTCTCAGAAATGGCTTCTGCTACAGTTACTGATGGCTATAAAGCTCTCATAAAGCTGAAGTGGACAAACCATTTCCCAGAGATGTCATCCCTCAGGTTATCAACCTTACCTTGACCTGAGACAGCTCCTTCTGAGGGGTTGAAAGCTGCTTGCTGATCCTCCCCTTGGCTTTCAGCTCTTCTACTGTCTTATAGCTGTATTTGGGCTTCTTCTTGCCCCCATTAGGGTCCTTCCGCCACTGACTGAGCTCTTTCTGAAACTCCTAAACAGAAACACAGAAGACTCGTGGTTGCTTCTCTCAAAGGTGTCCAGACAGGTTTCCCAGACACAGAAGTTAACACTGTAACTCAGTTTTGTACATTCACACAACAGGGAAACAGACACACCAAGAACCACACACATACCTCCTCAGCCTCCTCTTCTGAGTCCACAACAGGGAAGTCTTGCAAGGACTGGCTGGTCCTCTCGGAGCCGTACGCGCCCACCGCTCCTTTGCCCTTCCTCTGCTTCGCCTCGATGGGGTTGATAATGCCTATGGGAGAGAGGAGCCAGTGCTTTCCCACAGCACCCCACTACCACACTGGCACAAGCAGCCAGCCCAGCACTCTGCCTCGATCACAATGGCATCTTTGGCTGCTCCAGTAATTTCCCGGGGCTATAAAATCACTGAATTCCAACACATACACAGAAACCCAAAGCAGAGTCTTATCCACATCTACATTTTGTTGGGGATTTTTATTTTCTCACATAAAACATTTCCTTTTCTGTGAGCTAAAAGGCAATTTATCCTACCACTGGAATTTATCTACCTTTTCCTTTTTCTCTTGCAAAATAACAAGAGCACAAAATTGGCCTCTGGTAATTTAAACACAATTGAATCCTATCACAAGTACCCAGATCACTTGCAAGAGCTGCCAGAAAACAGGAGTGAAGCCACAAGCCCCCTGGAGCTGGCAGTTCTTCAAAGACCCCAATCTCTCCTCAGAATGACCAGTTAACAGCAAGCAACCCCACACACCACCACAGTACCTTGAGCGTTCTTCCCGAGACCTCTGCCGGGGACGTAACCCATCTTCTGGAGAAGCTTCTGCCCAATTCCCTTTGTGTGTCTCTCCCAGCTGCCAAAATCCACAAAAGATTTTGTCCCCCCTACAAAGCCTTTCTGACTGGGCTTGAAGTTACCACCCTGTAGAAACAAGGAACACATTAACAACCACCCCCCACAATCTTGATGCACTGTAATAACCAAGCTCTGTCCAGCTCCTCTCAAAAGGAGGGCTCGACCCAGGCACAACTAAGCCACCACCATGCTGCTCAGCTCCCTGTGTCATGACTTGTGCTTCCATGTAAGCTACCTGTCATCTCAGGGGTCTCCCAAAATTCCTCAGAAGGGAAAGAAAAGTCCTGACACCCCCAGACTGACAGGCTGCCGCTTACTCGGCGCTACCACCAACTTCAGCTAAAGCTGATTCCTGATTCTGTGTCTGGTAACTGAGAGTCTGATTATAAATCTATACCAAGCCCAGATCTGTGAAATGAACAGAAAGGACTCTGAATTGTGGTTACCCAAAGACAAGCAGTAAATCATGGGAATACCTTTATTTTATGTTCCCTTTGGTCAACTGAGGTTAAGGAGCATGAATCATGAAAGATACTGAGTTGGAAAGGACCCACAAGGGTCACCAAGTCCAACTCCTGGAGTGCCTAAAAACTAAATATCCCATGACACAACACAACACATCAGAATAGCCACAAAAGCTTGAGAAAACATCTCCCTTAACTGCACTCTGTCACGTCTTGGTCTCCAATTTTAATTGCTTCTTCCTTCCTTTAGAGCCTTATTAGTACTTCAGTGCCTCTGCCTGCAGCTAAGGTTCCATAATTCCCGGATTACTCACTGTTTTTAACTTCTTTGACACAAACTCTTTGGGGATCTCCTCCTGCTTCACAGGCTTCTCATCTTCATCAGAGTCTTCTTCTGACATGTCCTCAGCTGCTGACTTTTTCAGACCAGCACTGATGAAGTTCACCGGGGCTGAGTAATCCCTGGAACTACACCAAAATGAGCCCAGTCAGCACATTCTGCTCCACAGCATCAGAGAACAATGGGGGTTGGAAGGGAACTCAAAAGATCATCCAGCCCAACCCTCTGTCCGAGCAGGGTCATCTAGATTAGGTCACACAGGAACGTGTCCAGGAAGGTTTGAATGTCTCTAGAGAAAGAGACTCCACAACCTCTCTGGGCAGCCTGTTCCAGGGCTCTGTCACCCTCACAGGAAAAAAGCTCTTCCTTATATTCAGATGGAACTTTCTATGTTCCAGTTTGGACTCACTGCCCCTTGTCCTGTCACTGGCCATCACTGAGAAGAGCCTGGATCCATCCTCCTGACACTCATCCTTTGCATATTCATAAACGTTAACGAGGTCACCCCTCGGTCTCCTCAGAGCTAAAGATCCCTCCAGGGTCAGTGACTCCACCACTGCCCTGGGCAGCCTGTTCCAACGCCTGACAACCCTTTCAGGTCAGAAATCCTTCCCCGTACTCCACCTCAGTCTCCCCTGGGATAGTCTGTAACCATGCAGCGCCCCCCCGTGCTCCAGCTTGCACTCACTGCCCCTATTCCAGCGGCCAGCGCGGGCTCATGCGCAACACCGGGGACCCTGCGCAGGACGCCTCGGGGGCCGAGAAGCGGCTTGAGGCCGTTTCACCCCAGGTAACACCAGCTCCGCCGCGGCAGCTGGGCCACGCTTGCCGGGGGGTGGGGAAGCTCCAGGCACCCCGTGGCCGCACCGAGGGCTCCCCCCGCCGCGGTCCGGGCCGTTCCCAGGGCGGCGCGGCCCGTACCGTTTACCGCCGAAGCTGGGCCGCTCCTCGTCCGAGTCGCGCTCGGCCCACACGCCGTAGGTCGCCTCCTCCTTGCTCTGCCGGTGGCGCTGCCGGTGAGGGTTGAACTCATTCTGCAGGTCCCAGTCCGACACCTCGAAGCTCTCCATCTCCACGCCATCCTCCCCGTCCGTGCCGTACAGGTGCGACATCGACATGGCGGCCCCGGTAACNATGGGTCAGCGGCTCGAAGGGCTCTGGAAACATCACTTTAATGGGGCGGGGGGGACGGACACGAGGGAGAGGGGCGGGGGCTCATATATTAACTCTGCAATAGCCTCTGTACGTCATAGGGAATGGGCAGGGGGGACGACACGCACAACAAAGGCTGGACGAGGCCGCGACACCAAGGTGCGAGGTCAAGGGCAGCAAAACGTGACGTAATGCAGCCTCTGGTGACGTAATGCGGCCTGCCGTGATGTAACAAGGTCTCTGGTGATGTAACAAAGTCTCTGGTGATGTAACACGGCCTCCAACACCGCCATTGCTGCCCCCACATGCCGACACCCCGGCCAGGCACATCTCTGCAGGCGGTTCCACGCCGGGGCCTTGGGAAAGGCGGGAGCAGCGCACGGAGCGTGCGGCCTTTGCAAATAACTGCAAATACATTCCTCATAGAGCAGTCGTTTTGGCAACAGTACGAGCAAGCAATATGCTTGGATATCCGACTTCCAGCGGTGCCACCTCGAGCTCTTCCTTGCTGGACAGCAGCAGCACTCTGGAAGAGAGAAGCACATGGAGTGAGCCCACGGCAAGGGCCTGGTGAAGGGAGTTAACGCACGGGAAAGGTGGGCAAGAAACCGAGTCCCAGCCCCAGGATGACAGGCATACAACTTCCACTCTCACTTGGTGCTCCTGAGTATTTTTTACCATGATATACTGTCTTGATATACAGAACTAGCTCTTAAAGACTCATAATCAGAAAGAAAAGGGGCATTTTATGTGTTAGAGTAGAGGCTAGCTGAAAACAGGGATGAAAAAACATCCAACATATCAACAGCTGCAGCTGGAGCAGGATCCAGGGCTAGTGGGTTTGGGTTTCCAAACCAACAGCAGATGCGACTGCTTTGTCTTCCCTTTCCCTGGTCCATGGCATGTCCTAAAGCATCTGGGGAGCAGCTCTCCTCATCTACATGCCTCCAGATCCCAGTTGAATGGGCAACCCCCACAGGGAGTGTCAGTAATAACTCTCCCAAGCGGCTGATCTCGATTTTGCTGAGGTCAGCCTGTTTCCAGAGCTCAGAAAAGGAATTTCTGACAAATCTCCTCACAGAAGGGTATTGTTCCAAAAACCTAAAGCAACTCCAAAGGGGATCCTTTGCGTAACAAGCGTGCCCAGCACAGCTCAGCTAATCCATGTGCACAAGAAGTTACACAAGGAAAACACTGCCTGGAGCAACACAGGCAGATCTGCCCAAGTCCCAAAACGAAGGACAAAGTCTTACCTGGAAATCATTAATTTTCTTAGTGAGAAGTTGATGTGTTCTGAGACACCTAGAACAACCCAGAAACAGAAGGGTCAGCTTTCAGCCACCACCTGTGGCTCAAACATTCCCACTGTGTTCCCAGAGAAGGAAATGTTTAGGACAGAGGAAGCAGCACAAGCACAGAGAAACCAGCAGCCAGGAGCTGCTGCCACGGGACTGGTCTCTCGCTTCGCTGATGGATTCAACACAAACTACCCCACGCATCCCCCGGGAATCACCAGCAACAGCTCTCATGGCAAGCTGAATGCTGGCTTCACCAGCAGCCCTGCTTCTGCTGCCTGGGACTGTGCTCTGTGTCCTCTTGCCTGACACTGCAGTGTGGCTCCATTCCCTTCTTTCTGCTCAATGAGTGGGGAAAACTCAGCACCTTGGCTCGAAACATCACTAGCCATCTACCCATCTCCATGCTGCACAGGGAGCGCTTTCTGGAGAAGCAAGATGTCTGGGGTGGTTGTCTGTCTGTACATGCAACAGCCTTTGAACTGCTCTGCATTGCCAAAGATGGTTTGTAATCACATTCAAGAAGGGCTCTTTAGAGAGGGAGTATTACCCACGGGGTATTTCTGACACCTAAATACAACCACCCAGGGGCAGGAACTAGAAGCCTTGTTTGTACCATGTGCACCAGTCACACCACCCTGCCCTCAGGCAGCAAAACCTTGGAGCTCCTGAATGGAGAGTAAGGTGGAAAGTGTCTCAAAGTATGAATGAGCAGAGTCTGAGGAGGACAGAATACCCATCAACAACAAAAGTGTGGAGGTGGGAGCAGTACAGAGCAGGCAGGATCGAGGCAGGACTGCCAGGTACTCCCATGGCTGTAACTACAGATTCCCATAGGACAGAGCAAGAAGCAGCCACCCAGGATTAACCCAACAGGGCAGAGCCCTCAGAGGAGTGTCACACTCTTACCTGCAGATGACCTTTCAAATTGGCTGGCGTTTTATAATCCCCCTTTAAAACCTATGGAAAAGAGAAGACTGGAGTGACCCCTCTGGGACAGCAGCTCTATGAGCATCCACACATCCACCTTATCAGCTGCATCCCACATTCCCAGTACAGAACCCCCTGCAATACCCTGAGGGGCATTTGTCCTATGTCATGGGGCAAAAGCTGGAGGCTTTCTCCTTGACTAAGCAAGGACAGGGAGCAGCATCCTGCTGGGACAGGGAACCAACATGGACAATTCCCTTGTTCCCCCTTGGCTTGGGAGGGGAGAATATTTTGGTCTTTGCCACCACACCAGTCCTCCAAATTCCTCCCAAAAAGTACTGAAAGGTCCACCTCAGAGACCCAAAGAGGCCCTAAGCCTACCCTGGGCAGACATTCCCCCAAACCACCAGTGTCCCAGAGCAGCTCTCAGCAAGTGCAGAGTGAGGAGCAGCTGTAAGAGCACTCTGGTATGGACCAGCTCCAACCCAGAGCACGAGACACTGCCCCCGTTGGGAAGTGCTGCCAGCAGCTCTGCAGCTCCTTCCTCCCAGCTCAGCTCTAGGGACACCAGTCAATATTCTAAAAGCACAAATACAATTGACACCTCCTGGTCTTGCTGAATGCATTAGGAGCCTCCGCTCGCACTCCCCATGGGAGAGGCTGGCGAGCTGCACACACACACAGCACAGTCTGTGCGTCCTCCTGTGGCCACACAGTCACAGCTGTGCACCCAGATAGCACCAGCACACCCCAGCACCTCCCACGCCTCGTCTGAGAGCGGGGCTGGGTCAGGGAGGGACCCGTCAGTCCCTGCCACAACAGAAGGAACAAAGAGCACCACAAAATCCCAGGGCCGCCATCGGCCTGAGCCAGGCCAGACTCCAGCCACCACACACGGCTGGTTTGGAATGTTCTGGGTGTAACCATGTGCCTATTGTTCCCAAAAGGAAGAGAGCCCTGTCCCCTGCTCCCTCCTGACTCTTCAGCAGCCTCTTCAGCTCCAGAGGGCTCTGTGGGCACAGAGACCCGCAGTGCCCCCCGTACGCCCTCCCCGGGGCAGCAGCACTCACTCTGTGTGTGTTGTTGATGACCAAGGGGTCGGGGTGGCCGTAGTTGGGGGGGTTGGCGTGGGGGTCGTAGCCCAGCCTGGCGAGCATGGGCGCGATGTGAGCCATGTCCTGCAGCACATCCCCCGGGATGTGCCCGATCCACTTCGATAACGCCTCCATGTTCACTGGCTTGATGACCTGGTCTGTCGATCTCTCTATCCTGGGGAAAGACAGAAAAGGGGGAGAAGGAGATGACATGGAAGGTGGGTTTCACACAGGACTGGGCTCAGACAGGACAACCTTCGGCTCCGTTCTCATTTCACCTCCAGTGCCCACAACACACGTGTGGGGCACACGCCCAAGGGTCTGTGGGGCAGCTGCTCCCAGCCCTGCTCTGGGGCAGCAGACCCTGGCAGGGGCTTCCACAGCCCCAGAGGCCGGGTCACTCTGTATGAGGGGATCCATCCTGCACCGGGGTCGGGGTGATACGAGGACACCTCAACTTGTTACACAAAAATAAGGAAAGGGTCATGGTCTGTAGCACAGACAGACCATCCTCCTGACAACTGAAAGCTCTTCTGTTTAGGCAACCTTGGACAAATTTACTCTGAGCAAACAGTGCTGCAATCACCGATTCCTGCTCGCTGCTGAGCCGCTCAGCAGCGCCAAAGCTAACGGGGAGGGAGGTGTGTGAGGAGGTGGAGAGGAGAGGCATTACAGTGCTCTCGTCTCAGAGCAGCAGTTCTTTGCAAATCTGAGACCCAAGTAACTCTTGCCCTGCCAGGACAGACAGATGAGCCACAGGCTCCTGAAGGCCCTGCCTGGGAAGCTGCTCTGCTGGGTACCGTGGCTGGCTGGTATTCACACCTCTGACTCACACACAAAACCTACCACAGCAAGACAATGTGCTGCCACTCCTGCCCCTGCCAAAGCACACACAGACCTGAGCCACACATCTCTGCCCCGGCTTCAGCCTTTCACATTACAAAAGTGCTCCTCAAGGAGCAGGGGCAGGAGCAGAGACACTCACTTGGAAAGCGACACCCCACCGGGCTTCCCTATCAGCTCCTCGTGGTGCAGCACCGTGTCGCTCCAGGAGATGTCCAGGAACTTCATGATGGTGTGCATGGACTGCTCGGGGTGCAGCACCAGCTGCTCGTAGTAGACGGGCAGGCAGCGGGAGCGCCCGATCTCCAAGCACTGGGAGTACATCACCTCGATGGCTTTGTTCCACTTGGTCAGGCAGTCCCGGTAGCTGTTGAGGTCGAAGCCCGCGATCGTCACCTTCCGCGTGATCATGGAGTGGACGGAAGCCCGGCCGTCTCGGACCATCAGGAGGAACTTGGAATTGGGGAACAGCCGGGACAGGTAGACAGAGGACTTCAGCGTGAAGGGGTCCTTGTTACACAGGTACCTGGCCGGCTCGCCGTGCTTGGCGATCACTTCCAGTATAAAGGCCTGCATGGCAGAGTCCAACACCTGGTCCGTCACCCCTGCTTCGTCCAGGCGCATCTTCTCCCGCCCCGATTTGGACCAGGCCTGCCGCATCGCCAGCACGCGGGGGATGATGCGGGTCTCCTCGCCGCAGCGCACCTCGGGGTGGGCATCCAGCATGGCCCTCATCAGCGTCGTGCCGCTCCGCGGGACCCCGCCGATGAATATCAGAGGCATCTCCTTGCTGTAACGGTACTCGACGTGGTTGGAGTCCACCATGACCAGCTCCTCGTTCTCGGGCCTCATCAGCCTGTGCCTTCTCTCGCTCAGGACCTGCTGGCACTCCAGGACCTGCTGGCCCAGGTGCACAGTCACCATCAGGGCGACCACCGAGACCACCAGCAGCAACACCCTTCTCATGGTGACCCGCATCCTGTTCTCCTCCCGCACAGGCTGGTGACCACGCTTCAGCTTGCAGCTACCGAGCATTCAACCCACGGGGCATCTGCAAGACAAACGCAGCATGGTCAGAGAAGCAGAACCCAGCCCAGCCCCGATGGCACCCCAGCACCCAGCCTTCAGGATGCTGACACAGGCTCTCATCATCTCTCCCACTTATCACCTTCCCAGCTAGGTGTGTCTATGCAGGCAGTAATTAAGTCTGTCCCACGGCACACCCACAGAGGTTATTTCTGCGTGGTCTGTGTACCCAGAAACACGGGTCTGCAGCCGGAGTGGAGCTCCAGGAACGTTTTGGAGGAGGAGCCATGTGTACTTGGACAGTCCTTGAAAAACTTTGCAGTGAGTCTGTTCCATCCCAGGCAGAGCCCAAGCCCTCCCTGCAGCTCTCCTTCCTTCCAAAACTGAGCTCAGCACATCACTGTCTCCTCGCTTCCCTCCTCCCGTCCCCTCCCTGCGCTTTCTTTCCTTTGGGGGTGCTGTCAGGGGCGAGGGTGGAAAGCTGTGCTAAGAGGAGAGCCAAGAGGATCTCATGCAGATCTGAAGGGCTCCATCCAGGAGCAGCAGTTACCTGTCTGAACGAAACACTCTGAGTTCAGCCCTCTGAAGGCTACTGGCAACACAGAGCCAGCCTTAAACACCCCTCCTCCAGCTGACCTGCGAAAATCCTTGAGACCCTCCGGCATTCGGGCTGTCTGGGTTCACTGCGCCTCCGGAGGACACCCAGCAAGAAGCCTCCTGTTTCTGGAAGCGCCCTGCTCTGTCCCAGGAGGGATCTTGCAAACGCTGGCACAGCTTCCCGCTCCCTCCACCCTGCTCCATTCACAGCACAGGTTTTGCAATCCTCCCCGGCTCACCCAGGGATTTCAAGTTCTTTGTGTTTATGTGGCTGGGGCGGGAGCTGAACAGAGTGGAAGGAACAATCCAAAGAATTGCTTTGGAAAAGCATTTTCTCCTCTCGACTCTCCCCGTGGCCCAGCACGTTTCGCAGAGGCCTGTGCAAAGCCCCTTTGCGGCCCCAGAACCGAGGACTCGCTCCGTTCCCCTCCCAAGCTCCGCGCTGCAGCTCACCAGCCACCCACTGCTGCTGGGACCAGTGGATGAGCTCAGCCTGAGGCAGCAGTGTCTCCTTGCCTGCCCAGGAACACGTCCTCCCATCCCAGCAGCAAAGCAGGATCACTGCCCAAATGATTTTCGTGTCTCTTAGCAGCATCACTAACATCCTGGCCAACTGCCTGGGTAACAGCCCAACGTCAGACAGCTTCAAACACATGCCCACATGCTATGCAGGGGTCAAAGTCAAACGCTGGACTGCTTGTTTAGATGGAAATCAAAGGGAACAAATGGCTCTGGCACTTTTGCAGCACCTCTGCTCCATCCTGCAACCTTGATCTGTTCAAGTCATGCAAATGTATTCAAATATTTGCCCTAAAAATAATTGCGAATGCCACAAGACCCGTTTCGGTGCACTGGAGCTGGAGCAGCCAGGATCTGAGGCCAATTGGAGTAATTACAGCTACTGAAGACCAAGGCAGGCTAATTAGCAGGAAGGCTCTGCAGTTCAGGAGCCTGGGAGCACAGAAGCACTCTGTTCTCCACACAAACGCTGTTCCCACCGAGATGCTCCCAGCAGCTCGTCTCCGAGTGCTGCGGGAGGGGAACAAAGGCCCTCACTCATCTCGCCATGCGCAGTGGGGGGCTGGCTGGTGGTACCGGTGGGACAAAGCACCGTGGCCCTGGGGATCATCCTGCTGGGGCAGACACGCAGCCCCAGAACTGCCCAGGCAACACCAGCAGTGCAGGGAAGCCCTTACACACCTCTGCTCCCGACAGCCTCCCATCCTGCAGCCGCAGGCAGTGGGGAAGCCGATACGGAACCAACTTCTCCATCAGGATTACCCGTGTACCCGGGCAGGCCGGCCAGGCACCCAGGAGTGGGCTCAGCAGCAGTCTGCTGAGCCACCCCAAACAATCCCAGCTCATTTCCAAGCCTTTGGTGAGATCCTTCACTCAGAATTCCCCCAAATTCTCCCTGCCTGGGAAAGCACAGGGATGGACAAGGGCCTTCCAACCGCCATCAGGACAAGGGAGCATGGGGCCAACGGGGGCTGGTGGGAAGGTGACTGCAGGAGTCACCCAAGCGGGCAGAAAGCCTTCCTTAATTGCACACTAACGGGACATTCGTGTAAACAAGGCTCAAACCATCTCTTGCATCTTGTGAAGGCCAAACACTACCAATGGGGCACTGGCCACCCTGCACCCAGCGCCGTAGGGAAAGGACCCACTGGGAACGCTGAGCGCCCACACGTACTCACCTGCCCCCAGAAAGCTCATTTTGCCGCTAGACGAGGCTCATGCTGAATCACGGGCACCCAGGGAAAGTCCTGACAGGGAAGAAAAGCCACAATGACTTGGTTATTACCCACACACATGTGTAGTGACGTGCCACGCTCCTCGGCACCTTCCCCTGCCACGCACGTGGTGCTTGCCCACAGCCGCCCCCCGAGCCCCGGGGAAGGTGGTCCTGGCTCCTGGCTGGTGCTGGCAGCTGGACGTGGCACACTTGTGACTCGGCACCGTGCTGCTCTGCCACGGCAGCGTCCGAGGCAGAAGGGAGGGGAGCAGGAAGGCAGCTGCTCCTTGAGGAAACAAAGCCTTGGGGAGGGTGGGACAGGAGCACCCAGGGGACAACAGTCTGAACATGGCACACTTCCATCCCACACAAGTGACCGGCGCAATGTCCTGTCCTGGAGGAAGCAGCTCCAGACTCGCCCACCGCAGCTTTGGGACTAATCCTGGAATCAGGCAATGGTCAGAGCCCCCAAAACAGTAACTGCAAAAGCTTCCCACAAGGACACAATTCCCACACCCCTTCTGGGGAGCCCAGCAGCCGCCCTGGCTGAAGCCATCCCAGAAGCACTGAGTACCCTGGTGTTGGCACGAGGGTGCAGGGGCCCTGCCCACATCCTACCCGCGGTGCAGCAGCCATGTCCCGGCAGCAGGATGTCCTCGTCCTGGCACAGGCTGCAGCTCTCCCAGCAAAGCTGCTGTCCTGAGGGGGTCTTGCCACAGCAAAGCCCCCCGGGGGGGCAGGACCCAGCGGGCAGACAGGATGGCACTGCGTCCCAAAGCTTGCAGTGCCTGCACAGGACCACAGGCTTGTCGCAGGGCCACTGCAGCTGGGCCCTTCCCACACCAGTTCCCCTTGATGGGTGACGGTGTCCCGGCCTCGGAGGAAGTTTTCGAGAACATTTCAAGTTTCACTAATTGTTATTCCAGCCACTCGAGTCTCCTCCCCTGCCCAGCTGCCATCCAACATCACGCAGCCCCTCTGACACAGAGCTAATTAGAAACCAGAGGGAAACTCCACCCAGCACGAACTTCACAGGAGCAGCAGCACACGCATCACCCGCCTTCCCCAAGAGGGTTTCTGCTCTACCTGGGCCAGGTCTCCAGGACTTCACGTCCAGACGAGGCTGCGGGTCTGCAGAGCAGCAGCCGCATCCCCGGATGCGATTCTCCAGCACCACAGAACGATCTGGTGCACGGAGCAGCGGTGGTTTAACAGCCCAGGCCCAGGACACCGCACTCCGGAAACAGCTCCAGCACTTACCCGAGCTCACAGACAGACACACAGACCCACAGGCCGCTGCAGACTTCCTTCCTGACGCCTCCCATCGCAGCACAGCACCGCTGCTCCGGCCGGACAGACACCACGGCCGAGCGAGCACCAACGGACGGCGGTTTCCACGTCCTCCTCCACCTGCTGCTGTGAAACCACCAGACCAGCACCAGCAGCACCAGTGCCGGAGAGCCACCCCGGGGTCACTGCAGTGGGGCCACGCACTCTCACTGCAGTGGGGCCACGCACTCTCTGTGCTGATGATGCAACAGCTCAACTCCCATTCCTTAAAGCAGCGTGTTACAAACGAGACGAGAAGCTCTCTTCCTTCTACGAGAAGCTGATACCTCAAGAAAACACATTTTGGTTTAAACCATTCCCAGAAACAGCTGCGAGGAACTGCAGCTGCCCCCACGCATAGGCGTGGCCTGGAACATTCTAGTTGGTGCTTAATCAAAGGGTGAGGAGCTGCGGGTGTCTCTGTGGCAGCAGGAGCTGTCCTCAGCGAGCAAGTTCCTCGCTCGCATCTTTACGCATCAGCAAAATGAAATCACTTCACTCCAGTTAACTCCCAACACCCAAACAAACACGCTGTGCCCGAGGGCGGCCACACAGATGAGTGATGTGCCCAGGTCACCCACTGCCCGGTCGTGTCCCTGTGCCAGCGCAGAACACGGGCCTCAATCCACGCCGTGACTCGGAATCACCTCACAGCCCCGAGGAGCAGCGAGCACGGAGCAAGCAGCCATCTCCACTGGGCTCCGTGCCCACAGGGGTGGCAGCGGTTCACCCAGCACAGCCTTGGCCCTACTGCACAAGCTGCAGCTCCTGCTCAGCCAGCCCTGCCACAGCAAGGACTGACACCCACAGGACAGACGGACGGATGGTGGGAGCAGGGTGCTGCCTGCCGCAATCCACGCGCGGCAGAACAGCATCTCTGCGCCGGGCACAAGGGAAGAGCCCACTGTGCCGTGTGTGAAATGAAGCTGAGGGCATCTGCACCAAGTAAAGCTGGAAGAAACGGTCAGGAGGTGGCGAGGGTTAGGGTTAGACAGACACCCCAGCACCCAAAACACAAGGAGGGTGTTTTAAACTTGCCCCTTCACACCCAACCGGCTCGGCTCAGCGCCACGACCGCCACAGGGCACGGCGCCACTGCCGTGCTCGCAGGCCCTGCCCTGCTTCCTCTCAGTTGGGCACAGAGTGTGACCCTGGCTCCCAAACACCCCCTCTCCCCTCCCACTGCAAAGGTGCTCACCCTGTCTCCAGCAGCTCCGTGCTGATGCTGAAGCTGCTGGGCACAAGGGCAGGGTGGCACAGCCCACCACCACGGCACCGGTCCCACTCCCTGGCACCGCCACAGCTCCCGTGCTCCTGCAGCCCCGAGGGCTCTGGCTTGGCCCCGAGGGACAAGGGGGTTTCCCAAAAGACCGTTTCTCTCTCAAAGCACAAAGTGCTCCTCGGGGAATGCACTCAGGGGAATTTCTGCTCTCTGCTGAGTACCTGGGCTAATAAACCATCAGGCTCTGATGCCCCAAGGATTCAGGCAGCACACACAGCTTCAAACACCAGCTCTCTCGCCCAGGAAGCTGCAGGCAGCAGCCCTGAGCCACGTTCATGTTCCCTACCAAGCACCCCAGCACTCCATCCCCGGGGAGCCTGGCCAGGGATGCAGGCACAGCACGCCAAGCTGCTGTAACAGCCTCTAAATCACACCAGCAGAGAATCAACAGACATTTCACAGCACAAATGCACTGTTCATTTACTGCTTCGAGGCTGTTATCATTAAAAAAATCATTTTATTATCCTGCTCGATGCTACAACGTTCCCAAAATAACCCAAATCCCACCCATTCACAGCACCACCCCCCTGCCTGCATCTCATGCCAAGCACAGCGATGGCATTTTATCGTCCGGCGATGGAAACCACAGCATCCACCTCTGCCAACCTCTCCAGGAGGCAGCACCCTTTGTCTCCAACTGCTTTATTAATTATGGAACACCCAGAGTGAAAGCTGCTGGCAGAAGGTGGTGATGGAGGCACCACCTCAGCGACCTGGCACAAAGCACCATTCCCACCACACCCCAGCAAAGCCGGGAGGAAAGGGGCTCACCCTGACCCCCTCTTGGCTCAGGGAGCAGGGCCAGGAGGCAGAGCTGCTGCCAGAGGGATGGAGCCAAGCAAGGGGAGACAGGTGGGGAAGGGAGACCCACCAGCTCCAGGCTGTGAGGGACGGGGTGTCCATGACCCCGCAGTGGTGGATGGGGGTGTCCAACAGATCGGCTCCATCATTACTTTGGAAGTGCTTGTGCCAAAACGGGACTGGAGCTCTGTGTGGATGCTCCTGACTCTGAACCAGCCCACAGCTCCAGTTCTGAGCTTGACCTGGTCTTAATTACTCTGCAGTCACTGCCTTGGGGACAGGGGTAATGCCAGCACGGGTGTCACTGCACCCACGGTGACAAACACTCCCACACTCACTGCCCATGTCCTGACCCATGGCCACCTTGTCCTGCACCCCCCCTACTCCCCCCCAAGCCAGAGAAAAGGACTCTTGGGCAGCACAGAGCTGCTGCCCTGCTCCACCCCAGGCTCTGACCGGGATCCCTCCAACTCCTGCCCTCAGCCCATGGAACCCCCCAGGGAGGGGGTGCAGGGAGCACCGCAGGAGCCTGCAGCCTCCATCTTAGCTCACAATGCTCGGTACAAACACAGCTCGTCCTTCCCAAAACCAAACGAGGATTCCCCACGGGAATGTGGGTGGTCATAGATCAGAGAGAAAGAGAAGTCAGAGGAACTGCTAGAAAAAAATACAAAGTATCCTCAGAAAACCCTTTCTCCAAACCCACACGCCAACCCCTGAGTATCCACAAGCCCCGTCACTGCAGGCACAGAGCTCCAGATTTGCAAATAAAAGGTTGTTTCTGCAAGAGAAACCCCAAAACCTCAAATTTGCTTAAGAAACAAAATCAAAATATTTTATTTCCCCATGCAGCACCGGGCGTCTGCAGAGCTGAAGGCACGGACACAGGGTAGCGCGGCCAGAGGGACGGCGAGGAGAGGATGCTGCTCCCCCCATCTCCCCACGGCGCAGCCGGGGCACAAAGCTGAGACCCACGGGAAGGGCACAGAGCGCTGCCCAGCACCGACCCCAGCGATGGGTGAGCACATGACCTCCCTCTCCAGGCAGCACCAAGCCAGTGTGTGCCCAGCCGCAGCAGGACACGCAACGACCTCCCACCCTGGATGAAGCTGCTCTTGGAAAGCCTGGATGGAAGAAAAGGAAACGGCTCCTTCCGAGATGTGCCGCTCCGTGGGCTGATCCCACTGGTGGATTATCCTGAGGAGCACATCGAGTGCTCCACGGATCGGTTCCTGCCTGCAGAACCCCAGCTGGGAGCCCCATGGCCTCTGCTGCCGTGGCCTCTGCGACACGGCCTCGGCATGCTGTCCTTCCGTGGTGTGGTGTCCAGCCACGCTGGCCAGCAGCCAGATGTGAGCACAGCTGTTTGCGGGAGCTGTGGGGGTGGATGCTCTCCCACTCCCTTTCCAGCACGGCCCAGCACGGCCTGTGCCAGGAACGGTCACTCACGCCGCAGGATCCACCCCCAGCACAGAGCAGGAACAGGAGCGCTGGGAAAGCCGCAGCTGCCTGTCCCTGCCCCGCAGCCTGCGCTTGCAGCAGCTCCGCAACCGATGCCCTGGAGAAGCATCTCGTGGCTGCAGCCACACGCAGGTTTCCCGGTCTCGGTTCGGACTCTCTCGCCTGGGAACGCGCGATGGGAACCGGCCGCTTGCCCAACTTCCGAGCGCTGGGGGTTGAGCAACCCTCTGCTGCTGTCAGCGGGTTCTGTTTGCCGACCCTGCCAGGGGACAGGGGCTCGGGACAGACCCGTGGTGGGACCCCGGGGCTCCCACGGGTAGGGCTGGCCACAGGCAGCATCGCCCAGCTGAAACAAAGCTGTGAGAGGACATCTCGGGCAGCTTCCCTGCTCGCTGCCTGCTCAATCCCCAGCGCAGCAGCTGGGGCTGAGGCTTCCCAAACGCGTCGCAGATCCGACAGCAGAGGCGTCTGTGCGGTGCCAAGCAAAACACCTGCTGGGGCTTGCTGTCCCTCTCCACAGACACCCGTGACAGTCACTGCATCTCACAGCTCCTGCCACCCCACACACCCCCAAGGCCCAGCGTACTGTCACAAGCTGCCTTTGGATGCAGCTCCATAAAATCACGCTGAAAATCACCAACATGGCAGAGAACGGCAGCGGCATGAACCTGCCCACCCTCCTCATGAGCCCACTGGTGACCCACGTCCCAGAGACCCATGGCAGCTCCCACATCCGTGTCCCCAGCCTGGGACATCTCACCAGTGCCAAGGACATAATTCTGCCTGTGACCCCAATGATACCAATGCCCAATGATGCCAAAGCCCGATGCAGCACCGGCTCTGGGCGATGCCAGGAAGGACCCGCAGAGCTCAGCTGCAGGACACGGTGCTGCTCGCTCCAGACAAGGGGCTTTCAGCTCAGCAGAGGGGACCCAGAGCACAGTGGTGGCTGCCCCACCTCCACTGATGTGCCACCATGTGCCATCAAACGTCACGGCACAGAAACCAGCTCTCACAGCCCGGTCCCAGCAGCAATGTTCCATTCTCCTACCGGTGCCGGCTCCGGCAGCCACCCGGCACAGGCTGCAGCCAGGCCACCACGGCACAGCCCTGCACGGAGGGAAGACCTGACCCCACGCTGGCACCCAACAGGCTCCCCACAAACCCGCTGCAGCATCCTCACAAAAACAGCGTCGATGCTGGAAACCCGTGAGCACAAAGTGCTTCCACCCCCACTGCCCCCTGCTCGGGGCCGAGCGTGGCAGCGGGGTGGTGTGAGAAGGGGAGGGCACAGATGGTGCCCAGCCAGGCTCCAACTTGTGGAGGAAAACGTGGGATGGGATTGCAGACACCCACGGCGAGAGATGGAACAGAGGCCCACTCACAAACCATACCCTTCCGTGGGAGATCACGGCCCGGCTCACGGACACCTGGCAGTGCCAGGGACCACGGCTCCGGACACGAGTCCTGTGGAACTCGAGCTCATCCATGGATGGATCCCACAGCCCTGCGTCACGACATGCAGAGCTGGGCCAGTGTCTGTGTTCTGGGTGGGCTGTGAGGCACCAACGCAGCCACATGCGTGTGTCCCCAGCCTGCGAGACCGGCACCCCAAGGCACCTGGCAGCTGCCACAGAAACCTCCTGTCCCACAGGCTGACGTGGAGTGAGACCCGTGGGCACAGCCTCTCGCTGGGCACTCGCCTGCCCAGGTCACCAAACTCACCGTGGCAGAGAGCTCTCCCCGTGGGGCCAGCCTGGACGGACGGACAAACAGACAGACAGCCCCACGGGTGACCCTGACAGGTGTGTGCCAGAGCCTGCACCACCACTGGGTACACCGGGGGCATGGCCTGGTGCTGGGCTCCAAAGGGGAGTCCGGGGGAATGGGGGTGAGGGGAGGGGGCAGAGGGCAGGAAAGGAAGAGAAAATGGTACACAGAGCTGCACTGAGCACCCTGTACCCAGCACCCATACTGAGCACCCTGCACCCAGGACCC